>CM073572.1:170571220-171033720 GCA_037074715.1 Magnolia kwangsiensis
TGCTTTATGGAATCATCTTTTAGCGGCTTTAGAAGTAGCGCAATAAGAGAATTGATAAGTCATACAAAGGCTGCATGCTTCCATCGATCGCATGGTAGAGACCTTAGGGTAACTTCATGTTCATGACAGTGTGATCCACCCCTAGCAAAGTGTTAGAATTCATAATTGCATTGATCGCATGACAATGCCGGCAGTGAACCACATGATTATTCCTGAGGATGGGGAATCCAGCGATGATGAGGTTGATGATATGATCCTACAATATCCTGAACACGTCAGCAATCGAGTAGATTAGACAAATCAAGAATTCAAGATGAGAGTTGATCTTCCTATCTTCAATGGCCAACCATCATCACCCACTTTAATTTACTAGTCATGTAATGATCTGATAACATGAGCGAAAGCTGCTCAGCCAAGATCAAAACCCCTATACATCCTTGCATCTAAGGATCTGATCACCTTTTATATATCATCAAGTCTATGATCACAATAATCATAATCCAAGATAATGGGTCTGTAAACTATTAACTCGAACTTGATCCCTCCAATGTAAGTGTACAAAAGTCCGCAGTAGGATCCTATATCCATGGGCCACTCACACTCCTATGTAGGATAAGGACAAGGCATAATCGACACCAAGTTAGCTACCAATGGTAGTGATATTCTATCCTAACCTAAGCCAGTCCCTTTACATAAGATGGCCATACATCTCAAAGATCGATGTCAACAAATGTGTCCTAAGCATTTTTGTTGAGATTCATGGAACACTACCCCTCCTCTAGTCAATGACCACTATATCCAATCTCAAATTCTTAAAGACCAAAGGATTTGATCCTCACAAAACCTATATGATAATTAGTTTTAAGGTAAGGCCGGATATAGTCAAGGCATATTACACATTTCCAAAAAAGGACACATAATCATCAAGATCCACGGTTGAAATTAATCCTAACATATCCACATGGCAAGTGGATTAGAGTGCATATTAATTTTTTTAGGAAACAACACCACCGATGTCCCACTTGCCCTTAAATTACTCTATGCTTGAATCTATCAAGCACACATGTCGAAAAAGGGACTTCTTGGCGAACAAGTTTAAGTAAATATACTAGCACACCACCTCTCTGATGGAAACTCCTATTGCCTATCATGCTCAATCAAGTGCTCTAAATTTTATAAATGTTAAATACACATCTTGCCTTTTCCATTGTGATTAATACTTGATCACCCAAACACCCAAAGTTCATTAAAGAAATCTTTCCCAATCCATCAAAGATAACATTTCTGGTGCACAAGCACACCTGTATCATCTGGGAACTAACTAGGATATCACATGCTAAACTGACACCCTATCCAAGAAAAGAAGACCCCTAGTAACGCTAAGCAGAGAGGCTTGAGAATCGAAGAAGGAGCTGGACTGGGAAGCACTACCCCGCCTAGCAAGATCATTGGCAACTGCATTTGCTTTCGAGGGAGTGTGGGCAAAGGAAATATCCGGCTCGTCCTGCAACACCCTAATCCTCGAACACTAGTAGCACATAGGCGATAGGCCAAGCCGAAGAATTGATTTTTGAACGGTTCCCAACGATAGATTTGGAATTGCTAGCCACCTCAACTTTAGAGAAGCCTAGATTGGCGCACTTAGCCAGGACCTCCCAGATTGCACGAAATTTAGCCCTAGAATTCGTGGCAGTGTCATAGCCTAAACAGAAGGCAAAAACAAAATCCCCTTTGTAGTCTCTCGCAACCCCCCCCAAGGGTTTGGGTTCCCCAGAGCAGACCCATCGACATTAATTTTGATCCAACTAGTCTTCGGCTTGAGCCATTTCACCACTCGAGGGGAAATAGGGGGGACACCAAGCCGGAAATATGCAAGAGTGCATGGAGAGCGAGCGACCGCCTATTAGGATAATTTGGCAAGGGCAGGGCGGGGCCAATCCTTTTGATCCAATGGTGAAGTTGAGCGATAACTCTGATGGAGCTAAATAGGATGCCGTCGAAAAGGGATTTATTCCTTTCGAGACAGATCTCCCAAAAGATGAAAGAGGGCAGGATGGCACGAAGAGTGCTAAGGTAGTCGGACGCCGGGCGAGAAGCCCACCATAAAGAGGCCCTACCTATGGCAGAAGAGTGAAACAAGGGAGGGATCCTGAAGAGAGGTTAGAAATGACTCTAGATAATCCTAGCAGGAAAACCATCCGAGAAAAGGTGGTTGATCGATTCAATAGCGGACCGAAGAGGATGGGGGTAGCAGGCGCATCTGGAGGCGAGATGGGCCCCCTTGGCTTGGGATCTCTCATCCATTGGGATCGCTCTGTGGAAGATTTTCCAGGAGAACAGGGAGACTTTCAGAGGTATGAGAGGGTGTCATACCCATCTGGCCCAGGGATACTTAAAACCGATTGGACTAAGAATGTCCCATGCAGTTCCAACCTTAAACTTGTCAGTCGAAGAGAGGGACCAAATTCTTGTGTCTTCAGTGGGGGAGGTGCAGAAGCTTTCATCATTAATGTGGTCGACGACCTTTGACGGGAGGAGGGAATGAATAAAAGAGGGATCAATCCAGCCTTGGGGACCAATATAATCTCGAACGTGATGAGAAAGCAGCTGGAAAGGATGATGTACCCAATTGGACAGGGGCCCAAGACCTGACCAGAAATCAATCCAGAAGTTTAGGTCATCGATCCCAATCAGCCAGCGAGACTTGGCAGCAATCTCAAGGAACAAAGAGTAGATCCATTTCCAGATTGGTGAAGCGTGGCTGGATCGGCTCGCACCACCATCAGCGAGCAGGTCTAATGGGTATTTAGCTTTAACAAATCTCACCCAATTGCTATCCTCCTACGAGCTGTAAACATTCCAAGATAGCTTCATCGTGAAAGTCATCAAAACACAGGCCAGACTTTTGATGCCAAGGCCTCCTTCTTCGTTTGGGTGGGCAATACACTCCCATCTAAGCCAGTGGTAGCGCCTACGTGTCCCATCCAAGCCCCAAAAGAAAGCAGAGGAGGCTTTATCAAGTTTCTTCAGGAGAGAAGACGGGATATCATTAACTGCCACAACGTGAACTAGGATGTTGTTCAGGACGTGATTGATGAGTGTAGTGCAATCCGCCTGGGACAACAATTTAGACTTCTAGCCTAAGATTCTAGCCTGAAAATTTTCCACCAACGGACGGAAGTAGGAGCTAAGCGATCTCCCTTTGTAAATAGGGACACCCAGGTAGGTGAAGGGAGCAGATCCCTGCCCAAAACCAAGAATTCTCTGCACTAATATGGCCACAGTTGGTGAGAGATGACCGAGCAGCTTTTGCTTGTGGAGAAGGGGAGGCAGGACCTGCTGGTAACTAGTTGCTGAAAACCACGGCCCAGGACTTCAAAAGCTAGAGTAAATAGACCGAGAGAGATAGGATCGCCCTGCCTAAGACTTTTGGACAACCGGAAGAAACCACAAGACTCCCCATTAATAATAATTGAGAACCAGGAGTTTTTCCAGCAGCATTCCACCAAGTTTATCTAAGTTGGATCAAATCCAAAGCAGCCCAAGACAACTTTAAGGAACCCCTAGTCCAACCTATCATAGGCTTTTTCCATGTCCGGCTTAATGAGGATGTTCCCACCTCGAATTTTTCTGTCAATATCTCGGAAGACTTCTTGAGCGAGAACACTATCTTCGGCTATGGATCTCCCCTTGAGAAAAGCCCTTGCTCAAGCGAGATGATCTTGGGTAGAGTCTTGCTCAGGCGATCTACAATTAACTCAGAAAAGATCTTATAAATGTAGTTACATAAGCTTATAGGACAATAATCAAAGAAATTCTTCAGTGCCACAATTTTTAGGATGAGGCAAATGAGTGTCGCTGTGTAGGCCCTAGGGAGGAAACCTCTTCTGAAAAATAACAAGGCCGCATGAAAAATATCATTCGTAACAATGTCCTAGCAGCCATAAAAGAAGGCCCCGGTAAATCCATCACGACCTGGGACCCCATCCAGGGGAAGCCCTTTCACTGCAAGGTGGACCTCCTCAATGGAGGGTTCCTTCAACAATTCCAGATTGTCCTCCACTGAGATCACATCAAGAATGCAGTTTAGGATATCCGGATGAGGCACGGTTGGCTCAGCTGATAAAAGGGAGGCAAAGAATTCCACATCAACTATCTTGATACTATCCTGGTTATCAGCCACCTGCCCATCCTCCATCTTAATGCTATGAATGGAAGATCTTCTTGCCCGCTCTGAAGCTATCTTATGGAAAAAACTAGTATTCTGATCTCCCTCTCTAAGCCAGTTACGCTTGGATTTCTGTTTCCAGAAAATTTCGTCGCATAGTTCCAGCTTGGCTAACTTATCCTTAGCTTGATTCAGGATTTGAAGGTGCTCCTGGATTGCTGAAAGAAGAGAATCCTCCTCTGCTGAAGCGAGCTCTATTTCAGCCTGTTTAATTTGGAGGAAAATATTCCCAAAGATGTCCCCGTTCCATGTTTTCAGGGCCACCATAACGTTCCTCCATTTACTTTGAAGGGTAACCAAAGGATCACTAACCACATCTGATTTCCAAGATTTCTTGATCAGATCCTGGAATGAAGCGTGGCCCAGCCACATTCTTTGGAACCTTAAAGGTTTCGGGAAGGATCTGGTAGTAGAAGGGAGAGAGACTAGGAGAGGAGCATGGTCAGAATGCAATCTAGCGAGATGTTTGACCTGCATAGTTGGAAAAAACCCCATCCAATAGGAATTACAATAGACTCTATCCAGCCTAGCCCAGCTTCTCACCTAGCCACTCTGATTGTTACACCACGTGAACTTGTTCCCCACGAATCCGGCGTCCGACAGGCCCGCCCTATCAAGACCATAAGCGAATTCAGCAACACTTCTCGAGTCAAAAGGGCTTGAACCCCTGCATTCGGCTGAGGAGAGTACCGCATTGAAGTCCCCTCCAACTAGCCAGGGGAGATTAGAAGTTGCTGCCGGGGATGCCAGCTGGTCCTAAAGAAGCCTGTGCTACATTTTGGAGCATTTAACATAGATAAACGTGACCAGGAAAGTAGATGGGTTACCTTGGATCAAAAGGGCGCAAGATAAACTTTGGGAAGAGGCAGCAAAGGGGGCAACAATGCAAGATGACTGAGAGAATCCAGACTTTACCGCCCTCTGCAGCATTTGACATTGAAGAGTGGAAGCCTAGTTTTAGCCCCAAGCTAACTCTTTCACTATCCTTAAGCATAGGTTGTAATATGGCCACCAAAGATGGCCTGAACTTGGAAATCAACTGCTTTAGGGATGAAATTGTAGGTTTGTTTCCCACACCTTGAGCATTCCAAATAAGCATACTATCCATGAGAGGCTTGCTTGGACGTTGGAGCATGACATCTGATTCTGCTCATCTTAGCATTCAGCCTTGGTTCCAGGGCCGTGGAAGCTTTGTTCCGAAGGAGGCTCCTCTTAGCTAAAAGCCTAGTTGATTTGCGCTGGGGAGACGAGGGCGAGATGTTGCTATTGTGATCCAAGACCAAAAAGGTTGGATTAGCGAGACATTCTGCCCCTGGACATGGCCAGAATCAGCACAGGGGACTGATGAAGGGGGAACAACCGTGATGGAAGCTTGATAGGTAGATCCAAGGGACTACGAGGTTCTATGTGGCTGAACTAATCTGGTTGGAGGGGACTGGAAGGGAGATGAGATACAAGCCGAGGCTGCAGCATGAAGCTGGGGGGATAGAGGAGGGGGAGATGGAGGCGATTTGTTGAAGAATGGTGAAAGATCAACTGAGAGGTCGATTGCTCTAGTCTTCAAAGGCTCACGGATAAGACTTTGTTGAGCTAGTACCCAGGCCAGAAATTCGCACTTCGCGTCAGGTATCTCAGTAGAAGAGCGTAATCTGAGCGGGTTGTGCCCCTCCGAGAGGGCCTTATGAGGAGAGGGGGGTTCTAGGGCCTTGGGGGGGGGGGGGGGGGGAATAAATATAAATGAGTGGGATGAATTTGAATATGGTTGGGTTGGGATAACAAGGCTATAGGATAGGGGATAAGGGATTGGTCTGTGTTGGGTAACACAGGGAAGTTATCATGAGCAGATTGTGAGGAATGGGTGATATTTTCTACTATTAAGGTTCAAATATTGCATATTAGACCCTAGTTATTACCCGACTTTACGAACATGATACCGTTTAATGCCATATTTTAATCGTGTTTGTGCTGCAAGGTGAATTTAGGAGCTTGGATTGAAACAAGGTGATAAAAGCATGGATTTAACACTCAAAATTCACCAAGGCAAGGGAAGGACCCCAGGGGATCGAGATCGATGGATTTACACGCCAGAGATTCAAGAAAATCGAGAAACTGAAGCTTAAGTGGCCTGAAAGACGTTCAAAATGCAAGATCACAAGGTTCTCACCATCCGTTCGGCTCGAAATTTCATACATGGCCTGAGGACCATAAATATACCATACACATCAAAAATCAACCAATGGATCTTGGTGGAAGTGGGCCAACGGGTGGATCAGCCCATAAAATAGTGATTTGGGGCCCACCTGACACCTGGATATGCTTTAACTTTGGGATCAACCCTTGAATTAGCAAGACAATACAAATGGATGGTGTAGATTTCCCCACTGACAGCTCTATGGACCCCACTTGTGAAGAAGGTGCACACTTTGAAGATGTTACTGATATGTACTGAGTCAACCAAGTGCTGACCGACTCTTGCTCGATTACAATAGAGAAAGAGAGATCTGTTATGCAACGGACGACCCACGTCCGTCTTGACAGAGGCTGTAGGCCATCATTACGACCCAAGAAGAAGATCGGGACCATCCATCGGCCTTGAAGGGGCTCACTGATCACGGCTTAGGTGGAAGAATTCCAAAAGAAGACAGTAAGGTGATTTCCAACCCTTTAACAGACAACGAACAACAGAAAGAAAGAGCCTGTGGGCCACATCAACGGACGACCAAAAATATACCATTCTAACTGAAATCTCGAGAGGATTTCGATGGACGGAGTGGATTTCTCCTTTGGCATCAAGAATAGGTCCCACTGAGAATCGGCATAAGCTGATTTATGCTGGACTGCGCTTCCGAAAAAGGATCTGGACGATCTGAGACTGTCTGTGAGCTTGGCTAGGATCGAACCGTCGATCCTAGCCATCCAAATCAGTCTCCCGGGGTGGCCGATCATCACCAAGGAGCCTGAACGGCTCAGATCTCACTCTTGGAGGATCATTCCACTAAAAGTTTCATCCATATGCACCTGCGGCATCTCTTGTTTGCTACGAGAGAAGCTGCGGACGATGCTCTCACCGACTCCAGCTTCTGTCCCTTCATTGCTATAAAGAGAAGAGAAAATCAGAGGGCATCCAAGGAGCTGGATGTGAAGCAGTTTGAGTTCCTTTGTTTTTAATTTTTATTATTTTTGTTTTATTTAGGGATTAGTTAATTAGGGTCATGGCTAGCTAAACCTCTTAGCTAGGGCTAAGAAGTGAAGCTTGTACCGTGATTGGGGTATTAGCTTTGCTTTGATTTATGTTTATTGAACTTTCATGGATGCTAGTTTGATTATAAGGAATGTTTTTAGTTTTAATGGTTTGTTGTGACTCAAATTACAATATATTTGCGATAGCTTGAGATATTCTCTTTTCATGTATTGAGATTGTGAACTTGGGAACCTTATTGTTCACCATCGTCTTATGGGCATGGTTGAATAATGGAACCCTTCTTAACTTTCACAATTCTCTCATGATTGGCTGTGAGATTGGTAAATTGCTGTTGTTTGCTATAATCTCCTGGGCATGGTTAGGTAACGGAATCACTTTCAAATCTTCACAACTCTTATCCATTAATGATTAGATTCATGAGAAGTTCAGAGATCTGACAAATCTCTTCTTACCAATTAGATATGATAGGACTCTGATTCCAGTTGTGTCCTTAAATCATTGCAAGGTAGCTTCCCAATTGCTACAAGTGGATCCTTGGCACCTTAGTTTCCTTCCTTTAAATTCTCTAAGTTTTAGATAAATATTTCATCGTTAGTCTCTCAATTATATTCGATTTAGATTTTATTTTAATTTAGTTCTAGTTCTACTTAGTTTCAGACTAAGTACAGGTTTCAGTCCCTTGGGATTCAACCTCGGTCTCACCGAGTTTATTACTACATCACAACCTTATACTTGAGGAGTGAACCATCGTCTCATGGGCGTGGTAGGGTGACGGAATCCTTCCTAACTTTCACAATTCTTTTATGATTGGTTGTAGGTTTGGTAAATTGATGTTGTGGATGTGGGGGAAAATGGCTGGTAGGGGAGGTATGCGAAGGGTTGGAGAGAGGTTGTCTACTGGCCTACTTTCTTGTAATAAAACTCCCACAATTTTGACATTTGAAGCATTGCATTTAACCTCAAATAGTTTGTTGAAGCTAGGGAGCACGAGAACTGGGGTTGTGGATAGTTCGTACTTGATTTCAACAAAGTTCCTATCAGTTTCGTTAGTCCGCTGAAATTGTCCCTTATACAATCTATAATTGGTGACGTAATGGTGCTGAAATTCTTCAAGAACTAGCGATAAAATTTCGTCAACCCGTGAAAACTCCATACTCCATGAATGTTTATTGGAACTGACCATTCATTGATGGCTCTCACCTTTTTGCTGTTCATGATGCCTGTGTACGTCACGACAAAGCTCAGAAACAGTAGGCTATCGGTCGAAAAAAAAAGGCGGCACTCAACAATTGTGTGGAGGTTTGCTAAGCCGATGGGCATATATATGTGCTAGTGTAGCATATGAGTCATAGATCCAAACCATTAATCAGGTTGGTCCAATGGCGTAGATAAAGTGATCTAAAATTAGGTCAGTCAACTCAATGGTACCATGCTCAGAAAGACTTGGATACGTTTTCTCGGCGTTCTACTTGTTTCCCAAGTGTGACCCATCTGATGAACCAGCCAAAAGCACCTGTGGATGAGTTGAAGGATTACTTGGATCTTGTGGTATGCAGATGGTCTCCCATATCAAAAAGCCTTTGAAATTTTAAAAACTTACAGGTCTTAAATAGTGTGCGGAAGTAATAACATTGACAAAGGTAGTTCTAAACGCTCAACGGATGTGTTTTAGTACGACAATAACGTAGAGTCAACTCCTTGTGGAGCCCATTTGTTGTGTGTATGAAACAGCTAACTCATTATTACGCTGGGACACCGTTAAAATCAGGCAAATCCAATCATGTAACGCGTGCACTACCATACAAAACAATGGACAACTGCCCGATGTCCTCCAATTACACGTTAGGATGCACCAGATGGGCCAGCCTGACTTATGAGGGCATCATATCATGTGGGGAAACCTTGTTGGAAGAATTAGATGCCATAGTCCTACTACAACGGTAGGCCCTACACTAATTTTTAAGGCTCGATGCCCAATGGGAAGCCAACTCACTAGTCTTGAACAGTTACAACCGAGTCCCATTCACCAATGATTTTCTTAATGACCTGGCCCATTTTTGAGGAGCCCCATTCATCAGCGATGTTCTCGGTGACTTGGCTCGAAATCCTGGTATACCGACATATTGATTGGATTGACCTATAGGATAGGTTAGATGACATACACACACGGCTTAGGCCCACGACAACTTGACTTTTGATTCTATGAGACCATTCATGCTAGTTTAATTATAAGTACAGATATAAGGTGGTTTATTATTAGAAACTTTCTAAAAAAAATTAAAAAAAGTTATCGCATGGCATTCATAATTGATTTAGTATATGGTTGCAGGGACTTTCCTTACTAACTATGTCAGTGGCGATGGTGATTCCTCTTCAAGTTCGGGAATTGCTCTTTTTCATTTCCCTGTATATGGTGGGCATAGGACAAGGAGGACATAAACCATGCGTGCAAGCATTTGGAGCGGATCAATTCGATGAAGATAGCGCCGAAGGGAGAAAAGCAAAGAATTCTTTCTTCAATTGGTGGTATTTTGGGATTTGCAGTAGTGCGGGCGCAGGAACGCTTATTGTAACTAATATTCAAGACAATGTGGGTTGGGCCATCGGCTTCGAGATTCCCACGATTGCTATGGTGTTTGCTCTTTTCCTCTTTCTCTTTGGATCGAACACATACACCCATATAGTTCCAAGTGGGCAGAGCCCATTGACTCGAGTTGCCAAAGTCATTGTTGCTGCAGCCCGTAAGTGGCATCTTCCGTCAAGAAAGGATAATCAAGATGAGGGCAGATGTGTACCTGTGGCTAAGGAAGTTATTTCTGGGACCAACCAATTCAAGTAAGTGAATCCTATCCTTTCAAGCTTGTTAAGAGATGGGACCAATCAATTCCTCTCACCTCAGAAGAAATTGTGAATTTTTAGAAGCTCATTTTTTGAAATGCTTGATAAGATTCTCACCCAACAATGTTAAGGGTATGAGCTGGTCGAATCTCAGTATACACTGTGCACACAGACTTTTTGCTGATGATAATGACACATAAAATGCTGTTAGCATTCTCAAGTAGTAATTACCAATTTGAAAATTGCAGATTCTTGGACAAGGCTGCCATTGTAGATGACTTAGATGCATCTTGTTGTCAAAATAGCTGGAGGTTATGCACCCAATCACAGGTCGAAGAGGCAAAACAGATCATGCGCCTTGTACCCATCTGGGCTTGTTGCTTAATGTTTGCAGTTGTGTTCGCACAGCCTGGTACATTTTTCACCAAGCAATGTAGCACCATGAACAGGAAGATCTGGTCCTCCTTTGAGGTCTCTCCTGCGTCCCTCCTAGTTTCTTCAAGCCTAACAATTGTTGCATTCGTCCCCATCTATGATCGAATCCTCGTGCCAACCACAAGAAGACTTACTGGAATCCCGTCCGGCCTAACGATGCTCCAAAGGATTGGAATCGGGATTTTTCTCTCGGTGACATCCATGGTTGTAGCAGCATTGGTAGAGATGAGAAGACTTAAAATTGCTAGAGAATATGGGCCATTCGATCACCCGAATGCAACCGTTCCTATGAGTGTTTGGTGGTTGCTACCGCAGTACATAATTTACGGACTCGCGGACGTGTTTACCATGGTAGGCTTGCAGGAATTTTTTTATGATCAGATGCCAGATGGGATGCGGAGCATCGGAGCTGCAGCTTATCTTAGCATCATGGGCACCGGAAGCTTCCTGAGCAGTGTTATTATTTCGTTGATCCAAGGTATAAAACTGGAGTGGTTGACCAACGATCTTAATAATTCGCATTTAGATTACTACTATTGGCTTCTTGCAGGTTTGAGTGTTTTGTGGTTATGTTTTTATATTTGTGCAGCCAAACGCTTTCTTTACAAGCAAACCTATTATGGCCTTCCATAGCATGCATTGGTTGGCTGGTTATGATTGGCTGCGTATGGTTTGCTTTTCTGTTTATGAGATGGCTCCTAAGAAAAATGAGAAATCCTTAATATCTAAATTCATCTTTGAAATGCAAATTTTTTTTTGGCTATGTTCGGTAGATCGAATTGATTGGCTTCACTCGAGCACACTTTTGAATCTGCTGATTTGGATAGTTTGTTTTCTAGTGGCTCGAAATATATATGGCCTATCTTAATCATGTTCCAATTAAGCTCGTAAGGCTAATGGATAATCACAAAAGGTTTTCTTATTAAGACAAGAATCATCTAGAGGTTCAAGGGTTGTTTTGAATCAAGGTTAAGGTTGTCAAGGCATTACATTTGTCTATTCTTCACTTCCTTGGTGCTCTAGTCATCATGTGCCTTCGGTCTTTAACTTCTAAAGGCTTCACCAACTCCCTGACACATAGACGCACGTGATTGATAAATAAGGTGCACAAATAAGTAGATTGAAATAGAAGGTTGATAACCCCAAGTGCAGATATGTGATGTAGTTTTAACTCAATGAGATGAAGATCGAATCCATTGGGAGATTGGTGAGAACATAGCTAGAATTAGTCTAAAGCTAACTGCTTGTTTGGATTTTTTTAATCCAGCGAAGTAAAATGAGTTTTTAAACAAATAATAAAAGACCAAGGAAGTAGCAATCCATTTATACCAATCACAATATTGAATTCACTGATTCAATCCTTATAACTCAATTCAAATTGAAATCATATCATATCCAATTGGAAGATAATACTATTAAACCAATTATAAACACTAATAAAATAGTAATTCAATTGAATGATTCTCTCATGAGGCACTCAAATCTAAATTGTAGGGAATCAAAAGCATCTATTGTAACCAAGGTCCACAATAGGTCAATCGATTATACAGATTGATTCATTCTCTAATCAGGCAAAGTAATTATTGTTAAATCAAAGCATTCATTGTCACCGTAGTTTACAACATATCAAGAAATAAACAACTCAAAGTTTTAAAGTAAAATCCAAACCAATTCAATCTAATATCATTATTTAAACCATTATTATTTAATCAAATAAACTAAATATTGTAACTAACTACAAGATTCATCTCTAAGCTTTAGCTAAGAGATTAACCTAACATGGATAACATTCTAGAACAAAAGAAAATATAAAAATAAACTAGAACTAAAAAATTGAAGAAGAAGAAAAATAAATCCATAAAAGCTTCTCCACCTCTGAGTCTCTCTTAAGCCCTAATTCATTCTTAAAATAACTTAAAACATCCATTTAAAAAGGAAAATTCCGTACCGTCTTTGAACCGACTTTAAATTCACATACTTTTGCTATGCTTTGGTCGCACCGACGATGACCTTCAGTTGCACCGAACATTACTTCGGTTCCATTCAAAGGGGTCTTTCGGTTGCAACTGAATCCTCAAAACATGTCTGAAGTCTCTGTCTCCCTTAAGTCGGACCGAACCTACCTTCGATCACACCTAGTAGTCGAGCTGAATTAAGTATAAAAATCATTATTTCTTACTGGACTATTTTTGGCACCTTCGGTCGGACTGAACCTACCTCAAGTGGAACGAACAGTCTGTTATTTTTATTATTCGACTATATGATTTTTCGAACTTTTTCCTATCTTTGGTTCTTAGTTTCCTTGAATATTTGGTACTTGAATTCTTCAATATTTATCTCCAAATCTCCAATTCTTCATTGCCTTCGAGCTTGATCTCTTTTTTAGTTTTAAAAAATCCATTTAAGCATGTATTCATCTTCGAATCCAAAATCACCTCACCTGTGTGTGTGTATATATATATATATATATATATATATATATCTTATTAGATCAATTTAATACTTGAATGAAGCCAAAACCAGTGTAATTAAGGGGATAAATATGCAAAATTTAGGCTTTATCACACCCTCAACCAGCATTTTGCTAGTCTCGAGCAAAACATGCGAAAGAATTTTGAAACCAAATAAATAGATTCCTATAAACTTAAGCAATTCTAAAGGCAATCAAGGTTATAAAAATCCAAAGTACATCAATGTAGAACATAACTTACACCTAAACTCTAGCACATGGTAAATATCAAAATCAAGTTCAAAGAGTTAATTCTATAATTAGAAAATTATAAACATTGAGTTCAATGTGTGCATCGTGAAATCTATACTTAACACAACCAAAGTTTTAGCTCTCTAATTTCATGATAACATTGATAATTAATCAAGGGAACGATCAGATCAACCAAAGCTTAAACCAGAACTTTCCTTATAATTCAACGTTTTTCTCTTCTAATATTTGATTTTTTCATCGACAGCTTTCACACTATTATCAAGGCTTTTTTTTTTTTTTTCTTTTTTGTCCATTCGAACATTATTTTTCTTATTTTTCTTTTCATGTACCCCTCAATTGGTAGTCCTTTCGACAACAACTATTTTTTTAGCTAGGTATTTCATGTAATTTACAGGCTTGGTTTCTATTATTCTTAATAATCATCAAGTTAGCAATTTAGTGTCCAACTAAACTCTAATGTGCAAGTTAGATGTGACATGTGAATTACATGAATAAATAAATGTTTAAACTTTCTAATAAAAAATTAATAACTTCGAACTTAACTTTGAAATCTATCAACTAACTAGAATCCTAGCTACAAAAAAGTCCTCAACATTGGTGTTTTGTCATTCTAATGTCTGGATTATTTTTAAAATTACTTAAATCCATGCAAAATTTTCAAAACTTTTGAAAATTTTTAGCCCAAAATATCATAAATTCAACATGATCGAAGAATCCCTACCCCCAACCTAAATTTTACTTTGTCCCCAATATATAAATATAAGCAATTAGAGCAATATGAGAACAACAAAATTAAAAAGTAGGTGAATAGTATCTAAAAGGAGACAAACATATAAGTGTTGGTGCAAGCTTCTTATCAGTTGGTGTTTCAGCAACTAACAAAACTATCAAAGTAAACTAATCCTAAGAAAGTAATTAAACTCCCAATTTAAGAAAGCAAAGAGAAAGACTGCTCATTCAGGGAGACATTTTCTTCCTCTGTCAAGTATCTCAACAAATTTCTCAGTATGCTTCTCAACAAGATCATCCAAATGCTCATTTTGCAGTAGGCTTGTATATCTTAGATCATATACGTCTACTAAAATTTATAAACCTTAGCAAAATATCTTTGATCCAAATTTCGAGGTAACTAGATTGTATAGAATTCACTTGTGGCAATAAAATTTTTAGTGTCAATACATCACAGTGAATTAGAGGCTACAATTACATGAAATCAATAAAGAGTATCCTTTATTGGTGTAATCTCAACAAATTCTGAAGTTTTAAACTTTGGTTTAAAATTCAGCTCCTCCACCTTTAATGGAAAAAATTCAGGTTCGATGGAAGGAGGCACTTCAAAATAAAATTTTCTCCGGTCAATGTCAGGTACCAAGGTAAGGTCTGATAAGGCATTCACTATGTCTTTAATCATGTCATCATTAGCATGCTCAAAGTGTGCCAAGCAAACTTTTACAGGGTTGAAATATTTAGTCAAAAGGGACTCATTCTCTACAATAGAATCAATCATGCTATGTTGGTGGATCGTATCAATAAAATCCGATTTGTCCATCATTTTCTTCATATGACTTTATGATTTAAGCAAAAAAAGAAAAATGATCCCTATCCGAAGCTCAATTGGTTCACACGGCAGGTAGTAGTGAATATTGAACCAGGGCCTTTCAGACCATCATTTTTTCATTGTTGGACCCACCTTTGCATTGAATCTACCAGAGTTCTGTCACATCCCATAAAATAAGATGGCTAAAATGATGGATGGTTTGGATTTACGACAAGCATCATGAAGATGGCCCATCAAAATTAACCGTGGTTGCATGAAATTGTCACCTCACTACAACAATTTAGACTTTTTGCTGCCGATATTTTTAGCGACAAGTCTAATTTCATTGTAAAAAGTCAAATTTTTACAACGACATTCTAAAGTGTCACAAAAAATCAACTATTTATATTGGCATTTTAAACCGTTACTAATAATCAACTATTTTGCGACAAGCTTCAATTGTAGTTATAAAACTTGTCACTAAAACTCGCCACGTATATAGGAAAGACTTTTCATGTCGAGCTTAAGTAGTCATAGCTAATAGCCACTTTTTGTGAATTTTGAACCAAGGCCACCTAACAGATAACATTGAATGTTGAACCTAGGCCCTTCAAGCTTTCATAGTGCCATAAACATTTTAGATCTGGCAAAATTCGGTGGTTACGTTCAGGCCACTGGGAGTGACCTTTTGAACCGTTGCTAATGCCTTTTCAATGGTTTCAATGGCCTGAAATCATTAAAAATAGATCATTGATAGTTTTAACGCGCGGTAGTAAGTCACAAAAGTACACTTTTTCTTGTCATAAGAACCACACGTACATTAGATCTGCATTAATTTTTGGCCATTCCCTATAATGGGTAGCAAATGGGTAGCAAAAGGATGAGTGGCTATGATCCACAGCGAGTATGATTTCTTAAAGTACGTTAAAAGAAAATTTTGCATTTTTTAAACTGACAAGGGTAATTTCATCGATTCAATAATACTCTGGTAAAACTGCAGCAGAGTCTCAGGCGAGTGATTCCAGGGCTAATGGTGCATATAAAAGTCTGTTTCAGATAAATAATTTAAAACCAACAAAGATGGGTGGCTTACGAGAAAATTCCATAAGTGTGCTTACCCTTACCGTGGGGCCCACCTTGATAATGTGTTGTATACCCATGCGGTCCATCCATTTCTCCAGACCATTTTAGGATGGGCCCCGAAAGTTAAGAAGATCCAAATCTCAATTAGTAGACATCTAGGGAATACTGGAACCTATTCTAGCATCCTTTATATATGTCAAATGCTCCAATATCCTTCGCAGATCGTTATGGGATCAACTGGATCAGCTAGCTAGGAGTTGTTCCATTACTTAGCTGATTGCTGGTGACTTCAATGCAGTTCTTAATTCATTTGATCGGAGGGGTTTAGGATCTTTCAACGCACAAGCTTCAGCTGAATTTGCAGATGGGCTGAACATTGTAGGCTTAATTGACGTTGGCTTCTCAGGTAATAGTTTTATTTAGTGCAACAATCAGAGTAGTTAAGCCAGAGTCTGGGCCAGACTGGACAGAATTTGCTGCAACGCTGTAACACCCTGAACTTTACAATACCCTAGTATTTAAAGTTCTTGAGTATTACCGTTAAATTTAACTTATTATGTACATGTGTACGATACCAATCTACCTATCCTAACTTTACATCCATTCTCCAATGCGAATTGGACCATTGGGAATGATCTCCACCCATAGATTAAACCATCCATCCGTTGGTCTATGGTATGAACCATCGCGCACCACTGTGGCACCATTGCTAAAGGGCCTAAATTATGGGGAATAAGATCACATGATGGTCCATTTGAACAAGTAAACCGTGCATAACCACCTTCAGGACCTGAGCCAACAAATCCACACATTAGGAGTTGTCTTCGTTCACAAATTAAGTCAATCGAACCATCCATCCTAAGTTCTAGGCCCGATAGATCCATCGTTTCATGTAGCTCTAAAAACTCCCATAGATGTACATCACTTAATCATTATAATTAGGCTACTTGATTTCTAAACTTACCAATGATTTTCACCTAAACTAGGCTGAGAACTGTAGGGATCATCAATAAAATAACCCTAGTATTTAAAAAGTATGGCCCACCTAAGCTTTGGACCTGCCTGATCTGTGGCCAGGGGTCCCACTTAGACCTATGGAAGCTGATGAGCGGATCATATTTTGTGAGAACATCAATGTGGACCCCACCTATGATGTATGCGCACAACCTGTGCTTGCACTCATGTCACACCACACCCAAGCCCTACTCAAACCGGGTTTGACCCATACTCGCCCGAAAAAGGAGGCTTCCTCCTGCCTTCCCGCCGGCAAAAGAAAATTTAAAACGGGTAGTGCCCATTGGCAGTAATGTGGCCCACCTTGATCGTCCGACCGGATGATCCAAATCGACCACCTTGTAGAGAAATGGAAACCAACCAATTCTTGTCCAATATCGACCATTGGATCTCATAGCCGTGCACACAATCTCAGCCATAAGCTAGGCTGTGTGCGGCTAATCTTTCGAGAAAGGAAAGATTCCATGTCCTACTCCCTTCCACGCTAGAAATCCGCATTCCCTCGTCCCTTTTCATCCTAACCCTACATTCCAAGACATCCTAGTCCTTCGTACTAGGATTTTTGTTGGGGGCCTTGAACAAAACCTTAGGATCTAGCCCTCCAAAACAAACCAGAATTATGGAATAACAAAGCAATGAAATAAATCAAAGCATCAATCACACACCACACGAGATTTTTACGTGAAAAACCCTCAAAGAGGTAAAAACCACGGGACTTCATCCAGATCAACAATCCACTATAAAGCAGAATGTTACAACCTTCTTCACTCTTACAAGAGCGGATAAACAATAAGAGAATAAAAAAATAGAGAGATTTCACCGATTACGAGGACGTAGAAGCGATGAGACGACAGCTCCCTTCCACAAGCTTCCTCTCTCTCTTTTCTCTCACTCTCTCACCCTAAACCCTTTAGCAAATCCTTCAAAGCTTTTAGGAAGCCCTTCTTGTATTTTTCTCATACACATCATACCTTAGAAAAACCCTAGGCACCCCCTTTTATGGTTTTGAAAAACTTCTTTATACATCCCAATTGCAAAAGGACTTGCGACACAAAATCCGCGCAAAATCACGGAACGAATCTACAGAACCACGACTGGTCGTATCGAGTCCACGACCGGTCATGAGCCACCTATGACCGGTCGAGCACCCCGAAGAAAAATCGTCCAAACTCGCTGGACTTTGAGTTGTGTTACGACTCAAACCTGCTACTGGTCGAACACCAGCCCACGACAGGTCATATAGGGCTCACAACCGGTCGACGACGGGTCGAAAAATTTCATCAAATCTCTCCCTTTTTGACCCAAGAGGGATTCACCTTCTTCAAGCCAGCCTGGTTTCTACAAACCTCAAACTTGCCCTTGAGCAAAGTCTTAGTCATCATGTCTAACCCATTATCATCCGTGTGGACCTTCTCAAGCTGTAACACCTTCTATTCCAAAGTATCCCTGATACAGTAATACCGAATTTCTATGTGTTTTGACTTGGAATGCTAACTTAGATTCTTACTTAAGTGTATAGCACTATGACTATCGCAATAGACCATGTGCTCCTCCTGCTTCAGGCTAAGTTCCTGTAGGAATCTCTTCATCCAAAGCATTTCTTTACATGCCTCTGTGACTACAATATACTCGGCCTCTATCGTCGATAATGCTACGAACCTCTGTAGCCTGCTCTGCCAAGAAACCGCTCTTCATGCAAATGTGAACATGAGCCCTGATGTAAACTTCCTGGAGTCCATGTTACCTGCCATATCTGTATCTGTGTAGCCCTTAAGTACATGTTTACCGTCACTATAGCATAGGCTCAACTTGGATGAGCCTCTTAGATACCGTAGTATTCACTTCATTACTGCCCAATGTTCTTTGCTAGGATTGGAAAGATACCGACTGACTACACCAATCGCATATGCTATGTCTGGGCATGTACACACCATAACATACATCAAACTTCCTATAGTAAATGCGTAGGGTATCTTCTGCATCTCTTCCACCTCTGCCTTAGTCTTGGGACACTGCCTGTCGTTCAATCTGAAGTGACCATCCAGTGAAGTACTGACCGGCTTCACTGCATTCATATTGAACCGCTTTAGGACTTTCTCAATATACTACTCTTGTGACAGCGAAAGCTTCCTGCTGCTTCTATTATGGGTTATTTCCATTCATAGGATCTGTTTAGCCGAGCCCAAGTCTTTTATCGTAAAAAATTTACCCAACTCCTGTTTCAGCCTGTCTATCTTCTTGATGTCTTTTCTCATGATGATCATGTCATCAACATATAATTGCAGAACTAAGAAATCACCATCTGAGAACTTACGCGTGAACACACAGTAGTCCGACTACGTTTTTTCATACCCATGTTGTAACATGAACGAATCAAACTTTTTGTATCATTGCCGTGAAGCTTGTTTCAGCCCATACAAGCTCTTCCTCAACCTACACATCATATGCTCATTGCCCTTGACTTCGAACCCTTCTAGTTGGTGCATGTAGATCTCTTCTTCTAGGTCACCATGGAGAAAGGTAATTTTAACATCTAACTACTCTATCTCCAAATCCATGCTAGCCGCCAACCCAAGCAACACCCATATAGATGTCATCTTCACCACTGGTGAGAATATCTCCTCGAAGTTTATGCCTTTTCTCTGACCAAACCCTTTTACTACAAGTCTGGCCTTGAACCTTGTCTGTGAATTTTTCTACGCAATCTTCTTTCTGAACATCCACTTGTTGCTTAAAGCTTTCTTACCTTTAGGCAGTTTCACCATGTCATAGGTGTAGTTCTTATGTAAGGATTCCATCTTCTCTTACATAGCTTTCAACCACTCTCCCTTATGCTCGTCGGCTAGGGCCTCAGAATAATCTTCTGACTCTCTCCCATCAGTCAGCATAATGTACTCATGTGGTGAGTACCTCTTGGACAACTGCCTATCCCTAGATGATCTCCTCACCTATGGCTCAACAGGTGGATCAGGTGGGGGCTACTCCCCCGGTCCATCTTCTGAAGGAACTCCCTCGTCCTCTGCACCTTTCTGTACTCTCCCGTCATCAGGCACCACGAGAGGAATAATCGGATATATGTCCTCTAGCTCACCTAAACTAAGCTGGTTCATCTCTGACTTACCAATGTCTTCTATATACTAATCTTCAAAGAAAACCACATCTCTGATCCTGACGAGCTTCTTATCGGTCAGATCCCATAATCTATAACCGAACTTTTCATCACTGTACCCTAAGAATACATACTGCCTAATCTTCATATCAAGCTTGGACCTCTTGTCCTCTGATACGTGAACGAATGCCCTATATCCAAACACCCTAAGATGACTGTACGATGGATCCTGTCCAATCCACACCTTCTTAGGTACTTCTCCATTCAACGGGGCTGATGGAGACCTATTTATCAGATACACTGCCATGTGCATTGTTTCTCCCCAGAACGTCTTGGGCAACTTCGCATGGGATAACATGCATCTGATTCTCTCTACAATGGTGCGATTCATTCGCTCAGCTACACCATTATGCTGGGGGGTCTTGGGAACCGTCTGTTCATGCCATATACCCAGGAACTTACTACTCATGAAAGTCGCCAATGTATTCACCACCATTGTCAGTGCGGATGCACTTCAATGATCTACCTGTCTCTCTCTGACCATAGCATGAAATAATTTAAACACACCAAAGACCTCATCTTTGGATTTCAATGCATAAACCCAAACCCTCCTGGATGCATCATCTATAAAAGTAACAAAATACAATGCCCCACCCAAGGTTTTTGTCCTCATAGGACCACAGACATTAGAATAAACCAAATCTAATTCATGCACTTTATTAACATGAGAAGCAGTTTTAACGAATGAAACTCTATGTTGTTTCCCTAATAAACAATCAAGATAGGTTTTGATAGGTGTACTTGTTATGTCTGGAAGGAGCCACTTCCTCACTAGTAGTTGAAGCCCTTTTTCACTCATGTGGCCTAGACGCTTGTGTCACATGTCAATAGCTGAATCTTTCGTTGCATTCAACCCACCCTTGCATACACTGACGCTTGCCTTATATAGGGTGCAACACTTCTTTCCTCTGGCTGTGATCAACGAACCCTTAATGAGCTTCTAGCGCCCACTAACAAACCGACTTTCATAGCCATCATCATCCAACCTTCCCGTCGACATTAAGTTGAGGCGAAGGTCTGGGATATACCTCACATCCCTGAGAACCAATGTGTAGCCTACATCAGTTTTCATACAAATATCACCGACCCATACGATCTTCAATACGCCAGAATTTTTCATCTTCATAGTCCTATAGTCACTTGACTTATAGCTTGTGAAGAAATCCCTACGTGGAGTCGCATGAAAAGAGGCTCCTGAGTCTATCACCCAGTCGGTGTCCTGACTCGTAGCCATGAGACATACATCATGATCTGCAGAAAGAATAATTACAATGTCGCCATCTGAAGTGACCGTAGTGAAATCTGATTTATCTTCCTTCTCCTTTCCTTTTTCTTTCTTGTCATTCTTAGCCTTACGACATTCATGCTTATAGTGGCCCTTCTTGCCACAATTTCAGCATTCAACATCTTTTCTGTTACTCGACTTGCCTCTTGATTTATCTCGGGCCTTCCCGCCCTTTTGTTCTTTCCTCTCCCCCGTTCCTATGTCACAAGGGCCTCTTGCTGAGTAGACCCCTGAGACTTCCTCCTTGTCTCCTCATTGAAGAGACAGCTAGTCACCTGTTCCATGGATATCTTTCCGTCTGGCGTAGAGTTACTTAGAGACACCACCAGTGTCTCCCAACTATCAGGCAATGAACTAAGTAATAGCAAAGCTTGCAATTCATCATCCAAGACCATCTTCATAGCGGAGAGCTGATTCACTATATTGCTGACCTCATTCATGTGCTCGGCCACAAAACTACCATCTTTGAACTTGAGATTCACAAGTCGTCTTATCAGAAAAATTTTATTACTGGCTGTCTTCCTCTTATACAACCCTTCTAGTTTCAGCCATAGGCTAGTGGCTAAGGTTTCCGTAGACACATGGTGGAATACAGAATCATCCAGCCATTGTCTAATAAACTCCACCGCCTTTCGGTCCATCTTCTTCCAATCATCATCAGACATATCCTTGGATTTTGCTAATATGCCTAAGATTGGAGAATATATGTCCTTGCAATAAAGTAATTCCTCCATCTTAGCCTTCCATATGGTCTAGTTAGAACCATTGAGGCTGATCATCCTTGATGAGCCACCTTCCATAATTTCAAACCGATCCTACCCGTTCAATAAACTTAAGCTCTAATACCACTTTGTTGGGGGCCTTGCACAAAACCTTAGGATCTAGCACTCCAGGACAAACCAGAATTATAGAATAACAAAGCAATGAAATAAATCAAAGCATCAATCACACACCACACAAGAGATTTTTATGTGAAAAATTCTCAAAGAGGTAAAAATTACGGGACCTCGTCTAGATCAACAATCCACTATAAAGCAGAACGTTACAACCTTCTTCACTCTCACAAGAGCGGATAAACAATAAGAGAATAAAAAATTAGAGAGATTTCACCGATTACGAGGACATAGAAGCACTGAGACGACAATTCCCTTCCACAAGCTTCCTCTCTCTTTTCTCTCATTCTCTCACCCTAAACCCTTTGGCAAACTCTTGCAAAGCTTTTAGGAAACCCTTCTTGTATTTTTCTCATACACATCATACCTTAGAAAAATCCTAGGCACCCTCTTTTATAGTTTTGGGAAACTCCTTTCTGCATCCCAATTGCGAAAGGACTTGCGACACGAAATCTGCACAAAATCGCAGAACGAATCTGCATAACCACAACTGGTCGTATCAAGTCCACGACCGGTCGTGAGCCACTTACGACCGGTCATGGACCACCTACGACCGGTCGAGCACCTCGGAGAAAAATCATCCAACTCGCTAGACTTTGAGTTGTGTCACGACTCGAACCTATGATTGGTCGAACGCCAGCCCACGACTGGTTATACGGGGCTCACGAACGGTCAACGCCGGGTCAAAAAACCCCATCAATTTTCTCAATAGCCAAATGGATTTCCACCATTGCCACATGCGGATCTTGAACCCACCAGGTAAAAACTTATCGTCGTTCATTCGATGGTTCCCATGATGATCATAGGGCCTATCCACACCGTTTATATGATACAGATCCTAGGATAGACCATTGACTGATGATCCGCCATTATTGGCTGGATCATCTTCACCATTCGACCGAGAACCCATCTTCTAAGGATGGGCCTCACTTTCCAAATCAAGGTCATTCAGAATATGGCCCATTGTATCAGGAACCGATCTGAAATAATCAATGACAACCATGCAAGGTGTTTCAGTCCATGATCGCGTGGCTAATCTTGCAAAAAATGGCGAGTTTCCATGAGTGTTGGGATGTCAAGCTTCAATGAATAAGATTTTGGATCTTACCAACCTAGAAAGAAATAAAGAAACCAAAGGAGAGGTTTCGACACAACCCATGCCATCTGAAAAGGACGCAAGGAACAAGAGGTTTGACTATTCCACCGTTCTCCCACACGTAAACCGCACAACGTGGAAACGTCTTCCCAAAACTGGTGATCAAACCACTGATCTGGTGGACAGGAAATCTGATGGATAGATCCAAGTCCCCCAAAAGAAGAAACTGAAAAGGAAGTTGCGGACAGCGAACGTGAATACACCATCCTGTTCTTCTCGCTGCGCAAACAGAAGTTGTGTAAAGAACTTCCTTGGTTTTGTGGCTACGCAACAGGGACTGCGCAAGAAAGTTCTAGGTTCTCTTAAGAGGATATATATTGAACTCTCACCGGAGAGCACGCCATAGAGAAGGAGAGAGAAAGAGAGGAAGAAAAGAGAGAAAGAAGGGAGAAATAGAGGGAAAGAAGAAAGAAATTGGGAGAAAGAAAGAAACGAGAGAAAGAGAGAGAAGAAAAGAAAGGAAAGAAAGAGATAGGAAGAAATGGAGGAAGCAGCGCCTATTTCTACCTGATTTCTGGTACTACAAGCACTACCCACGAAGTCGTCGATGCAGGTTCGGGACCGGGTCTAACAATTCCAAGGGTAAGTATGTGACCAAAACTTCCTTGCAACTGGGTTAATATATTCAAAATGGTAATATAGCGATAAAAATCGGGCTAAGTTAAGTTGGATCCATGCTAGTATTCACTAAATTATAGGATAGCAGATTGAGAATAAAATGTCGAATATAAGATTCTCCAACTACCAAGTAATTAAATCCTAAACCCATATTATAAATACAACCCTAAATCATATTTTTTACCTTACAAATTACATGATCTAGGACAAAGTTGGGATCGACGGAGTAAATAACTAACCTCAGTCGAAAAAAAATTTAAAGGTGAGGGTTTTTCCTTTAAGCTTGCATTAATTTAAGTTGATGTGAATTATCTTGCCTTTTACACACTTTCATGATATTATGATTCTCTCCCTGTAGTTGTTAATTTACTACCAACAATTATTTATCCTTAGAAATTATGGTATGATGTTAATTATGAGTGATCTTCATTATTTTTGTAGGGTGATGGATACAAGCCTTGCCCTTGCCTTTACCAATTTTGTTGAGGTAGACCTTGCTGTTCTTCTCTTTGTTGAGTTGGCCATTACAACTCTCCTCTTTATTGAGTTGGCCCTTGCCACTCTCCTCTTTGTTAAGTTGGCCCTTGCCACTCTCCTCTTTATTGAGTTAGCCATTGTTACTCTCCTCTTTGTTGAGTTAGCCATTACCATTCTCCTTTCTGTTGAGTTAGCCACTACTATTCTTCTCTTTATTTTATTAGTCGTGTGCTATTTAACCTTATGGCTTGGGCTTGTGCCTTGGAATTTTAAAAATCCCATAATTTGAATTATCTCTCTCTATGCAAGTGATGTGTTAGAGGTATCACAACTAGTTATTCAAATATCTATCATGGAGGTAATGCGTTACAAGTAGCGGCCTTCTTAGCACGTAATCCCGTGGTTGGTTGACGTGGTGCACAATCGATGAAAGTAAATCACCATATGTATTACATCACTTTTTTAGAATTAGATGTCGCAAATAGTCACTCCATGAATACATCATGTTATGTAAATCCTCCAACCGTGTTGTTGTGTCGCCTTGAGATGTCCGCATAAATTCATGTTAACGTCGGACATACCAGCGAATCTCCATAGTTATGGGATGCATGTTGAGTCTAGTTTTCTATAAATTATATTCCACATTGTGATGATCATTATATATGATGAGTTGCACATACTTTGCTAGGCATGCATTCATGTAGATTGGTTACGCATATTGGTACCTCTCGTAGTGGTGGAGTACGTGACATATTAAAACTCTTCCTTACTTTATGAATATCTTGAATTATTGTTAATCTTAAATGATAACCATCACTATGAGTAGGGTGTTGATCTTCTCTAACCGTACAGATGATGCAGGTAATATATAAATTGAAGACCTAAAGGACCATCTCCCATGGAAGATTATATTGATTGAATAAGAAGATAATTTCATGATTTAGTTTTATATTTCCGCTGCGAACTCGATAATATACTAAGCTCTCATTAAGAGAACATTGATAATTTGTTGAACTCTTTTACTCTAATGAAATAATAAATATAGTTGATTTTATTCTCGTGAATAGTTACCTTCATGAATGTAACTGGATGTGATCTAAATGAAATAAAAAAATAATAAGGTGCGATTTTAAAGCATCCAATTTATTTAATTATTAACATCCAATTTTCTCGGACACAAGTATAAACTTTGGTCACGAAAACTAGGGATGTTACAAACGCCACCTAGACAAACTGCTTCCCCTTATTCTAGGTTAAGCACTTGCCCAGACTGCACTTGGACCATGCTCCTCTTCTCCTCTCTTTCACAAATCAAGTGAGGACTTTCTTAAAGCAATTCAAGTTTCAACGCATGTGGTGCCTTCATGAAGGTTTCCAGGACTTAGTCCATAGGGCCTGGACTTCCGATATCGAGGGGGATCCGATGCTTATTCTCTAAAGAAAAATTAAAAATGTTAAGATTGCACTGAAGAGCTGGAACAAAGATACATTTGGGAATATTTTTCAAAATCTAAGAAAGGCGGAAGAAGATCTCAATAGATTGGAATCTGCATCCCAGGACTCTAATGATCTTGAAATCCATCAGCGTCTCAATAGAACCAAAGATAAGTTGGCCCACTTTCAGCTTTGCGAAGAGGTTTTCTGGAAACAAAAATTCAGAAATAATTGGCTCAAGGAAGGCGACTGCAACATGAAGTTCTTCCACAACGTGGCTTTGGAGCGAGCTAGGAGATCAACCATTTCCAACATCAGATTGGAGGATGGAATGGTTATGTTTGATCAACCTTTGATTAAACAAGCAACAATTAACTATTATTCAGCCCTCATGCAAGCTAAGGCCACTTCGACCCCTATTCAACTCCTGGACGTCATCCCTTCCCTGGTCATGGATGAAGACAACAAATTTCTCCTAGAAGAACCATCCCTCGACGAGCCGTTGGTGACAATCAAAGGTATCCCTACGGATGGTGCTCTTGGCCTGATGGCCTCTTAGGTGCCTTCTTCCACGCTTGTTGGGAAACTGTGGGCCAGGACCTTCTCGCAGCAACGCGCTCTCTTTTCAGAGGTGCAACCTTCCCTCGGGCTTTCACATCAACCCTCATCTGCCATATTCCTAAAACCCCATCTCCAGATAAATTCTCTGACCTTCGCCTTATCAGTCTTTTTAATTGTGTATATAAAATTTTTGCTAAATTTTTTGTTGATAGACTTGGTAATATTCTTCCCAGAATTAATTGTGCAAAACAGGGAGCTTTTGGCTAAGGGAGATCACTATCGAAAAATTGCGCTCTAGCTCAAGAAGTCTTTCGGGACATTGATCAGAAAGTCAGAGGCGGTAATATCCTCATTCAAGCTAAATATGAAAAAAAAACCTATTATAGGCTTGATTAGGGATTTCTCAAGGCCGTTCTGCGGAGATTTGGATTTATCACGACTTGAGCTGCGTTGGCTGAGAGATGCTAGTCAAACTCATAGTTCTCAATTCTCATTAATGGCGAACCCGATGGTTTCTTCAAATCCTCTAGAGTGCTCCGCTAAGGCAACCCCATCTCCCTGGCTTTCTTCATCATAGTGGCCGAGTTACTTAGCAGAGGTTTTAGGTAGCTAATTGATAGGGGTTTCTGCCACCCTTCCATACTCGCAGGAACTGCCGCCCCATCTCCCACCTCTTGTTTGCAGATGACATAGTCCTTCTGGCCAATGGTAGTTGTAACTCTCTTATGAAAATCAAGACATTCCTCACCCTATACCAATCTTCCTCTGGTATGAACATCAACATCTAGAAGAGCTTCTTCATCCTCTCGGCCAACCAATCGGAATCGAGAGCTAGAGCTATCGAGCATATCTTGGGTTTCAATAAAGGGGCTGCCCCTTTCAGCTATCTTGGCATTCCAATCTTCCAAGGAAGGCCGCGCAATGCCTACTTCCAGCCCATCCTAGACAAAACAACCCACTGCATATCTGAATGGAAAAGCCAAATCTTATCTCAAGTGGGTCACCTCACTTTGATTAACTGCATACTATCCGGTATCCTTGTCCACACCATGGCGACAGCTGAGATCCCAGTGGGCCTGTTGGATGTGCTGGAAAAATCTTGTTCTGACTTCTTTTGGGGTTGAGATGGCAACCGCAAATGTTGCCCCTGGGTCAAATGGAAGGTGATTTGCATGCCAAAATCTGAAGGTGGTTTAGGGGTGAAGAGCTTGAGTAGCATCATGAAAGCACTCAAACTAAAAATGGCTTGGACTATTAGGTGCAGGAGATATGGCAATTGACGGGCATCCTTCATAAAGGACAAGTACTCTTTAGACATGAGCCTTTCTGGCGGAGTCAACCTTTCAACCCACACCCGCTGGTGGGCAAAGAGACTGCAACTTTTGAGAGGACGATTGGTTTGGGCTGGGCCCCCTACAGAACTAGATGCTTCAGCCTTCATCCCAACAGCCCCAATGAGTTCAAGACTGGCTTGGGCCTATCAGATGGTGTCATCTCCATAGCGTGCAACCTTTTCTACCCCAAGCGGTGATCAACCATATCTCAGACGAGGGGTTTTGCACCTCTTCCATTGACGACATTCGAGTTTGGATCCACTCCCCATTAGGAGAATTCAGCATCGCTTCAGCTTAGTGATGCACTAGATTTGTAGGTACAAAACAGGATTGGTCCAAATGGGTTTGGCACTCAAATCTTCCACCAATAATCTCTCCTAACCTAGAAGATCTTCCTTCATGCTCTCTTGGTGGATGCTAGAACACAGGAAAAAGCATTGCCATGGCGTCCAAATGCGACAGCTTCCACCCCCCTGCAATCGAGTCTATCGATCACATTTTCTGTAAGACCCGTATCCTAATCCGTACTGTTCCGTCATCTCCCGCGATCCTTCCTGTCGAATTCGGGCAACCTGCGACCAATAATCGATGTTTGCGCGCGAACCTAAGTCGTATCCTATAGAATTGAGTCAGCTTGATCTGAGACTTATACCATTACGACCGCACAGTCGCCGCAGTTCCAACACCGTGACTCATGTACCGATCCGATACCCTGACTAAGAGATGTGAGCTGGCATTTATTTCGAGAAAATGCCACGCATTGACAATCCCAAGAGAATCTTTACAACATGTCTCATCCATCCCATCAATCACCTCTCATGTCAAGTACAAAGTACCCATGCTTTCTTTCTCCACAAGTCAAGCAAACCCAAATTCAACTAATACATCACCTCACCCATCACTCACATCCATCACCCATCTCCCATCACTTCTCCTTACATCCCATCTCTCTCTCTCTCATTTCTCAACAATTCCAAGCAACCAAGAGAGCATCACACGTCCAAGGTTTTTCCAAAAGAAAATGTGATTTTGGTGGCCCACTTCCCATCTCAAAAGCTCTAATCCTAGCCATCCATTTTTTATCTCCACCATCAAAGTGAAGCTCTAGGAGAATAGCTTTTCAACTGACCAAGAAGATCAAGTGGTGGGTGTTTCCATAGACTGCTTTTTCATGTTTTTAAGATGGACCAAGTGAGGCCTACCGATCAATGGTATGGATCTCACTTTGGACCCTAAGATGTGGCCGATGGCCCATCTTGACCATCAATATCATTCCATGATAGGGCCATTCTCCATGGACCCCATCATGATGTTTACTTTTCTTGCATTAAAGAGGTCATCTAGACCGTCCATTTTTAGTGGAGAGATCTCCACCGTTGATCTTTGAATTAGTGGGCCCACTTGTATTAGGGCCCACTCGATGTACGATTGAATGCAAGGTAGGGCTCATAGTGGCAGAGCCCTCTATCACGCGTGTCCCACTCTATCTCTCTCTCCCTCTCTTTTCATTTATTTTATTTCTTTGTGTGTGATGCAACGGCCATATGGCCCACTTGGATGGACCCCACCATTAGGTATGTATTGACCCAAGCCATCTGAAGGTGGGGGCCCATCTTATATGTATTGTCCTTACATCATCCATCATGTGGTGGCCCACCTAAATAGGGCCCACCTTGAATATGTTCAAAAAACTCAAAAACGTCCAGTGTCTGGACGTTGATGGACGAGGAAGGAAAACACAAATATTAGCTTGGTTTTGCAAGCCATTGGGGTGGGCCACTGTATAGGACCCACCTTGATGTATGTATTCAATTCATGCCATCCATCCCATTCGACAGATCATTTTAAGTGTTGAACTGAAAGATGGGGTTGATCGGAGTATTTAGTGGGCCATAGTGTTGAAAATAACATTATTACCTTTGAAATCTATCTACATTTCTTCTACACGCTGAAAAAGGTCCAATATTGGTCTTGATAGACTTGTTATAGGCTGTGGAATCCAATGAATGGAGTGGATTCATCAGATGCGGGCCCCATGCATGGAAAACCGTGAGAAATCACGATTTAAAAATAAAAAATAAAAATAACAAGCAGCAGCAAGCTGCTGCTGTGTCAGAGACGGGCGGGCGGACGGAGGCAGACCCACGGCTCTAGCCGTGGGCCCCACCCTGATGTTTCTTTTCCATCTAAACCGTTAATATGGTGGGCCCCTTTCTTAAGTGGGTACCCTCCAAATTTCAGCCTCATCCAGATCTCAAGTAGCCCACACCACAAGAAACAGCGGTGATTGAACTCTACCATTGAAACCTCTTTGGGGCCCATAGAAGTTTTGGATCAAGCTAAAAATTATTTTTCCTCCTCACCCTGGGTCTGTGACCTTATCAATAGGTTGGATGGTAATTAAACATTATGGTGGGCCCCCCACGTGGGACCCACAGTGAATTATGTGTTTTATACCACTGTCCATGTGTTTCCCCCACTCCATCCGTCCCTAGCTTGGGAACGAATCCTGTCCAGATAGCTGGTGGGCCACCATGTGGACCTCACCAGGATGCATGTGTTCATCTGCCTCGTCCATGTAGACGGTGCCCTGTGCAGCCCCACCACGATGCTTGCGTTGCACCCCAACCGTCAATCCACTTTGCAAACTCATTTTCTAACTTGAGCTAAAAAATTGAGTCAGATCTTTGGTGCAAGTGGGCCCACCTTGGTATGTGTATAGGGCCTATGTTGACTTAATTGTGGCCATTCATTAAGGCCCACCTTTGATATGTTTATGGCCCATCTGTGAGGCCCATCTTTGATGTATATAGGGCTCGTGAGTTGAGACCCATTGTGATGTATAAAGGCCCATGGGTTGAAACCCACTTATGATGTATAAGGGCCCATGGGTTAAGGCCCACTGTGACGTATTGGAGGCCCATGGGTTAAGACCCATTGTGATGTATTCAAGGCCGTTGTTGAGGCCCACCTTGATGTGTATGGGGCCGTTGTTGAGGCCCACCTTGATACGAATGTAAGGTCTATGTAAGAGGCCCATCTTGATTTATTTGTGGCCATCTTTTGAGGCCCACCTTGATATATAGGAGGCTCATGTGATGTGACCCATTTAATGTGATGTATTCGAGACCCATGGGTAAGGCCCAATGTGATGTATTCGAGGCCCATCGGCAAGGCCCAATGTGATGTATTCGAGGCTCATGGGCAAGGCTCAATGTGATGTATTCGAGGCCCATGGACAAGGCCCAATTGATGTATTTGAGGCCCGTGAACAAGGCCCAATGTGATGTATCCGAGGCCCGTGGGCGAGACTCATTGTGATATATTTTCGGCCCATTTGGTAAGGCCCATGTGGTGCGGCCCATTTATCTAAGGCCCATGGGTCGAGGCCCAATGGGATGTTCTTAGGATCCATTGCAATGTGTGATTCTTCCATGGTTGTGTAATGATGATTTATGGCGGGTCGTGCTTGGGAGCAATGTTGGTTTGATGTCCACATTGTAAGTATAATGTTGGTTAAATGTCCGCATTGCGACTCTCCCTAAGGCCCATTGATAGGCCCATACTAGTTGTGTGTAGATCGTCCAGGCCCATCTGCATTGTAAAGATACTTCATCACTTTATAACATGCCTAGTATAACTACATAATTCATGACCATATGCATCATATGTATGCTTGATATGAGTAGTGACTGATCATAGCATATGTCATTGGGCAGACCATTTGCGGGACTTGTTATGAGACGGAGTGCCCCACATCATCGCGTTGTATGCACTGGATTGCTGCATGATTTGATGGTGTGATTCATGCATTTCGCATTTGTGTATCATGATCACTGCACGCCCTAGCACATCAGGGCTATGACCTCTACAGGCACATCATGGATGGTTAGATGGGACACCGAAAATATTTAGTTCTAGCACTATGGGGCATGTAGGATGTCCTTGGGTGAAAATTCCAGAACCTCTGAGGACAGGAGTAGCCCCAACGTCTAGACCGAGTGGAACATAAGCGCCTGAGTGCCGAATACCAGTAAGCCGCGTCTTCCACTGTGTCGTGGTCGGTTGGGAGGGTGTGTGGCCTTACCCACCCGAGGGAGGAGGCTATAAGCTAGGCTAAGTATGACCAGCTCGTAAATGGGTCCGCTATCGACGTGCCGGATAGGTATTGGCAGACTATTGGCCAGGCGAATAGTGAGGTCTCTTACGCTCGCTGGGCTGTGCAGCTAGGGGCGGGTGTGATGTGGGCGGGGCTGAGGCCTGGGCGAGCTACCACACTGGGCGAGCTACTAGCGGTTGGTAGGCTATTGTGCTGACAGGCTACTGAGCAAGAGTTACGCACTCATTCATTCATCCATTCACTATCCAATCAGGCTGGTGGTGCGTATCTATTTATTACGTGTACCTTCGCATAGCCAGGATTTCGGTTGGGCGCGTGACTAACTTGAGATCAGGAGTTTATCATATTGTGTCTGACTATCCAAATTTAGGTATGAGACTGGTTTGGATAGAATTCCCTTGTGATAGACCCCATAGCTTGCAATACTTCGTACTATCATCCCGACTTTATATTTCAGCTTAGTCATTTCATTCGCATCGCATATTACATTGTATTCGCAGTACTTAGTATTATGGGTTACGATATTTTATACTTATATGGCCTGGATGAGATTGATGATATTTATGGCTCTCCTGAATTTGCATATTGCATTACATCCTCAACATCTGTTATTGTCTTATTAAGTTTTACATTGCATGGCCTTGGTATGGCCGATAACATTCATGCATTGCATCACATAGCTTTGGTACAACTAATTGTATTCATGGACTCACCGTATATTTTCGCATCACTCTGATATCGTATGATTCATGATCTTGCCAGTATTTCTGCTTATTCCGATTTTGTATGATTTATTAGCTTTGTGGTATACTTAGCACTTATCTTGTGCACACACTTTCACCACCCTCTAAGCTTTCTATAAGCTTGTGCACGATACATGCGTGTAGGTAGTGTTAGGTTGCAGTAGCGTTGAGCTTAGAGCGTGCAGTTATCTTCTGGAGCTTTGATTTCGATATATGTATTTCTCTTTCAGCATTGTATTCAAATGATTATATTAGTGGATATGTGATGATTATGTTGCCTTTGTGAATTGGTTATACTTGCAGTTATGCTCCATTACAAAAAAAAAAATTCATACTAAAAATCCTCCTTATAGGATCCCAGGATCGGAATCTGGCATGCGAGTGCCGGGATCCGAGAATGGGTACTACGGAGGCTGTCGGTGCCGGATTCGGCGATCGGGATTCCTGTGAATTTGATTTCTGAGTTTGGGGCGTGGCATTTTCTCTTCGGGAGACTTAGCTACAAATGTGTGGGAAAATTTTGGCTTGATATTTCATATACCCCTATCCGCTTCCAATCAATCAATGATTAGCAGGGCGTCTATTTGGTGGTCGTTAGCATTTATGGCTGACCATTTTTACTCCTTAAGGGGACTCACGCCGTCGCTGATCTTCTGAGAAATTTGAGCTGCCAAAAATGCAGCTCATATGGAAGGCTCCTCAATTCACACTGACTGAGTTATCTCCAAGGTTTTTCGCTGGATTAGATTTCTTGCCACGTTCGTTCCCCTCCCCAAAACTATCAATCTCTTTGCTGCTACTGCCCTCAACAATCTGGGACTGGATGGAACAAAGAGACTTACATCGAAGACCCAGACGGTCTATTGGGTTCGCCCCCGCTTTGGCTGGATTAAAATGAATGTTGATGGATCTTCTTTGGATAATCTAGGCCTGTCTGGGGGTGTCGAAGTCATTAGGGACAGCTCATGAGGGTGCTCATCTTCACCTTTCTATACCAGTTACAGGATTGGCTCTAATGGCCTGGCCAAAACTAAGGTGATATGGGAGGCCCTATCCCATTGTATGGCAATGGGCATCAACTAGGTGGAATTGGTTAGCGACTCTAAATCAATGGTGGACTCCCTCACCAAGAAATCCATCCTGTCATGGGACATGTGGTATTGGTGGGTCAGAATTAAATCCCTCATGGTTAATATGGAAGTTTCCATCTCCTACTCCCCAAGAGAAGCCAATGTTGTGGCAGATGGGCTTGCTTGTATGGGCAGTGGTGGTCAACTCCAATCGTTTTTCCGGTCGATGCCCAAGCTTCCCCCTCTCATTAGAGGCCTCCTTTTTCTAGACAGAGTAGGCTTTAGATACTTGAGAGAATCTTAGTGCTTGTGTATTCTCCTTCTTGGTGGGTGGGCCTACTTATTCCTTTTTGTTATTAGGCCCATCCTTGCAAAATGTAAAGCTTCTATTCTTCCTATATATGAAAATACCTTTTTTTGGGAAAAGAAAAAAGTTTCTTAACATTGAAAATTCCAAAGACCCATTGTAAAGTTTTTGTAATGTTTATATTCCATCGAACCTAATGATAATGTCAAGAAGAACTGGATGAAGGGAAAATACAAAGATAAGCTTGATGCAAAACTTTCGTGGCCCATAAGAATCTTTTAATGATCATTATCATTGTTTCTAAAGGCACGGTCCACTTAAGATTTAGATATTCTTAAGGTTTGAGATTCTGTCGTAGAATGAGATGGAAAAACAAATGGATAGCATGGATATATAACAAATACATCAAGGTAGCCCTGTTAAGGATTTTGATAGCTCTTTTAGAGACCTGACACCTGTGGTGGCCATGGATGGTAGCGGATTAGGTGAGGCCCCACATGGACTTATGTATTCTATATCTTGACTGCTCATATATTTTTCTTGATTATTTTAAGGCAAGACTCCAAAAACTAGGTAGAACTGAATCTCAGGTGGACTATAATATAGGATTCAATGGGTCCATTGATAGGCTAAAAGTTTTGGATCAAGTCGATATAATTTTTTTCCTTCATCCACATTTACCTAATGTCACCAATAGGTTGAATGGTAAGTAAACATTACCGAAACATTACATGGGCCTTAGGAAGTTTTTATTGGTAAGGTGTTCAATCACCACTGTTTCCTATGGTATGGTCCACCTAAGTTTCACATCTATTCATCCCCATTATCGTCATTCCTTATGAGAACCAATTAGGATAGGTTACGTGTGTTATGTATGGATCCGTATGACGTATTCGAAGATTTGCAGAGATATATGGAGAAAGTTTCTTACTAATAATAGCTGGATTGTATCAAACGATGTCGTGCCATTGTTTGAGTGACTGAAGAAGAAACAATCGTATTAAAGCGATTACTAGATAGATGATGAAAGAAAAAACAGAGGAAGCCAAGTAGTGCCAAGTAGTGGTGAATGGTTATGGTAACTGTTAGAACGTGGGAATGATCTACATGGTCAGATCAAATTAATTATAAATAACAAAAGAATTTAGCAAGAAAAATCATCTCATACCAACCCAAGCAAGTCAAATATTATTTTTGAATTATCCTTTCAACTACAAGTCAATTTACATTCTATAGCAAATTGCATTCCTTAGTGTAATTCTTTACTTTCAGTTTTTTGTTTACATTTCATAGTATAATCCGTAGAGTTAATCAAATAGCTGGTAATTTTAATTGTAATTTGAATCTATACTTACACACTGGAATTAGTTCTTCATTAAGGAATGTATTTTGCAACTATTCCTCGCAACCGACTAGAAGAATCCCGTTCTCATTCTACTCTATCTATATTGAAAAGTTATTTCTTAGGAAAGTCAAAGGTACAACCTATCATCAAAGGATGAATAGATTGATCAAGTTTACACATAGAGTGAGTGGCTGAATAAGTGACTGATCTCATCAGATCTCAGTCATATACTACGTGTCCGATTATCTTGACACTTATGGTTTTAACAATTCAGATTGAATTGAGCTGCAATTTTAATTATGGCACGCCAACACACACATACTGCCAGAAACCCGAAGCAATGCATGAACAATATGGGTTTTATTTTTTGGCTCATGTTCTGAAATAATTTTCCAAAGGGCATGGAGAGCATGGATGTAGAATACATACACCAACGGAAAGGGCCGTACCTAATATGCTGTCCCATGGACTTGGATTGCGATAGTGGATGACACATCACGCCCGGTCATGCGTTGAGGTAGCAAAGTTCTATGGCCCCATCATGACGTGTTATACCCCTCTGTTCACTCATTTTTCTAGATCGTTTTAGGACATGAGTTAAAAATGAGACATGTACAAACATTAAATGGACCACACCACAGGAAAGAACAAGGATTGAACTTCGACTGTTGAAAACTTCTTGAGGGCCACAAAAGTTTTGGATCCATCTGATATATGTGGTTTCCCTTTCTGCATGTCTTTGTCACCTTATGAATAGGTTGGATGGTAAATAAACATCATGGTGGGTTCTTGGACCACTGGGCGTCATTATTCCCACTGCTTTCAGTGCGGTTCACTTGAGCATTTCATTTGCCTTGTTTTGTACTCATGCCCTAAATGAGAAATTTACGACTGTGGACCCCACCCTTTATCCACTGGATATTCTTGAAGCAATACAAATTTAACATACCCACTTAGACCTCCTCGTACGGACGACAACTTCCAGGACGAAAATACCCTTCATTTTCACATAAAAGGATTCACTACTCCACCTGCCACCCACCAATGGCGGATCTTCAGTAGTCTATGGGCCCCACCATGATGTATGCTTTTCATCCATGTCATCCATATATTTTTCTGGATCATTTTATGGTATGAGACAAAAAATGAGTATATCCAAATCTTAACTGTACCACATTACAGAAACAGTATTGAATGAGCGTCAAACCTTAGAAATCCTCCCCCGTCTAAGTTGGGGCCCACTGTGATGTTTGTGAGAAATCCTCCTCGTCTAAGTTCATTCATAGGGTCACAAAGACCTGGATAAAGAGGAAAAACAAATTTCATAATGATCCAAAACTTCTGTAACCCCTAAAAGGGTTTCAATGGTAAATGTTCAATTATTCATTGCCTTTTACAGTGTGGTCCACTTGATAGTTAGATCTATCTTATTTTTCATCTCAAGCCTTAATATGAGCTTGCCATATAGATGGACGGTTTGGATATAACATAGACCTCATGATGGGACCCACAAAAGCAACATATATATAAAAAAAATGTGCCAGATTGCTGCGGCACTGCCGCCGAACGGCGGCATTACTGCGGCAGTTTGGCATTTTTTTTTTCCCACAGAACTTTTTCTCCCTTACATTTTTCTCTAATACATAATTATGTAAATATGTATATATAAGCATATAAAAATATTTTTCTATCTTTTAATTCATTTGTTTATTTATGTATTTAATAAGCATATCTCCTAAATTAGAATGACTTTTTTTTTTACATACGTACACACACCCCCACACACTCACACTAGTGGAATTTCACCACCTATGAATACTCGAATGCTTAACCGAGTGTTGAAACTCGTAAGAGTCTACCACCCGAACAAGAGTAAGGATCCAAACTAGAATGATTTATTTAACGTACCACACATGATTTTGGGGTAGGAGAAGCTAATTTAGCCAAACAACCTAGTTATTTTCCAAGATTTCATCGGGTCGATGGTTAAAAATCCAACGGGGAAAACTAGAAAAACAGTGGCATATCCCAGGATTTTACCTTCCAATCCGTCCAACCAAGGGATGTGATCAATTTTAAGGTAATAATGGTGATGTTAGTGGATTGTTTTAAGAACCATGGGATTGCTGATACATGTCTTTTTAAACATAGACCTATGGTGAAATTCCACTAGTGTGAGTGCATGGGGTGTGTGTGCGTGTGTAAAAAAAAATAAAATCATTCTAGTTTAAGAGATATGCTTGTTAAATAACTAGGTTGGTTGGCTAAATGAAATGGATTTTCGACCATCGACCCGATGAAATCTTGAAAAATAACTAAGTTGGTTGGATAAATTAGCTTCTCCTACCCTAAAATCATGTGTGGTACGTTAAGTAAATCATTCTAGTTTGGATCCTTATGGATACTCGATGAAATGATGTATTACGGATGAACGACGTGGATATACTACATACATTCAATGTGGGCCCAACTGAGTTTACTTATACAATGGGAGCGTTGACTAACTCAGTACCCAATCCGATTACGCTTGCTACGCCCCACAATGATTTTTTATTTGTAATATATCATGTTCATCGGATTATGTAATATCCCTCCATTTTCATCACAATATGTATACACCAAAACCCCATATATGGAAGGGAACCTTGATATTCAGCGGGACAAACATGAAATTGAACTAGACAAACATGAAAGATCAGTGGGGGAGACATTAAGATCAGTGGGAAAAATATGAGAGATCAGCGGGGCAAACAGGAAGATCAACGGGGCAAACTGAAAGATCAGCGGGAAAAACTAGAAGATCAGCGGGGCAAATTAGAAAATCAGCGGGGCAAACAGGAAAATCAGCGGGGCAAACTGGAAGATCAGCGGGGAAAATTAGAAGATCAGCGGGGCAAACTAAGAGATCAGTGGGAAAAACTGGAAGATCAGTGGGGGAAACTGGAAGATCAGCGGGACAAACTTGAAGATCAACGGGGCAAACTAGGAGATCAGCGGGGCAAACTGAAAGATCGGTGAGGGAAACTAGGAGATCAGCAGGGCAAACTTGAAGATCAGCGGGGCAAACTAGGAAGATCAACGGGGTAAACTGGAAGATCAGCGGGGGAATCTAGGAGATCAACGGGGCAAATTAGAAGATCAGCGGGGCAAACTAGGAGATCAATGGGACAAACTGAAAGATCAGCAGGAAAAACTAGGAGATCAGCGGGGCAAACTGGAAGATCAGCAGGGAAAACTAGGAGATCAGCGGGGCAAAATGGAAGATTAGCGGAGGAAACTAGGAGATCAGCAGGGCAAACTAGAAGATCAGCGGAAAAAACTAGGAGATCAGCGGGGCAAACTGGAAGATCAGCGGGGGAAACTAGGAGATCAGCGGGGCAAACTGAAAAATCAGCGGGGCAAACTAGGAAATCAGCAGGGCAAACTAGAAGATCAGCGAGGCAAACCTATAACCTAAATCCGAACTCATTCTCAAATCCAAAAACCTATAACCTAAAACCTAAACCAAAACCTATAACCTAAATCCGAACCCGTTCTCAAATCCGAAAACCTATAACCTAAATCTAAACCTTAACTTAAGCCAAAACCTATAACCTAAACCAAAACCAAAACCTATAACCTAAATCTAAACCTTAACCTAAACCAAAACCTATAACCTAAACCCGAACTCATTCCCAAATTCCAAAATCTATAACCTATAACCAAAACCAAAACCTATTACCTAAACCTATAACCTAAAGCAAAACCTATTAACTAAACGAAAACTAAAACCTATAACTTAAACCCGAACCCATTCCTAAATTCTAAAACCTATAACTTAAGCCTATAACCTATAACCTAAACCAAAACCTATTACCTAAACCTATAACCAAAACCTATAACCTATAACCAAAACCTATAACCTATAACCTAAACCAAAACCTATAACCTAAACCAAAACCAAAACCTATAACTTAAACCCGAACCCATTCTCAAATTTCAAAACCTATAACCTATAACCTAAACCTATAACCTATTCTTAGTCATGAAAAGTTATGAGCAATAACAGTACCCTATGGCCTTCTCAAGAATAGGTTCATCATCATCAATCATGTGATATGTCTTTGTTAGAATAGTGTTCTTGAAGTATGGGTTAGGATCAAAGAAGAATTCGAGCTTGAAGCCCTTGGGATCATTAATTCTGATATCTTTGAGATACTTGAGAGCCCCTTCAATCATGGTTCGTTTTTGCAATAGGTTCATCATCATCAATCATGTGATAACCTCTTTTTGGTTTAGGTTAAGGTTATAGGTTTTGGGATTTGAGAATGGGTTCGGGTTTAGGTTTTAGGTTTTGGTTTTGGTTTTGGTTTTGGTTATAGGTTTTTGGATTTGGTTATGGGTCATGGTTTATGTTTAGGAAATCAGGTTCAGGTTCAGGATAGGGTTTAAGTTTGGGTTTTCAAGTTTATGTTTAGGTTTAGGTTAGGGAGTTGAGATTAGGATTAGGTATAGGTTTAGCTTTAGGGAATTGAGTTTAGGTTATAGGTTTAGGGAAAGGTTAGGTTTAAGTTATAGGTTTTGGGATTTGGGAATAGTTTTAGGTTATAAGTATAGGTTTAGGTTAGGTTATAGGTTAAGGTTTAGGGATAGGTTATAGGTTTTGGGATTTGAGAATGGGTTAGGGTTTAAGCTATAGGTTTTGGTTATAGGTTTTGGTTTATGTTTTAGGTTATAGATTTAGGTTACAGGTTTTTGGATTTAAGAATGGGTTCGGGTTTAGGTTATAGGTTTTGGTTTTAGTTTAGCTTATAGGTTTTTGGATTTGAGAATGGGTTCGGGTTTTGGCTATAGGTTTTAGTTTTGGTTTAGGTTATAGGTTTTGGGATATGAGAATGGGTTCTGGTTTAGGCTATAAGTTTTGGTTTTGGTTTAGGTTATAGGTTTTGGGATTTGAGAATGGGTTCGGGTTAGGTTTTGAGATTTGAGAATGGATTCGGGTTTAAGTTATAGGTTTTGGTTTTGGTTTAGGCTATAGGTTTTGATTTAGGTTATAAGTTATAGGTTTAGGTTATAGGTTTAGGTAATAGGTTTTTGTTTAGGTTATAGGTTATAGGTTTAGGTTATAGGTTTTGGAATTTGAGAATGGGTTCGGGTTTAAGTTATAGGTTTTGGTTTTGGTTTAGGTTATAGGTTTTGGTTTAGGTTATAGGTTTAGGTTATAGGTTTCGAAATTTGGGAATGGGTTCGGGTTTAAGTTATAGGTTTTGGTTTAGGTTTTGGTTATAGGTTTTGGTTTAGGTTATAGGTTATAGGTTTAGGTTATAGGTTTAGGTTATAGGTTTAGGTAATAGGTTTTGGTTTAGGTTATAGGTTATAGGTTTATGTTATAGGTTTAGGTAATAGGTTTTGGTTTAGGTTATAGGTTTTGGAATTTGGGAATGGGTTTGGGTTTAGGTTTTAGATTTTAGTTTTGGTTTAGGTTAAGGTTTAGATTTAGGTTATAGGTTTTGAGATTTGAGAACGGGTTTGGGTTTAGGTTATAGGTTTTTGGATTTGAGAATGGGTTCGGATTTAGGTTATAGGTTTACCTCGCAGATCTTCCAGTTTGTCCCACTGATTTCGTAGTTTGCCCCCCTGATCTTCCAGTTTACCCCACTAATCTCCTAGTTTCCCCCACTGATCTTTCAGTTTCCCCCGCTGATCTCCTAGTTTACCCCGCTGATCTTCTAGTTTGCCCCGCTGATCTCCTAGTTTCTCCCGCTGATCTTCCAGTTTGCCCCGCTGATCTCCTAGTTTCCCCCGCTGATCTTCTAGTTTGCCCCGTTGATCTCCTAGTTTCCCCCTGCTGATCTTTCAGTTTGTCCCGCTGATTTTTCCAATTTGCCCTGCTGATCTTCCAATTTTTCCCGCTGATCTCCTAGTTTCCCCCGCTGATCTTCCAGTTTGCCCCGCTGATCTTCAAGTTTGCCCTGCTGATCTCTTAGTTTGGCCCGCTGATCTTCCAGTTTCCCCGCTGATCTTCCAGTTTCCCCGCTGATCTTCCAGTTTCCCCCGCTGATCTCCTAGTTTGCCCCGCTGATCTTCAAGTTTGCTCCACTGATCTTCCAAAACCTATAACTTAAACCCGAACCTATTCTCAAATCACAAAACCTATAACCTAAACCAAAACCAAAACCTATAGCCTAAACCAGAACCCATTCTCATATCCCAAAACCTATACCCTAAACCAAAACCTATAACCTAAGCCAAAACCAAAACCTATAGCCAAAACCCGAACCCATTCTCAAATCTAAAATCCTATAACCTAAATTAAAACCAAAGCCTATAACCTAAACTAAAACCAAAACCTATAGCCTAAACCCGAACCCATTCTCAAATCCCAAAACCTATAACCTATCCCTAAACCTTAACCTATAACCTAACCTAAACCTATACTTATAACCTAAAACTATTCTCAAATCCCAAAACCTATAATCTAAACCTAACATTTCCCTAAACCTATAACCTAAACTTAATTCCCTAAAGCTAAACCTATACCTAATCTTAATCTTAACTCCCTAACCTAAACCTAAACCTAAACTTGAAAACCCAAACTTAAACCCTATCCCGAACCTGAACCTGATTTTCTAAACCTAAACCATAATCCATAACCAAATCCAAAAACCTATAACCAAAATCAAAACCAAAACCAAAACCTAAAACCTAAACCCGAACCCATTCTCAAATCTCAAAACATATAACCTTAACCTAAACCAAAACCAAAGCCTATAACCTTCCCCCGCTGTTTTTCTAGTTGGCCCCGCTGTTTTTCATGTTTCATCCACTTTTTTTTTCATATTTCCTTTGGTTGAAGTGCAAAGACGAGCACTGACGGACGGTCCGTCGATGGGAATTCAAGTGGGGCCCACTGTGATGTTTGGGAGAAATCCTCCCCGTCTAAGTTCATTCATAGGGTCATAAGGACCTGGATGAAGAGGAAAAACAAATTTCATAATGCTCCAAAACTTCTATAACCCTTAAAAGGGTTTCAATGGTAGACGTTCAATTCCCCACTGCCTTTTACAGTGTGGTCCACTTGATAGTTAGATTTATCTTATTTTTCATCTCAAGCCTTAATACGAGCTCGCCTTATAGATGGTTCAATTACCCACTACCTTTTACAGACGTTCAATTCCCCACTGCCTTTTACAGACGTTCAATCCATTTCTTTGTTTATTTATTTAACAAGCATTTCTCCTAAACTAGAATGATATACTTAACGTACCACATATGATTTTAGGGTAGGAGAAGCTACATACATTCAATGTGGGCTCAACTGAGTTTACTTAGTACAATGGGAGCATACTGACTAACTCAGTATGCAATCCGATTACGCTTACTACGCCCCACAACGATGTTTTATTTGTAATACATCATTCTAGTTTGGATCCTTACTCTTGCTCAGGTGGTAGACTCTTACGAGTTTCAACGCAACACTCAGTTAAGCGTTCGAGTATCCATAGGTGGTGAAATTCTACTAGTGTGAGTGTGAGGGGGTGTGTGTGCGTGTAAAAAGAAAAAAATCATTCTAATTTAGGAGATGCTTGTTAAATACATAAATAAAGAAATGAATTAAAAGATAAAAATATTTTTATATGCTTATATATACATATTTACATAATTATGTATTAGAGAAAAATGTAAGGGAGAAAAAGTTCTCCTTGAAGAAAAAAAAAATCTGTCAGACTGCTGCGGTAGTTTGCCTATTTTGTTTTGTTTTTTTTTTTTAATTTTTTTTATACGTTGCTTTTGTGGGTCCCATCATGAGGTCTGTATTATATCCAAACCGTCCATCTATTTGGAGAGCCCATATTAAGGCTTGAGATGAAAAATAAGATAGATCTAACTATCAAGTGGACCACACTGTAAAAGGCAGTGGGTAATTGAACGTTTACCATTGAAACCCTTTTAGGGGTTATAGAAGTTTTGGATCATTATGAAATTTATTTTTCCTCTTCATTCAGGTCTTTGTGACCCTATGAATGAACTTAGATGGGGAGGATTTCTCACAAACATCACAGTGGGCCCCAACTTAGATGGGAGGATTTCTAATGGTTAACGCTCATTCAACACAGTTTCCTGTAACGTGGTACACTTGAGATTTGGATATACCTCATTTTTGGTCTCATACCATAAAATGATTTGGAAAAACATATGGACGGCATGGATGAAAAGCATACATCATGGTGGGGCTCACAAACCTTCTGCTATTATCTAGTGGCAGGAGAGTACCAAAACTGTTTACGTCAAAAGGAGGGGTATTTTCGTCCTGAAATTTCGACTCCGTGCGAGGAGGTTGAAGTGCGTATTCAAAGTTTGTATTGTTTCAAAAAAACCACGGGATAAAAGGTGAGGCCCACAGTCGTAAATTTCTTTGCCCTAAATTAATTTGCCAAATTGCGTGTATATGATATATACACCATGGTGGCCCCACGGAACTCTTGCCAATTCCCGCTGCCGTATACTAACTTGTGAGGCGGCTGCCTTTCCAGCCAACAATGCCCCGTGCCTAGGACGTCATTACCGTTCAAAATAATAAATAAAGATCACCCGTCTCTAGACCCAGACATCCTCAGATTAAAAGATCCTAACCATCGGCTTTTGTTTTTTGTTTTTTCCTTCTCTCTACTCTCTACTGTACATGCCTCAGCGTTAGACTCGCAAGAATTTGAACACAAGGTTATAATCCCACTGTGGTGCGAGTGTGTGAGTATCTCCAGGGGTGTGCGTGCGTGTTAAAAAAAAAATCGGTGAAAGTTTATGCGCATGACACGTCACTTTTATCCATGTAAACCTGTCTGTGCATCGATGCATTCTGAGATCCAGACGGTTAATTAGGTGGTTCCCACCATGCATTATGATCAGAAATTAGATGGCCATCAAGTGATATATTTGCAAGCCGTCAATTTATTTATTTTTAAATCCATGCCGTCCATTTGATGAACCGACCAGCTTGACGTTTCTGTCACTGGTGCGTAACGGGCGAGGCCAACCTGAATTACCACGTGCGGATGGCATCAAGCGTCCCAGATTGGTAGATCCTAAGGCTCTAATCCGGGTTTAGTTATTCACCTTTTAAGTTGTGGTGTAGACGTGGCATATATATTGCCATCCACAGTTCATTTTGGCCGCAGTGGATGGAGCATAGATCTTAGCTATATGATTTAATTCTTTGGAATTGACCACTGAGCAATTTATGCTAAACCATCCAATTGATAGCCAGCATTTGGATGGTTCTGATTGTTGGTCAGCGTGCCTTTCAAGCCATGCACCATTTACAACGGCCACTTCGATTTGAACGGCCTGCATCGAACTATATTCATGACGAACACATGCGGGATGAGACATCACAGCTCGAAAAGCGGTGGTAAACTACCACGGCAATTATCGAAAAATGCCCAGCCAAAAAAAAAAAAAAAAAAAAAAAAGATTACATGGATCTTCCAATCTGGACGCTTCCTGAGGTAAGCGATATGAAGTCCTGACGTATAATATATTTTTGAATGGAGCGGATTTGGTTTTACCCGGGTAACACGCTCCTTTCATGTATGTGTCATATATCCATACTTACCACCAGTTTTTCCCGCTCATTTAAAAGCACAAAAATATTGCAGATTCAAATCTCAAGTGAATCATACCACAAGAAGCAGTGGTCACTGAATGCCTACTGTTGATGCCAAAATTCAGTCGGCCCTCACTCCATGTCGTCCACCACGTATTATCCCTAAAACCTGTATCAAGAAAACAGGCAAAGGTGACCCTGGCTAAGCCGGGGGCCCTCCAATGCCTAAGTCAGGACAAGGGAATCAGGGTCTGGGTAGAGAGTAGAGAAGAGCTAGATTTCGCATACCTGTAGATATGACGATGCGTACTATTTATACCTGCCTGTGAGGCAGTCTGAGTCCGATAATCTCGATACGATCAGAGGGATTCTCGGATCATGGAGATACTGTCCGTAATCTGTTGATCGTGTAGCGTATCCAACGGATAATGCGTATCTGCGAGCGACGTTATCGGTCACGTTTGGTTATGGCGGTTTCCATGTTTAGCGAGTGGGATATGCACGTCGGAAGGTCTGCTTGGCTCCGATTATCTAAGGATACCACCAGTTCGATCCGCCTGGTCGGCTTAGTTGGTTCCACCATAGTTGGCAGGGATGACTTCAATAAGCGGTGTGGTTAAGGCGTCGGAGATCATCCGATCGGAGTATGATTCCGAGTTGCGCACCAACCGTGTCATCTGCTCGGATGGGTCACATCCCGAAACAGGTCGGATGGATCATGCCTCAGCTCGGACGGGCGCTTGGGGGAGGCAGTGTTGTACCGTGAGCTCGGATTTCCCATAACAGAAGCCCCCTACTCTTCGAGCTTGCTCACGGGCTCGGAGAGTTCTTAGGCAGGAAATCTCCCGCCCTCATCATAATGATGGCAGATATCGAATCACGCGCGTGATCGTCGCTTTGGTTAACACATGACGACGGTTACAATCCCGCATCCCTTTTCAGCCTGTGAGAAGCCGCCACGTAGACCTGAGAAGACGTGCCCATAATGGCTCCGAATGCTGTGGCGTTGCTTCGCGTATCAAGGCGCACTGCCCGATGTCAGGCGCCGTACCGACGGTTCGGTACGCATTCAATGCGGTGTTGCCATATGTGCTCGGAGATCGGTTCGTGCCGATTCGGCTGCTGCCATTAAGGTTTGCTATCAATGCGAAAATCCTTCGCAGCATATATAAGGGCGCCCCAGACCTTCGCATACCATTTTACATTCCATTTCATAAGAGCATACCGGAGAGACGATTTTCGACGAGAGGCAATTTCGGCTGACTTCTAGGTTTTCGTGAGTAGGCGATTTCCGGCAACCATCCGGTGAGTCTCGCTGACCTTCGCTCTTCTTTCTACCATGTCTTCCGATTTGGAATTGGTTCATGAATACGGTAATGATTCCGAGCCGGGGACTACTGAAAGTGAGAGTGGGTCATCCAAAGGTCCTTTTGAGACCACTCTACTGTATCCCCCTCCTCGAAAATAAAAAATATTGGCTTCTAAGACCAAGCAGCCCAGTAAGAAGACAGCCTCCCGACCCCGCCGAGCTGAAACCGCTACCGCCACTGAGATGCCTGCAAATCTATGTACCGCAGAGGTAGTCCCCGGGGGTTCTGTCATGTTAGAATCCCAAATTGAGTGGATCCGCTCGGAGTTTCAGATCCCAGACTCCATTCAGATAAGGGCTCCTGGTCCCTTGGACGAGAGGTGGCCATCTTCCTATGCGTGCTACAGTGCGGGGTCCGACTACCACTACATCCCTTCATCCGGAAGGTAGCGAGCTACCTCGGATTGGCCCCTGTACAGTTCACTCCGATTGCATGGAGGGTGATGATCTCAGCCTACATAATTTGAAAGCAAGTTGGGAACCCCGAGCTGACTCCAGATGAGCTGCTGAGCCTGTACATGGTCAAGCATGATAGCAATGACCCATGATACTATTTCGTGACTCGGGGGAGCAAAGGGTCGGGATTGGTACTGCACATGCCGTCTTCTAACAAAGACTGGAAGAACAAGTGGTTCTGGACGGCAGGTGATTGGGAGGCGTCGACGGCTGAGTTTAGGACCCCAACTGCCAAGGTTCTGACCCATTTTACCAAACCAAGTCGGACTTCATTTCATATCCGAGTGCTTTGATTTTCACTTCAGTCGAAGTAACATTTCCTTCTCCTTTTACAGCTTTCCAAAAGGTTGCAAAGGCCAGGGCGCGGTTGGAGTTGCCTCGCTTCTGGGCCGATCTGGTCATTACAGCCAACCTCCACTGGTCTGGGCTCTGCAAATCCCAGCCTTTGCTCTCATCCCTTAGTAAGTTGCCTTGATCTTTTCGATAAGCTTTCTTTTGGTTATTTAGTAGTTGACATAAAATATTTTTTTCAGGTAGAGGAAAGCAGCTCCGACGGCGGCGGAGTTGCTTAAAGAAGCCCCCTAGTAAAGATCACTCGGAAGAAGCCGACTCTCCCTCACATAGGAGAATCTTCTGCTGCACCAACTCCATCAGCCCCAACCGTGGAGAAATCTTCTGTTGCACCAACTCCATCAGCCCCAACACTGAAGCCAATTGGCTAGTCCTTCGCACCATCGACTCCGGCACGCCCCAGCACCACCGTTGTTCCCCCGGTAGTCTTGCGCCCGGTCATACCCCTTTCGCCCGGGCTCGTCCAAACGACTGTGGTCAGCACCCCTGTCGTGCCGAGCACTGTTGCTCCTCGATCTCCCGCCGCCGCCGTTCCCCTTATAGTGGAGGTTCCTTCTGCGGTCCCTGAGGCCCCCATCGCTGTGCCCTCTTCCTCCGAACGGGAGGAGGCCAATAAAATAGCTGACAATGCACTTTGCCCTCCCGAGGTCGTGGGGGAGGTCCGCGCCGAGGGTCAAAACTCGGCCGGCAGTAGGGTAGGGGCCGAGGGGGCTGAGGCTTCGGCCCAGGTGGGCACAAGCAGTGGGAGGTTTGAGCTCGGTTACCACATGGCTTGCTTGGCTCCGTGGGCTGCCAAGCATGCTAAGGAGGAGGATATCGCCAAGACTCTTGAGCGGTCGGAGGGCGGCTTCTTGAACGACTTCGCCTCCGTGTGTTATATGGTATGTCTCCGAGAAGACTTTTTCTTTTTTTTTTCTTTCATGTCGTTATACATATACTGTAGATTCTGATCTTTAGTTTCTGTCCAGGCCGTCCCGATGCTGCTCTCTATTCGGCAGAGAGTGCGGGAGTGCAAGGAGACGGAGGCAGAGTTGGAGGCCCTACAGACCGAGGTAGCGGCCATGAAGGCTGAGCAGACCAGCCTGCGCCAACAGCTCGCAGGCGAAAGGGCTAAGGTTAGGCGACTTTGAGGAGTTGTTATTGGCTTGGAGGCCAGGGAGCTACAATTGTAGGACAAGGCAAATGACTTCAAGAAGACCGGTGATGCGGTGACCACTAAGCTGACCCGTGTCAGGGCCCATGCGGATTCTTTGGCTATGAAGACCGCTCGGCTCGGAGAAGCTCTGAATCGCGCCAAGGCCGAGGCGACTGAAGAACGGACACGAGCCGTGAATTAGGCCGTGGAAGCCCAGCGAGCGAAGGATGAGGCTTCTTTGGCCACAACGGTTGCTGCTGCTGTCGAAAACTTTAAAACTTCAAAGGAGGGACGCTGAAGCTGCAACATTTTATAATTGCGGCTTCGACGCTTGCCTCGAGGCAGTCCTGTGTTTATACCCAAACCTTAACCTCGATTCCCTCCTGCCTGACGACTCCGAAGATGCCCCGGTCGAAGTCGTCCGTTCTAATCCAGCTCCTGACGCCCAGGCTCCTGATGTTCAAGCTCCTCCTCTGGCCTGAAGACACTATCATTTTGTTTATTTTTTTTTTTGAAACTATCAATGTACTTTCAACCATGTACTTTTGTCCCTCCGAGGGGATTCAATGAAAAATATTCTTTTTATATTGTTTATTTGTTTGTGAGATGTCGAGTTGGTTTCTTTATGGGTTTAGTCAACTGCCGTTTAGTTAGTTTTTAGGGTCGGTTGTCCGAGCCTCCTCGGCCCAAGTTTTAGTTGGGTCCAATCTCTTTGGATGCTCGGCTCATCGCCTTTATTTTGTTGTATGCCGAGCTGAACACTTAACCGGATGGTCGAGTTATTATTAGGCTTTTTCCCTTGGAGGGATGCCTTGTTGATCTTTCGTAAGGTTGGGTTCTTATTCCTTAAAAGATCAGACTATTTAACTTGTACTTGTGCGGATAGGTCAATCGGACAAGCATTTAAAGGTAGAATTGATCTTTTATTAAGAGCCTTAAAGGCTAGTCGCTCGGAGGCATACATTTTATTATGAGCCTTAAAGGCTATTTCTTCACGGGTAGTATATCTTCAAGTGCTCGGCATTCCAAGGATGAGGGAGATGACGACCTTCGAGGTTTTTCAGGTGGTACGACCCCAGTTTGGCAGATCTGATCACACGATAAGGACCTTCCCAATTGGGTCCGAGCGCTCCTGCCCCTGGCTCGGCCGTGTTTTGAAAAACCCGTCAGAGGACTAAGTCCCCTGGTCGGAAGCGCCTGACTCTGACTTTGGAATTGTATAAGCACGCTACCTGCTGGTGCCAAGCCACAGTTCGGAGCTTGAAAATTTCTCTGAGTTATTCGAGCAAATTTAGATTAGTCGCCATCTGCTCGGAGTTCTGAATTTCTTCGAAATTCCTAACCCGTGCCATAGGGAGTCCGATTTCCACTGGCACCATTGCCTCTGAGCCATAGGATATCGAAAATGGGGTTTCGCCTATCGAAGTCTGGGCTGTAGTCCTTTAAGCCTAGAGGACGAAGGGGAGCTCTTCGGCCCAATTTTCTTTTTCTTTTTCTAGCCTTGTCTTGAGATAATGTTTGATGATCTTGTTAACCGCCTCTACCTGTCCGTTCGACTGTGGGTGCCGAGGTGATGAGTAGGCGTTCACAATGCCAAACCCTTGACACATACTGCGGAACTTATCATTGTCGAATTGGCGGCCGTTATCAGAAACGATGGTTCTCGGAATCCCTAACTGGCAAATGATATTTTTTCACACAAAATCGATTACTTTCTGCTCGGTGATCTTTGAGACTGACTCGGCATCGGCCCACTTGGTGAAGTAGTCGACCGCGACTATAGCGAACTTGACCTGTCCCTTCCCAGTGGGCAAGAGACCGATGATGTCGATCCCCCATTGATCGAACGGCCATGGCCCACTATGGCGATGCGTACTATTTATACCTGCCTGTGAGGCGGTCTGAGTCCAATAATCTCGGCACGATCAGAGGGATTCCCGGATCGTGGAGATACTGTCTGCAATCTGTTAATCGTGTAGCGTATCCGACGGATAATGCATATCTGCGAGCGATGTTATCGGTCACGTTTGGTTATGGCAGTTTCCATGTTTAGCGAGTGGGATATGCACGTCAGAAGGTCTGCTCGGCTCGGATTATCTAAGGATACCACCAGTCCGATCTGCCTGGTCGGCTCAGTTGGTTCCACCATAGTTGGCAGGGCTGACTTCAATAAGCGGTGTGGTTAAGGCGTCGGAGATTATCCGATCGGAGTATGATTCCGAGTCCGCACCAACCGTGTCGTCTGCTCGGATGGGTCACGTCCCGAAACAGGTCGGATGGATCATGCCTCGGCTCGGACGGGCGCTTGGGGCAGTGTTATACTGTGAGCTCGGATTTCCCATAACACCTACCATTAAAATTTCTTGAGAACCACAAAAGTTTCGGATCAAGCTCATACATGTGTTTTCTCTTCACCAAGGTCTGTGTGAACTTATACACATTGGCTAGCAAATAAACACTCCGGTGGGCCTAAAAAGTTTGATTGCAAATAAACATTGTGATAGGAGGTTCAAATAAATAGTCCACCACGGGCGAGCTCAATTCAATCAATCGAACCGTTAAATCCAAGTAATGATTAGGTAGGACCCACTTTATAAAAGTCTTACAAAAGTTGTCCCTTTCAATTGATAAAGCGAAGGGGAACGTTTAGTTAAAAAATGAGAATCCTCTTTTACGCTCCCATCAACATGGTTTTAGACTCAAACGAGTCCCATGCAACTTTTCCAAGTTGACTCGACCCATCCTGCTCAATACCACGAGTAACCCGGCAGCACCAATTCACCCTCAATGGCCTAGTTGCCCCATCCTGTTCAATACCATGAGTAACCCACCTGCACCAATTCACCCTCAACTTGAGCTAGTTGTTTTGACTGGAGACTAGGAATCCGTCTAAGTGTCCGGTTCCTCTAACAATGCTCACTGGGAGCTATTTGGAATATGGGATTAGCGGGTCTGGATTTGCTTTTGGTCCAATGTAAATTCTATTGGTTTTTATTTTTTATTTTTTATTTTTTTATGAAAAGGATTTAATTAATCCGAGTATCAAATGCAAAAAGAACTACAATTGGACTTTTTATGGGAAAATGCAGTCCGTCCACCTTTAAGGTCAGCTCGGCTCAACAAACACCCGACCCCTTCTTGCGACACTTCACAAGAGGAAGTTGGCATCCGCTCCCACGGGTACAAATACAATCTTCGGTAGGGTATGATCCCAAGTTTCTGCCCGCTTGTGCTTGCCAATGACTGGATGAATTGGTAAAGCTAAGGGATCATCGAAAACAGATAGATCCGACGAGGGATCCGCCCCGAGCTATAACTTGGATTGACTTAGCCTTGATTAACTCAACTCGGATTGTCTTCGGTTGAACAATGGAGCTCGGCTCGGATTAGCTCAACTCGGATAGTCTCTGGTCAATTAGTACAACATGGCTTGGATTAGCTCGGTTTAGGATCCCCCTTAGTAATACATGATTCAAAAGTAACCGCCAACTCCCATCACTTGCATATGACCATCCACCGCATGATTCCAGGGTCTCTCCATTCACGCACATCTCGTCTAACAGTTGAGATAGTGCCTAAAATTGCTGGCCATTCTGTCGTACGAATATTATAAATAAAGGACTCACAGGAATAGGTACGCAGAATCTCTTCCCCAAAACCCTTCAATACAACTAGACCCAGATTTCTGGCCGAATTTTGGCATCGGAGGGTCCCCTGCTCTAGCCAAGGTCTCCTTTGTTCTTTTCTTACGCATGTGATTGGAGCTTGAAAAAGGGCGGTCCGAATTCTTGCATCAACAGGACTTACGGGCAACATGCTGTTTTATCCATACCATCGGTCTATATTTGGCTTTACACGTGACAAATGACCTCTTTAGTTGTGAAATTTTGTCCATTGATTACAATTCCAGAGTCAACTAAACTCTAGTTTAGCTTATTATGGTAATTTTCTCAAAGCAAGAATTTATTAATGCCAAACGGGAAATTTACCGCGGTGTTTCCAAACATATAACCAGTGTATCGTACAATAATATTATTAATTCCACTTGTTGTAATTCCTTACCATTTAATCCTTGCTTTCCAAAGAGGATGTAAATTGCTAATTTTTTGGCTGGACCAACGGTTCCCCATTAATTACAGCTGGTTGGCTAAATTATCTAGCAATTGAATTATGATAGGCAATAATATTTGCTAGGGAAGGTTTGGTTTGCACCAAAAATATTGAAACTCATGATATTTGGTGAAGCCAAACAGACACCAAAAAAAAATAATAATAATAATAATTGTTGGGGAAAAATATGTTAAGTCCCGAGACTCGGATTCCAAGTAGGTCGGCTCCGCCGGCACGGCCCGAAGAGTCCGAGACAACGGTCAGAGCCGAGATAATAAGGGATATGCTAAGCGGCATAAGTACAAGACGACTAAAGTTACTCTGTCGGAGAGATAACCTCGTCTGCTGTTGAGGGTCAAATAATACATATTAGACCCCAGTTATTGTCTGGATTTACGAACATAATATTGTTTAACGACCGATTTAATCATGTTTATGCTACACGTTGAATTTAGGAGCTTGAAATGGAAAAGGGTACTAAAAGCGTGGATTTGACTGTCTAAATTCACCAATGCAAGGGAAGGACCCCAGGGGACCAAGATCGATGGATTTACATGTCAGGGACCCGAGGAAATCAAGCTGTTCGCATTAAACGGGCCTGAAATTGGTCCAGAATGCAAGATCACAGGGTTCCCACCATCTGATTGACCTGAAACTTCATACATGAGATTAGGGACATAAATTAATCGTACAAATTAAATTTCAGCCCTTGGATCACTATAGAAGTATCCCAACTGATAGATCAGCCCATAAACCGTTGATTCTGGGCCCACCTTATATCTGGATATGCGTCAAAATTGGTCCCCGCGATTTAAATGAGATGATTAAAAGGATGGACGGATCAGATTTCTGAGAAATATCATATTTGGTCTTGTATGTGTACGTGTGCATACATAGTGTCCACGTACACTATGCGCACCGGATGCAGAGGCAGTCAGCGCAAGCGCTGACCCGTCTCTTGTTCATCAAAACGGAAATTACCGTTTTAGCGTCAGCGCACGGACGGCCTGTGTCCATTTTGCGATCGACTGTGGGCCCCACCTATGGACCGTATGACTCATCTGATCCGACCATCTTGTAGAGAGCTGTAAACTCTACAAAACCATATTGACTCTTTTCATTCATGCATACACACGTGTGCGTTACAGAGGCCACAAAAGGGCTGCCCTACAACGTTCAAAATTGATCTTTTTGTGATATCTTCTCTGGGCCGCGTCAATGGACCTTCAAAACCACTCATTCTTGACTGAAATTTCATCCTGAATTCAATGGACGGGGTGGATTTTCCAGAAAATGCTTCTGTGGGGCTCACTAATCACAACAGCGAAATGGTGCGAAAGGTTTCGTACATTCGCGAAAACTGACTTTTCCAGGCGGTTGTGGCCCACCATCTTTGATCATATGACAGATCTGAACCGTCTATCATATAGAGGACCCAAGAAAGTCCTAAGGAATGGTATTTCTTTGGAATTTGAGCGAGAAAAGTGGCGATTTTTGAGGTACTGAACTTGTCTGCGAAAAGGCTTTCGCTGCGCCTGCGATAGCTTTCCAAATCCGATTCAAGTCCGATTTTCACCACTCCAGCAGCTATATAAGGAGGTTTTGGACGTGGGGAGCATTCATTCAAACCTTGGGAGGAAGATCCAAGCTTAGACGGGAGGTGCAACAGAGACAGAGAGAGGAGAAGTTGAAGTTTTTTTCTATTCCTTATTTCTTTTCTTTTTCTATTTATTTTATAAATCCTGAGGATATTAGTCACATCATGTCTGGTTAAACCTCTTAGCTAGGGCTAAGAGGTGAAGCTTGTAGTGTGATGGGAGAGCTCCATTCTTGTGCCTTTTGTCTAGATTGACTGATGTTGATTATAATTTAATTAAGAGAATATTTCTAGTCTTTAATGGTCTGTTATGACTGAAATTACAATGGGTCTGAGATGGCTTTGAATATTTCCTTTTCCTTTTAATGTTTATGACGTTAGGAAGCCCTGTTGTTTACCATCGTCTCCTGGGCATGGTCGGATGTCGGTACCCTTTCTGACCTTTATAACAGGTTGATTGGTTGGTAATTAGTTTAATTCTGTTGTTTGCTTTATCTCCTGGGCATGGTTTGGTGATGGAATCCATTCTAATTCATATACCTTTCATCTCTTTGAAAACTAGATCAACGGCAGTTCAGTAAATTCCATAATTCTTGAAGCAAGCATAAGATCTCCCTGATCTTTATAAGTGGATCCTCTGAATCCCTAGTTACCCTTCTCTGATATCTCCTTAGTTTTAGATTAATTAACCTACAATTATTTCACAATTTCTACTTGATTTAGAATTCATCTTATTCTAGTTCAAATCCTACTTAATTTTAGATTACGTATAGTTTCAGTCCCTTGGGATTTGACCTCGGTCTTACCGAGTTATTACTACATCACAACCCTGCACTTGGGGAGTGAACATCTGCATAAGCCCAAACATATTATAAGCCACCCGACCGATAGAATAAAACCGACCTAACGAGTTGGTTCTGTCGGGCACGGCATAAGGAAGGATGATGGGTAAAACTGAGACTATTCCGTCCGTGGGAAGGCAGAAAACTTATGCTCGATATCCGACCGAGACTCTCCTAGAGTCGGTAACGGCTGAGCCAACATAAAAGAAGGCAATATGAATTCAAATACTGCTCCGAAAATTCAGGAATACGGGTGTCCGATCCCGAGGATCTCGGGATTGGGCGCAATCTGTAAAGAGGATTAAATCTCCAGATAATCAGGAGAAGAATCCTCGTATGATGAGGATTCTTAAGATGTATAAATATCCTAGCCCTTTACAGAGGAAGGTACGCAATACAAAACTAAGAAAAAATCCTTTGCCATTGATCATACGACTAACTTAAGCATCAGAGGCTACCCGGCTCTAGCCAGGGTCTCCTTGATATTGTTGATTGTGCAGGTGGCTGAAAATCTGTCTCAGAGAAGCTGTCCCATAAAAATACCTCAACAGTTTGGCGCCGTCTGTGAGAACGGACAAAAAGCCATTTTCTACAACTTGTTGAATGGAAAGAACTAAGAGGACGGATCCAAATGAAGCGAGGGAGGCCGCTGTCAGCACAGCTCAGGGAGCTTCCCCAACAGCACCGCCTGCGACTAGCAGCCAATGTAACCGAGGGAACGCCCACTTGGATCGTGAAGTCCAAGAGATGCGTTCCGAGATGGCTGTTATGAAACACATGCTAGAACAACTGTGTAATCAGCAGATGCATCAGCATCATGAGTCTTCGCAGGTTCCCCCACCAGCATCAGCAGCACAGCATGCTGCTCCACAGTCGCCTCAAGAGCCGACTCAGCATCAAGGGCCGAGTCAGCCAGCGCCGGCTCGCTCTGCAACGACCATTTTGCCTCCCTCTGATCTGCGACATAGAATAAATCAGAGGAGGCGAAGTCAACTCCCTGTAAAAGAGACAGCGGAGAGTGCGGAACCTTGGAAAACTGATATGTAAGACTTCGAAAATGAGGTCCGAAAAAAGATGGAAAGGGAGATGACAGATATGAAGAACGGTCGGAATTTGAACCCGACCAAATCCGAGGAAAAAACTTCTCCATTTGTGGACGAAATAATGCAGGCGCGGTTGCCGGAGAGGTTCCGCTTACCTCAGATAACTCCCTTCTCCAGGAAAACCGATCCGACAGAGCATCTTAAATGCTTCAGAACATATATGGAGTTGCACGATGCCGCAGATGCCGTTATGTGTCGAGCCTTCTCTCTTACCCTGACTGATGTGGCCCGACTTTGGTTTAAGCAGTTAAAACCGAAGTCAATTAAGTCGTTCGCCGAACTCAGTGATGCCTTCCTCAACAATTTTATCGGCGGAAAGAAGAAGCTAAAGCCGCCCGCACATCTGAACAACGTAGTTCAGAAGGAAGGAGAGCTGTTGAAAGACTACATTAAGCGCTTCAACTTCGAATCTTTGCAGGTTCGAAAGCATTCTGAGGAGACAGCTCTTAACGCTCTTATGCAAAGGGTGAGAGATAAACCCTTTTTGGCGTCACTGGACAAGAATCCGCCCGAAACTTTGGGTGAATTCATGGTTCGTTCGGACAAATACGCCGACGCGGAGGAGACCCGACTCCTACGGAAGAAGGTCCAGAATGCAAAATCCTCGGCTAAAGAGCCAGCCAAGAAAGAAGCTGACTCAGCCGGATTGAAGAAGCGAAAAGATGACCGGACATGAGACGAAGGTAGGTCAAACAAATGACCCAACAGAAGATTTTTCACATACACCCCTCTAAACAAATCTCAGGAACAAGTGTTGATGGAAATCAAGAATGAAGGTTTCGTCAACTGGCCAGGAAAGCTCCGGAAAAATCCAAATCGACGGAATAAGAATAAGTACTACCACTATCATCGCGATCATGGTCACAACACGAGTGATTGTTACCAGTTGAAGATGAGATCGATCGGCTAATTAAAGAAGGCCGACTCAGAGAACATACGGAAGGACTTGGCTCGACAGCAGGACCAAGTGAAGATCGTCCCACGGAAGAAATTCGAACGATTATTGGAGGGCATTGGGGCGGCGGAGATTCAAATAACGCTAGGAAAAATCACGCCAGAAGCATCGATCGCCCGGAATCTAAGATTCTTCTACTGTCCCAACCTTCCAAGGAGCAGAAGAGAGAACGATATTGCATCTCATTCATTGAGGATGACGCCCGAGGCATTCATCATCCACATGATGATGCACTTGTCGTTGCTCTCACAATCGCCAATAGAAAAGTGTTCCGAATACTGGTAGACACTGGATCATCGGCGGATGTGCTGTTCACCCAAGCATTCGATAAAATGGGCATCGGACGATCGACCTCACGGCCGGTCCAAACCCCACTCATAGGATTCTCGGGTGGACAGGTACTTTCCGAGGGAATCGCCTCACTATCACTCACTTCTGGGATTGCACCTCATCAGATAACTACAATGGTCGACTTCCTGGTCGTGGACCAACCATCGGTGTATAATGCTATACTCGGTCGACCATTTCTAAGCCTCCTTCAAGCCGTGGTATCTACGTACCACCTTTTCATGAAATTTTCGATTGAGTCGGGAGTAGGAATTGTCAAAGGAGATCAACAAGACTCCCGGCGATGTTATGTAACCGTAGTCAAAGCGCCGACGGAAGTGTCGATGATCGAATCGCTAGACCCTCGAATCGAATCTCATGAACGGGGGCAACCAATGAAAGAACTCGTCTCAGAACCTTTAACCGAGACAGACGAGTCGAAGGTAGTGCTAATCGGCTCTTATCTGATTCCACCTATTAGAGAGGAACTAATCGCATTGCTTCGGCGGTATGCCGATGTATTCGCCTGGAGCCACGAAGACATGCCCAGAATCGATCCCTCTGTCATAACGCACCGACTCAATATTGACCCGACTTACAGGCCCATCCGACAGAAGAGGCGTCCTCTCGGCCTAGAAAAGTATGCTATCATTGAAGAGGAAGTCGGCAAGCTCTTTAAAGCCAGATTCGTTGAGGAGATCTACTATCCAAAGTGGATAGCCAATGTCATGCTCGTGAGAAAGGCTAATGGGAAGAGACATGTCTGTATAGATTATATAGATCTGAACAAAGCCTGCCTTAAGGACAGCTTCCCTCTTCCCTGCATTGATCAGTTGGTGGACAGTACCGCAGGACATGAATTACTTAGTTTTATGGATGCCTATTCAGGCTATAATCAAATTGTAATGCATGAAACTGATAAATCAAAAACCACCTTTGTCATTGACAAAGGCCTTTACTGTTACCGAGTGATGCCATTTGGTCTGAAGAACGCCGGAGCAACGTATCAAAGGTTAGCGAACAAAATGTTCGCTCGGCAGATCGACTGAACTATGGAAGTATATATAGACGACATGCTCGTCAAAAGTGTACACACAGCCGACCATGTGGTGGACCTAGAAAAAATGTTCCTGACTTTACGTAAGTACAAAATGAAATTGAATCCAAGCAAATATGCTTTTGGTGTAAGCTCGAAAAAATTTCTCAGTTTCCTCGTTAGTCAGCAAGGAATCGAAGCGAATCCCGAGAAAATCAAAGCCTTGCTCGATATGGAGTCTCTAAAAACCATTAAAGACATTCAAAGGCTAACAGGGAGAGTAGTTGCGCTAAACCGCTTCCTGTCCCGAGCTACAGATAAATGTCTCCCGTTTTTTAAGCAGTTGAAGGGACGACAGATAATAGAATGGACGGAAGAGTGTGAAAAAGCGTTTCAAGAGCTGAAGGCCTATCTTGGGTCTCCACCATTACTGTCTAAACCCGAGTCAGGAGAAGCATTATTGTAATATCTGGCTGTATCTGATGTGGCAGTCAGCTCAGCCCTGATACGAGAGAGCGAAGGGAAACAATTATCCATATACTATGTCAACAAAGCCTTACTACCGGCAGAAACAAGGTATCCTCAGCTCGAGAAAGTAGCCTTAACTCTGGTAGTATTTTCGCGGTGACTCCGGCCATATTTTTAAGCTCACACCATCATTGTTGTGACCGACTTACCACTACGTCAGATTCTTCAAAAGCCAGAAGCTTCCGGCCGACTTACGAAGTGGGCTGTCGAATTGAGTGAATTCGACATACAGTACAGCCCGAGAGTAGCCATAAAAGGACAAGTTGTTGCTGATTTTCTTGTTGAAGTAACCTCCAAACCTAACACAGTGCCTGATTCTGAAGAGATTACTAAAGCAGCGGCTTCTTCTTCCGGCGTAGTACCTGACCCGGCTCCTTGGAAATTATTCGTGGACGGCTCATCCAACTTAAGGCAAGCGGGGCTGGAGTAATATTGAAAACTCCTGATCAAACATGTATGCAATATGCCTTACGACTTGGATTTCAAGCGTCAAATAATACAGCAGAATACGAGGCTTTATTACTCGACCTTCGACTTGCCGCAAGTTTAGGTGCAACTCATCTTAATGTTTTCAGTGACTCGCAGCTGGTCGTCAATCAAATCTCTGGTGTTTATCAAACTCGGAAAGAACAACTAAAGGCGTACATGAAAAAAGCCAAAGAATTAATCAGCAGATTGAAGAAATGCGAAGTTATTCAGATACCCAAGGCTGACAATGCCAAAGCTGACTTGTTAGCCAAGTTCGCCTCAACCGACGAAGACACCATACCTCGGTCGGTTCCAATCGAATATGTAGCAAAACTAAGTATAAATGAGCCGACAGACTCGGCTATAGACTCGGCTATACTTCCTATCAATTCGGAACCCACTTGGTTTGATCCAATTGTTCGTTATCTCAACGTTGGAGAGCTACTAGAAGATCACACCGAGGCACGACGGCTAAAAGTACGAGCGTCGCGTTATACCATCTTGAATGGGGTACTGAACAAGAAAGGGTTTTACGCTCCCTTGCTAAGATGTGTGGATTCCCATGAAGCCGAATATGTCTTACGGGAGATACACGAAGGAATATGTAGGAATCACTCAGGAGGACGTTCGCTCGCCAATAAAGTGTTACGGCAGGGGTATTACTGGCCGACTATACAACATGATGCCAAGAGGTTCGTCCAAAAATGCAACAAGTGTCAGCGATTCGCGGTAATTCCGAGGCAACCCCCCGAGGAACTAACTCCAATGTCTGGACCGTGGCCCTTCGCACAGTGGGGAATCGACATCATTGGACCCTTCCCTCTGGGAAAGGGTCAGACCAAGTTTGTTGTGGTTGCAATAGATTATTTCACGAAGTGGGCCGAAGCTGAGCCATTAGCAAAGATTACCGAGCAAAAAATCACAGGATTCGTTTCGAGAAATATCGTCTGTCGGTTTGGGATACCTCGGACTATCATTATCGATAACGGAAGGCAGTTCGATAACAAGTAATTTCGAGAGATGTGCAGTAATCTCGGGATACGAAACGTGTACACTTCGCCTCATCATCCTCAGACGAATGGACAGGTCGAGGCTGTTAACAAAATTATAAAGAGGCATCTCCGGACGAAGCTCGATGAGGTAAAGGGAGCATGGGCCGAGGAACTTCCGAATATATTATGGGCCTATCGAACTACACCTCGGACAGCCATGGGAGAAACTCCCTTCTCCCTCTGTTATGGCTCGGAGGCAGTTGCCCCGATCGAGATCGGTATTAGCTTGGCCCGAGTCAATACGTTCAGTGAACAAGAAAATAATGAACTCCTATCACTCGGGCTCGATTCGCTGGAAGAGAGAAGAGAAAAAGCTCGAATATGAATGATGGCTCGACAGAGGCAAGTGTCTCGATTTTACAACAACCAGTCAAAGTCAGACGATTTCGAGCCGGGGATATGGTCCTCCGAAAGACGTTCCCAAACACAAAGGAAGTTGGGGCGGGCACACTGGGACCCAATTGAGAAGGTCCTTATGTCGTCTCCAGCACTATCCGCCCTGGAACGTATCGGCTGGAAGACCTAAATGGGCAATTGTTGCCTCACCCGTGGAATGCAGAACATCTCAAGATATATTACCAGTGAAACAGAATAGAAAGCGCTAAAGAAGAATGGAAGAGAGATGTAATTGAAGTCAAGTCAATAAAAATAAAAAATTTCATTTTTTGTAAAGTGTTTAGCGTCGGGTTACAACTTATGGTAAAGTCACATAAAAGATGGACGACATAATTGCCGACAGAGAGAGTTATCTCCCTCGGTCGAGGACCATTTTCAAGCAGTCTCGAAAGGACCGGCCTCGTCAGCAGCAGCGTTCGCAGCGGGGGCTTCCCCGTCAGTGGTGTCGACGGCAGTAGCCTCAGCCTCAAGACTGTCGGCATCGAAAGCTGAGAGATCAAGGTCGGGGAAGGCAGCCTTCATCTCTAAAACGTAAGCCCGTAACTGCCTTGATAAAGGCGGTCCCTTTCTTCCGCAAGCTCCGATGACTGAAGGAAGGCATCTACGGCCCGCTCCTCTGCCTCCTTGGCTCGGTGGGTCCCTTCTTGTGCTTCCTGGATGAGGGCCGCAGCCTCAGCCTTAGCCCGGGCGAGAGTACCCTCGCAGGCGTCGTGAACTCGGAGAAGATGCTGATGCTTTTCCTCAGCATCCTTCAAAAGTGAGGTCAAGAGGGTATTGTCAGCTTTGGCTCCTTCAAGAACCATCCTTGCACCCTTCGCTACTTTCCTGACATCTTCTGCCGCCTTCCTGGCAATTGACAGATCGCCAGTAATAATGCCGATGCGACCCTCGGCGATCTCTCTACGACCCTCTGCCTCTGCCGCAATTTGGCGTGCGGACAATGGGAGTTGGGCGATACGTGGCCGTACGAGCCTCGAGTCTCTCGCCTGTTCCGAAAAGCAGGTGACTCGGTGACTCGGCTTGATGACCTTTGTTCGTTTCCATTATCTTGTGTTGATCCTGATCTTATGATGCTTTGCGGATATCCTAAAGAAAAGAGGGAAGCTTGAGTCCGGCGCTCTAGCTCGGGTCAAAGAACTGAGGAAGTTGAGTGTAGCAGACCGGTCTTAAAAATTATTGCTCCAACCTGAGCGTGTTCATCTCGCGCGTTTAGACTCATTTGTCTCAGGTGATTCATCCCGTTTTATTTCATTCTCTCGGTTTTCTGCCTAACCCATCTTCATTCTTCTCCCTAGATCTTTCCGAGGCTTGTCCACATCTTAAGTCGGCTTCTGCTAGCATGGTCGGGTCTTATCCCTCCCTAAAGCCAATCTTCAAAGTGAAGGCCCCTCCGATGTAGGCTCTTTTGTCAGGGTCTCGGCCTTCGAAGCAGCAGAAGACCGCTACAAAAGCAAAGGGGCCAGCTGCCTCGCCTGCTCCCGTCTCTGCCGCCCCGCAAGTGGTCGTGCTTTCTGACCTTGATGAGAGGGTGGAGGAAATGCAGCCGAGCCTTCCGGTCTCTCAGTCGGCTCCCGAACCAGGACCCGTGGTAGAAGAGGTCCCGAGGCCGAGAGAGGCACCTAGCGGGGAATCCTCGAGAGGAGAGACGACTCAGCAGGAGTTGTCTCCCTTCTCCAAGGTTCTTTCGGGGATGATCCCTTGGGCCGCCACTCATGGGGGAAAGAAGGAGTTCGCTAGCTTCTACAATGCCCCAACTGCGCAGACTCTCAGACATGTGGCGAGGATACTCTTTGAGGTAAAATTCGTTCTTTTTACTGTCCTGTTACTTTCGACTAAGTCTTTGGTCATAACTTATTATCTCCCGTTTGCAGTTGGCCCCCTGCATTGTCAAGGCCAGCTCAGAGCTGACCGCTGCTCAAAAACTCGCGGCCGAGACAGAGACAGCGAAGAGGATTGCGGCAGAGGCAGAAGGTCGTAGAGAGATCGCCGAGGGTCGCATCGGCATTATTACTGGCGATCTGTCAATTGCCAGGAAGGCGATCTCCCATCAAGCTAACGAACTCCTTCTTTCCCCCACGAGTCACCTGCTTTCCGGAAACGAACAAAACCACCTTTCCTTCCAGTATTTGTTAGAAGTAGGTGGGTCGGTTATCAAAGACCTACCTTTGCCTCTCCATGTACTCAGGAAGTATAGGTCAAGGAAGTTTGGATTTGGTCTAACTTGATAAAGATAAAGGAACTCGTCGACTGTTAGCGGAGGCTATTCTAGCTCGGCCCATAGCACAGCGCACCCAAACAAATTCCTCCACGCGTTCGGAACAATTTGATCGGAAGCTATTTCGACTCGGGACAAGAAGTCACGAGCAATGAGATGAAGTGGCAAGCGCAAGCCACATTGCATCGCGACTTAAAAAATTGCAACCATCCCCGCAGGGGGATGGTCGGGCAAATCATCCGGACGAGGAAGACAAAGAACGACCGAGTCAGGAACATGAAATTCAGCCCGAATCCGATTTAGGTCAGACTCATTCAGAAACGAGGCGACAAGACCGCTCGGATCGTCTTCGTCTCCTTCTCCCTTGGAAGAAGATTCAGAAGCTTCTACAGTTGGGTTTACAGGATCTGAAGTATCCATCCCCTCAGCTATAATTACTTCATCTTCTCCTTCTCCCTCCTCCAACGGGTCCATTCCAAGATTCGGTCTCCCTGGACGGGTTACCAGGGATGCACTGCTACTGGAAGGACCGTCTTGAGCGGGACGCTCAGCCAATGAGTCATCAGCCCCCCTTACAAGCCGGAATGCGGCATCAGCGACGACGGCAAACTCCGTCAGTAGGGAGGGTGGTTCCGCAACATCCTAGAGATGTTGTGACACACCCTCATCTCCGGACATCCTTTCCAGGGGCTCTGAGAGCCACGCGAAGCCATTAAAGTTTATAAAAATGAGAGGAAAGAACTCACCGGAAAAATGACAGCGGATGCAAAGGAAGAAATGACAGCGGAGGAAAGGAAGAAGAAGAGGAAGGAAAACTCGGAAGAAGATACGGGCGGGAGGAATAAAGGCGAAAATAAAATTCATACGCTCCTCCCGTCCGGCCTTTTTACAGCTATGCCACATGGCAGAGCATTTAATGAAAAAGGCGAAATGGCGCTCGTCTCGACTCCCCCGATCGACACGTGGTGCACGCTGACTGACAGCGGTAACGCCATCGTCACACGTCCAATTCCCATAAGCGGACGAAACGACCTGAAGGCTGGCCGCACGTGCAGCCTCGGGAGACGCACCGTCATATGATAGGGGACGACACAAAGGGTATTAAATGCTTCATCATGACCTCGGACTCTAGTACGAACCGACCTAAAAACTCATTACCCCTTGATGTCGTGGACAACACAAGGAGTGAGGGAGGCTTACTGTTAGGAAAAAATATGTTAAGTCTCGAGACTCGGATTCCAAGTAGGACGGCTCCGCCGGCACTGCCCGAAGAGTCCGAGACAACGGTTAGAGCCGAGATAATAAGGGATAGGCTAAGAGGCATAAGTACAAGACGACTAAAGTTACTCTGTCGGAGAGATAACCTCGTCTACATAAGCCCAAGCATGTTATAAGTCATCCGACCGATAGAATAAAATCGACCTAACGAGTTGGTTCTGTCGGCCACAGTGTAAGGAAGGATGACGGGTAAAACCAAGACTATTCCATCCGTGGAAAGGCAGAAAACTTATGCTCGATTGCCAATCGAGACTCTCTTAGAGTCGGTAACCGCCGATACAAGATAAAAGAAAGCAGTATGAATTCAAATACTGCTCCGAAAATCCAGGAATACGGGTGTCCGATCCTGAGAATCTCGGGATCGGGCGCAATCTGTAAAGAAGATTAAATCTCCGGATAATTAGGAGAAGAATCCTCGTATGAGGAGGATTCTTAAGATCTATAAATATCCTAATCCTTTACAGAGGAAGGTACGCAATACAAAACTAAGAAAAAATCCTTTGCCATTGATCATAGGACTGACTTAAGCATCGGAGGCTACCCGACTCTAGTCAGGGTTTCCTTAATATTGTTGATTGTGCATGTGGCTGAAGATCCGTCTTAGAGAAGCCATCCCATAAAAATACCTCAACAATAATAATAATAAATAAATAAATGGTATGGCTTATGGATAATTGCTAACTCAAATATATGGGGCCTCAGGTGATCCAAATCATTGATCAAATGTTCTCATTCCGGATGATGATGACCCCAACCGAGAGTGAGAGATCTTAACTGGTGCCATTTGGGCCTGTATTGGTTTTCTCTTTGCCAGTGATCTGTCGCCTCCTACTGCCGATTGTTCTGTAAACTTTTGAAGGCATCACCATCCATGGTGAAGGCCAGTAGATCAACGGATTGGATCAGTGAACCATGAATCTTAGATGTAGGGATTCCAATGCATCCGAAACTATATTGGTGGACGAGGACCCTGGTTTGGGCAAAAGTGATTTGCCATTAGAAAAAGAAAAAGAAAAAATGAAACATCGCTATTTGACACGTACTCTGTCTACTACTGCCAAGACGACTCGTCGTGTCAGAGGCTCGAAATATCGCGATTTAATTGGGACGCGTACCCTGTCCTGCCACTGCCAAGACGACTCGTCGTGTCAGAGGCTCTGTGGGGCATCATGGTCTGTCTATTTTATCCATCACCATCATTTAGTTTTTTATTTTTATTTTTCTAAATCAGTTTAAAATATGATCCAGAAAATTGAAATATATCCGAGCCTCAGGTGGGCCACACAGTCAGGATCGACCCCACTGTTAAAAACTTCTTGGCAGTCGCAGAAGTCTTGAAGTTATGATCGAGCTGGTATTTGTATTTTTTTAATTTTTTACTTTTACACACGTACACACACCCCACGTACTCACGCAAGGTGAATTTCACCACCTTTACATACTGGAACCCTTGACCGGGCGTCGAAACTCAGGAGAGTCTACCAACTGAGCAAGAGTAAGGATCCCACGGTGGTCCGTACGAAGGTTTCAATGGTGGCATGATTAAAATATATCCAAGCCTCAGGTGGGCCACACAGTCAGGATCGACCCAACTGTTAAAAACTTTTTGACAGTTGCAGAAGTCTTGAAGTTATGATGAAGCTGGTATTTGTATTTTTTGTTTACACACGTGCACTCACCCCCGCACACTCAAGCTTGTGAAATTTCACCACCGATGGATACTCGAACCCGTGGCTGGGTGTTGAAACTCCGTAGAGTCTACCACCCGAGCAAGAGTAAGGATCCCACGGTGCGCCCTACGAAGGTTTCAATGGTGGCATGATTATCACCACTACTTTTGCTGGCCTGGCGATCTTGAGCCTGGGATCTGCTCATTTTTCAGCTTGTGCCTTAAATTGATCTTTCGAAATTGGACCGCATGGGTTCTACTCATGGCGCAGTGGTAGATACAGTGTGTTTTAATTCTAAGGTCATCAGTTTGAGAACCCATGTGATGTTAGTGGGTGTGAGAGTGTGAATGTGTTTGACCATTCAAAAAATTGAGCCGCATGAATAAACACACATACATCATGGTACGCTCTACAGAGCCCTTACTAGCACCGAGTCTTTGCTAGCACGGGCAGGACTCAGTCTGCGATTGCATTGAGTTTGAGAGGCAGTATATATGATCCCACACAACTTCATGTACATCCAACTAATTCCCGTCTGGGCCAACCATGTTATGTTTGTATGACATCTTGTCCGTCCAAAAAAGTTAACCTACCATAAAATTGGTTGCCTAAAAAATCAGGTCAATCCAATTATCAGACAATACCACGTAAAACCTTAAATAAAGGCACGGATAAGACTAAAAAAAACTCCATATTCATGAGGAATAATCCATTTTTCTTGGTGGTACAACTTTTGTGGATGCACCAGATGACATACAAACACAGCGGTGGGTCCACATGCAAACTCGTTGGATTTGTACATACCAATACTACTTGCACTGGATCCAAACCATACATGCCAATACATAGTAGACTTAAAATCTACCATATCGGTTGTTTACGATGGGCAAAGTAGTTGTAGAAGACGTAACCCTACGTGTGAGTCTGCCAACGTGCGCTGACATCTGCAGCAGCGTGGTGGACATTTTTTTAAATAACAGCATTAGAATATTCATCCAAACACGCCATGATATGTCGTTTGAATTTCTACCAATAATGAATACGAAAAGCATGACCAAGCAAAATATATTTTATTATATTAAAAAAAAAAACATAGGAGGCAACATAAGCTTCCGTGAATTAACGGTGTCTCGTAAGGTACATGATTCCATCCGTGTGGACCTGTAGTTTAATGATCCAAACCATCGAACACATCGACCACACAGTGATGGAGGACGCGGAAAACTTTTTCTAGACTTGAACATCCAAACCCTTTGATCTTTTCCCTATCTTTGTTGATTCCAAATTGTTATTAAATGTAGGCTGATGGTTGAAGGGTTACGATCCTCCAATCTAATAGATCATTGGAGCATCCCTCTTCCATGGTCAGTGATCAAGTCAACGGTGTGGACAGAAAACAATGGGCCGGCCATGTATGGCCCCCACACTTGTGTGTCATTTATAAGTCTGATGGGCTGTGGACCCCATTAATCAATCATCTGTCGACCAAAGCTAAAAAATTATCTTTGAAGATCCGCCACGGACAGTTTTAAATGTGGCTCCTCACTTTCTTTCTACTTTTCTACTCACTCTAGCGTGGATTCTTACCGAAATTATCTTTTCTTCCTTATCAGTACATGTGCTGCACACGTAACATATAGGGTATCGTGACTCAAATATTACATGTTTTCTTCTATTTATATCTTGGTCTTATGAAGAAGATACTGTTTAATGTTATATTTTATGTATGTTCATGTTACAAGGTTAATTTGAGAGTTTGTATTAAAAAGAATACTAAAAGCATGAATTTAATATTCAAGAATCATCAAGACAAAGAAAGGATATTAGGAGAACAAGAACAAAGAATTCTTATGTCAAAGATACAAAGAAACTATGTACAAAGGATGAAGGAAATATTGACAAAAGCAGTTAAACAGTAGAAAAACAGGATAGTTCGGTGTCACCTACTGTAATTTCTGTGCCAACAAAAGTGCATGAAACAGTCCAGTAAAAAAACAACTTAATTCGGTATCACTTACTGCCATTTCAATGCCACCTACTACCATTTTTGTGCCATCTTCTTCTATTTCGATGCCACCTTCTTCTATTTTGATGTCACCTAAGTAATCTGCTGTAACACGCCAAAATTCAAGGGTCGAGCAGGAACTCAGCTCCCGAATTCTCGAGTGTTACGTATGCCTTAACGGGTCTCGTATGCGATTATATATAAAGTATCCTATGGGCAATGGAGAATTAAGCAAGACATAGAGCATAAATAAGTCATATGAAAACGTCAAATGCTACTAATCATGCAAGTATCCATACATAAGTCCAAAAGAAATCCAAAATAACATCCAAATAGGAAACTAGTCCCATTGATATACATAACCCAAAATGACTAGGGCCCTGGCCCAATCCCACGATCGCCAAACCTGAACTAGAAAGACCCGCCAAAGGTCTGGAAGTACGTTTGATTTTCCTCGTCATCCACACCGGCATCCTCCAACGCATCCAGTTCCATCGTCCATGCATCTATGAATATTCTAGTTAGTGTTTTAAAACACCGTCCCAAAGTGAGAGTGAGTAGCTAACTCAGTGGTACCATTAATAATAAGTTACACAAATTATTATACACAAGAGTAAATTTAGTGAAAAGCATACATTCTATAGGTGTTATGGCTGATAGCTCCTTTATTTTGTCAAATTTTGTGGTGCCAAAAATGCTATTTGTGTCTTATGTAGCATGAGGATATATATATATATGTTCAAGGCACTGCATTACAATGCTTCAAGTTAAGAATGAAGCTCTACTTCAAGACATACAAGGTCAAGTACGTTGTCCACTCCTGTAAACTTCAAAGATCAGAGTCTTTCAAGAGCTATATTAAAAGACAAGTTCTTGCTCAAGACTCAAGTACAGTTCAAGTCTCAAGATGAAGTTTTCAAGTTCTAGAAGATCTCAAGTTTAAGCTACGTCAAGTGTAGAGATCTCAAGTTTCATAATCTTCAAAGGTCAACCATCTTTTGAAGAAATGAAGTCTCGATATCCATACTTCACTTTCAAGGTATGATTGACCTTAGATTGACCTTAGGGTAGGTCATTTTGTATACATAAGTCAAATTGAATCACTTTGTAAATGTTTGGATTGTTCTAAGACTAGTCCTGGACCCTGTTCGACTAGTCTTAGCACTGGCTCGACCAGTCCAATAAATTTCAGGACCAGTCCTAAGTTTGTTGCAATTTTTTAAAATTTTTTATTTATTTACGACTAGTCCTGGACTCTGCTCGACCGATTGTGTGAACAGTGCACGACTCGTCTTACGACTAGTCCAGGATCTATGACTCAAATTATAGCGATTAAATCAGACTGCCTTCGACCAGTCGTGAGCATGTCACGACCAGTTGAAGGACAGCCTTCGACCGATCGTGGACATCCTTCGACCAATCGTGGAATGGTTTTATCCGATCGCGCTCAAAAATTTAAAAATCTGTTTCTCCTACGATCAGTCGTAGTGTCCACAGGACTAGTCATAGACGAGTTTCTGCAACTATAAATAGACGACGAATTTTAGAGTTTGATAATCCAATTCAAGAAAAATCAAGGCATCACTCTGAGAGATAAGTTAATATTTTTTTAAGCTACATTGTGCACATTTAATATTCTCTTTTGTTAGCTTTATTCATTTGATTTTGTTTCTATATTCCAATCTGATTTGAAAGATGAACTGTTGATTTCCTTCTTCTCAGAATTAAAATCAAATAGAGCTAGCCCAACTTGATTTAATTTAAAATCAATTAGAACCTAGAACTATTTTAAAGTGAGAATTGAATATTGAACTTCTATATTCGAACTTCTACTTCGATTTGGTTCTTCCGAGCTGCAACAAAAGGAGAAATTTAGGTATTTTACATTATTGTAAATTTTATTCTTTTAGTTTTATTTGAGATTAAGCCAGAAAAATCTCAATCTAGCTGTGTAGCTATTATTTAACAATTGGTGAACACACAGGGGAACCACTATAACTCTTTGTGTTTTGTAGATGTGTGATTTATTTTTTCTATCTTTTATCATTTAAAATTGTGAGATAAATGTGTGAATGTGAATGTTGTAATATTTATATTTCAAGCATTGTGGGAATATTGTAATAGTGTAGATTTCAATTCTTGCTATTTCCTTTTATTTTTCTCTTCGGTTTGAAAATTTGATACTCATCGTTCTAGTAAGGTTGTCCTGCCATAAACCCTTGGTTTTTATGGTGTAAAGTTGTCCTTAGAACAACGTTTGTATCAACCTCTTAATACTTTATTATTGAGGCTGCTTTTTGTTCCTGCATTGTGAATTTCTTTCCTTTATTTGACTATCATATTCTTTAATTCCGCTACATATTTTTTTTAAAATTTGGCATAGTCCTATTCATCCCCCCTCTAGGACATAACTTGGCCTTCTCACATTCACAAAACCCTAGATACTCTAGTTAATGCAATGCATGGTTTAATGATATGATGCATGCCTCTCACCACAACACTCCCTCTTGTAACACCATCTAATGTTCGAGAACCAACACTCCCACAAATGACCACGACTGCCGAATCGCAAAGGTAACCAATGCATGTAATACACATGTTAGCTGAGTTGATTAATTAAGTTTATTCATCCAGCAGGTTGGGGAAACCAAAATACCCCGACGAATCGTTGCCCTAATTTGATCGCGTGACTCTAATAGATGTGGCGGTGCGACTCTCGCAATCCTTAGCCCTTGTGAATATGTCATTCACATAACTCTTAAGCTCATACGAAAACTGTTATGACATTGGAGTCCTGCTCACGGTCACTATGGGGAGATCATCACCCTATCATAAGCCGACAGCTTGGGCATAGTGTCCCAAACCACCATCCCCGGCTCACGAGTCTTTGGTGCTCACTGGTCACTACGGTGAGGCTCGTCACCCCAACGTCAGCCGATAGCTAGGACATAGTGTGTCATACCACCATCCCTGGCTCATGAGTCTTTTAGGACATAATTTATAGTTATCAGTGGGCACAAGGGTTACAGGGTGCCTCAAGTGCCAGTAGGTGTATACTATCATGGTTAACATACAAGGATGACCAGCCAGTGGACTAATCTACCCCCACGAGACGAACCACAGACTGTGCAGCCTAAGAACAACGTCTCATGTAGTCCAACTATAGGTAACAATTCACAGTTCGACCAGTCGGGCAAACTTGCCCATGGGCTAACCCAACAGAAAGGTTACCCAAAGGAGTTCCAGTTGGCTGGCCAATCCACAAAGGGACATATGTGAAAATATATAGCATGTATTCAACAATTCACAAGAACTATTCTAGTAAACAAACATTATGTTCTAAAGCCCGACAACATGGATAACAATACACTAGATCCCACGAAACATTCGCACATCGACAAATCAATCCTACGAGATTAGCAGTAATGGAGATCAAGCTCAATATGTTTCAACAATTCAACAAATTGGACAACCATACACCAAATTCACATCAATTCAATTGCATGTACCAACATATATCATGCAAATCAACTAAACAACACATAACATACCAATCAACAACCAATCATATAACGTGTAAATCGACAACCAACATGTGACATACAAATCAGCAACCAACATGTGACATACAAATTAGCAACCAACACGTACAGATCAACCACATTTGGGGACTTATACTCGTAATTCCCCAAACTGACCAACAAAGCAACCATCTACACATTAAGGGATCCTCGGGACCTAATTCCCTTTCTAAAATTTAGGAAAATTCTATGCATATATTCTAAGTTAAGTAATACCTAAAACTCAGTAGCATGTATACACATACATCACTCAAAATCACTATGATTTATGCTAGGCACGATAATCTGTCACCTAGAGGTAATGGTCCGCACCTATTGTCGACTGGAAGCTCTTGTGATCGCTCTAGTGTCGTCGGGTTTGCAAACTTGACATGCCGAGGCCCTGCATCACATGAACTCTGTGTCAATCCGCATGCATATTATCTTAGCTAGGGAGAGATGGATGGGAGTTCCAGTTCTCACCTTGGATCAGACGTAGCTCGTCCCTACGACGATATAGTCGAGATTCCCGACAACGTGGAGGCGAGTGTGCGGGAAATTCTGGTCCTCAAGCACAAAATACACCCACACACACTCTTTCCCTCTCTCTCTCTCTCTCTCTCTCTCTCCTCTCTCTCTCCTCTCTCTCTCTCAGTTGCTGGAGTTTTTGTGGAAGTGAGTGAGAGAGAGGGATTTAAGGGTTTTATACCTGGATTTAGGTCAGTTGACCTTGGGTTTCGTTAATTACTTCAAATGGCCTTGTGGGACCCATTTCTGGCTGTTGGGGCTGCCCTGATGGCCCACTAGCCCATCTATTTCGTGGGATAGGTGTCCCATGGCCCGATGAAGGCCTGTGTAAAGTTTGACGACAAATGGACGTGGTTTTATCGTAAATGTCTGATTTGCGGTTAACTATCACCGATTCTCAATCAATGGTCAAATTTTGTGGATGAGTGCAGGAAAATATGTTTAGCCTTCGGTGTAAGTTTGGAAGAAATCCAACGACTGAAACTCCCTAATTCACCATCCCAAGTAGTGGGGCCATTTTTTTTAAAATTCGGATTTTATTTTCAAAGTTAGGGCAACTTGCACTTTACAAGTGCCAACTGGACGGTGTGATTCATTCTTTTCCAGGCGTTGTCCAAGTCTGTCTTCTGAGATGGACCACAAGCCCAGTGAGGCCCATGTCCTCCCAAAGTTTTAGAATTTTCTGTCCTACCTTGGGCGATGCACAGTCCGTACAGACAATCGCCAAGTACAATTGGGCTGACTGGCTCTACGGCTCGTGTTCGGCTCGAACATAATTGGATTCAATCGCATTAGTGGATTAATTCGGATTAATTTATCAGTAATAAATCCACACGTGTGATCGAATCGTACAATCCTGCGTTAATTCACACGTGGATGCCTCAGGACACTGTTTCGATTGGACCGAGTGTTACAATTTACCCCCCTTATAAATAAATTTCATCATCGAAATTTGTACCTGCTCGTATTACTTAAGTAGGATTGGGTAGTGCTTATGGATTTCGACTTCCGTTTTCCAGGTGGCTTCTTCTTCCCCATGATGCGTCCATAACACCTTAACTAGTGGGATCACCTTATTCCGCAATACTTGTTCCTTTTTGTCTAAAATCTGAGTGGGTCGGAGGATATATGTGGCATTATCTTTGAGCTCCACGTGATCCCACTGGATGATGTGAGTAGGGCCGGGAATGTACTTCTTAAGCATGGAGACGTGGAATACATTGTGCACTCTGGCAAGTGAAATGGGTAAGGCCAAGCGATATGCGACAGGGTTTATACGGTCAAGGATTTGGAAAGGCTAAATATATCGCGAGGCGAGTTTTTCTTTCTTGCCAAAGCGCAAGACCCCTTTCATTGGTGAAATCCTTATCAACACATGGTCCCCTGCTTCAAATTCTAGGTCCCTTCGTCTTGTATCCGCATAGCTCTTTTACATACTCTAGGCTATTAAGAGTCGATGCCTAATGATTTCAATCTTCTTGGTGGTTGTCCGCACCAAATCAGGCCCTATTAGGCTCTTCTCGCCAATCTCTACCCAACAATGAGGAGCTCGACATGGACACCCATATAAAGGCTCATAAGGCACCATGCCGATGCTAGCTTGGTAGCTGTTGTTGTAAGAGAACTTGGCGTAGGGAAGGCACTCATCCCAATTGTCTAGGAAATCCAGTGCACATGCTCTTAGCATATCTTCCAGTATCTGATTCACCTGTTCTGTCTGCCCATCAATTTATGGGTGGAAAGTAGTGCTGAATTTCAACTTTACCCCCATTGCCTCTAGTATTTGGGTCCAGAACATCGAAGTGAACCATATATCTCGATCCGACACGATCTCGCCATGAAGCCGTATTATTTCCTTAATATATAACTTGGTCAATTCGTCGGCTGAGCTAGAAGCTCGAATCGAAAGGAAATGAGACGATATTGTCAATCAGTCCACAATCACCCAGATTGAATCATGTCCTTTCTTTGTCCTGGGCAAACCTGAAATGAAGTCCATAAATATGAAGTATCATTTCCATTTGGAAAGTGGCATGGACTGCAAGAGGCCTGGTTGTAAGTGATGCTCGGCTTTGACTTGCTGACATTTGAGGCATCGAGACACATAGTTGACTATTTCCCTCTTCATGTTATCTTATCAATAATTCCACTTGAGGTACCGGTACATTTTGGTGATTCCTGGATGCATTGGCAACTTAGAGTTGTGGGCATCACTTAGTAATTCTTCTTTCAACTAGGATGGTTTGGGACACAAAGGTGACCTCGGAATCGTAGGCCACCATCAGAGTTGATCCTCCATTCGGAGTCACTCCGAACATCTGCAAATTCTCTCATCCTTAATTCATTGCCTCTTTGGGCTTTGATGATCTAATTATTGATCATCGGCTGAGCGTGGACATGCACGATGACCTTTATGGCTCTTCCAATGTCAATTTCAATTCGAAATCTCGTACAAATTCTACCATGCTCCACTCTCCCACCATCAATGGGGCTGCAAATTCCAATGCTTTCTTTCGGCTCAACGCATTGGTCACTAAGTTGGCCTTGCCCGGATGATAGGAGACTTCAAACTTAAAATCTTTCAATGTCTCCATCCAATGATGTTGCCTTATTGTAACACCCCGGATTTTTTCCAACTTGGGGTTAGACGTCCTTAGACAATGGGTCAACCATAACACCTTGGTAACCTCTCAGAACCCAATTCCATATCCAAATAAATCATTTAAAACCTAATTCTTTAGAAAATTAACGTGAATTAGCCAGCGCTACACTAGATTTCTTGCAAAAGTAGCATCAACCACTTTAAATACGATCTGTAAGACCCAAAACCTATAGAATCGTTGACGCTACGTTACCCTAAAACTTAGGATCAAACTCTAAACCCGTTTGCTCTCAGGAACCCTTTGAAACTTTGTATTGGATCTAGATCGCGCGTCGAAAGTCCGATATCTACAATCTCAGACCATTATGACCGCTTAGTTGGACTTGACAATCGTTTTGAAAATCAAGCCCAACTGATGTTCTGAGGCTATTTCATTGAGCCTGGAGCAAGGAGTGTGAGAAAGAGTGAAATTCATAAAAATTTAAATATCATTTAAATGAATCTGGCACGTTTCGCTTGCGGGTTCAGTATAAGCATTCAGAGCGTCGTAATCTGACCCAAATACACCCTCGAATCAGGGAACATTTCTCACTCAGGTCAGTGTACTTGGAATCCTCGATCGAGTCTCTGTGACCGCTGAACTGAAACTGGTCTGCCACGTGCGATCTGAGAACACTACCAGATTGAAAACTTGATGTGAGTAAGATCCAATATCCATGAGCTTAAGTTCGACCGCATTCGGCCAGGGGACCTCCCGAAATGCTCATTTGGATCGGGAAAGACCCGATTTGGCTATAACCCAAGTATACCTTGACTTGGAGTCTATTTTGGTCATGTTTAGGCCTATAAAAGGGCCTTAAACCCTTAGCCTTCTAACCCATACGAATTTGGGAAAAACCCTAGGAGAGAGGAGAGAAAAGAGAGAAAGTGAGGGAGAAGCTAGTGATTTTTCCAGAGAGTCTTCCCTGCTGCTCCACGTGCCAGATCCTTCCTCCTGCATCACTATTCTGGCGATTCCAACGCCGTTCTAGGTAAGAAAACCCCAACCTCAAGCTGTTTTAGGGATTCCATCGATACAAGTAGCGAAGTAGCTAACCTATATTGTAAATTAGGTCGCCATATCGGCGTTGACGAAGCGTAAACTTTCTATTTGAATCGATACGCTTATACGGCGAAAGGTGAGGATTTTGGATGCCTAGATTGACTGTTTTCAAAGCTTTCAATGTCGTTTAATAGTAGATTATCAACAAGAACGTTGTTTGACATGTAGAACATGCTGTCCATTTTTCATTTCGACTGCGTATGAAAATTATGGGATTTAGGGTATTTTAGGCATTTGTAGGAAATATTGTATACATCTGTATTTTTTTGAAATGATTGCCATGTGTATTTGTCGTGTTATGATATTAGATACGTGTGTATGATCTGTTTGGCGAAGAGATTCGCCCTAATGCTCACTTTGGGTCGACATACGCTATGTAGACTAAAGTGTGTAGACTAAGTGTTTGTTGAAATGCCTAAATCAATATGATTTATGCCTGTCATATGTTTTGAATGTAAGAACATGATTGTTGTGTATTAGACAACTCCTTGCTATAAGGATCTGTCATATTATATGTTAGAATCGACATACGTTAAGTACGTTGGAGTTGAATAGTCTAAGTGTTTGTATAAATGTATGTATTAGTAAGTATTGAGTAAATGGTGTTGTAGATTAGCGTTGAGACTGGATTCTCAACTACTATGATGATGCACATGATTTTCTCCATGCTTGTTGTATTTGAATTGCCTACCTTAGGTGTGAAATACTCTTGTATGGTTAATTGCTTATGATGTATGTTATAATATGCTGATAACATGCTAGAATTTCTTGTATTTCAATTTTTTCTCTCTCATATGATTATTGATGTAGATTACATGTGTTTGGGGCTATACTTTAGTCCAGGCAGTCGGTAATAGTTTAGATTTCGTGGTTGGATTCAATTCGCTACGAAGGATGTGTATGACGAACCCGAGTCGTACTAGAGTTGTCGGCAGTGGTTAGGCCACGCGAAGTGTTTGTGCACTTCATGTCGGTCGATTCGACGTGCGCTCGTGCTAGTCGGACTCATCAAGTAACCCGAATGACCATTGTATGTTCATATTGTATTCGTCATAACTGCTTGAACCTAGGGTACTAAACTTACCATTGGAAAGCCCCTCTAACCTTGGTAGCTCGATCTCCTACGACTCATGAGACGGGCATGGTGGTATAGGATACCGTGGTCGAGCTGTCGGCTTACGCTGGTACCTCGCACCCTACTCTAAGCAGATTATGGTGGTATGGGACACTATATTCTTGTTGTCGGCCTACATTGATAAGGTGATGAGGGAGTGGAGCAACGAGTGCGAGCAAAGCCCTGACAGCCCTTTGTAGTGACCTTGAGTTTATCCTGACACCGCATGGGGGCGACGAGTCCTGATGCGGTCTTAAGGATATAAACTAGGCCTGTATTGATAAGGTGATGGGGGAGCGGAGCAACGAGTGCGTGCAACAACCCTGGCAGCCCTTGCAGCGACCTAGAAATATATCATCGTATGAGACTACTAGGAATGACGACCCTAGACAAGATCATTGTTTACGTATTGATATGAGGGAGGTACCTTAGTTTCCCAATCCTGCTGTATAAAAAGAACTAATAACAACTCCGTAATCATATTCATATCGCACTGCATGTGCCTGGAAGATGTGGAGCACTGAGGAAGAAAGCATGCCGCGGACATAAGATGGTGTCGCATGAGGGAGTATGTCGGTGAGGGCATCCATCATGTCATTTCATGCTTGCATTAATCACAGTATCTAGGAGTGTCTGATTGTTTGTTTTACTATTATCGCGTGATTGATTTGATAACATGTTAATCCTTGCTCTATGATTCCACTGAGTTAGCTACTCACTCCCACGTTACGGGACGATATTGTACACACCAATCAGTTCCTATTTCAGTTTCAGATGATGGTGATGCTTGCGAAGCAGAGCCGGACTTGATGATGATGAGGAGGATCCCTCCTATATGTAGATTCTGATTGAAGGGGTTTACAGGGTTACTGATTAGATGCCAGTATACTTGGTATCTTACCTTTTATTTACACACCCATGTATATTCTTTTCTTTCTATTTTGGAGTATACATGTAATTAGTTAACCTGGTAACATGTTCACACTCTGGAGACTTACACTCATTTATATATTTTATATATTTTTCACCATCTTCCGCTTGCTAATTTAACTGACTCTAGAGTATGATATGCTGTTTTGGTCTAATCCCACTCATGATTTCTGCACTGATATGAACAACGTTCATCCATCATTGAAAATGTTGCATAAGTGATGTTCTGGAACTCGAGAGTGGAGTTTATCCTCGACCCCCGATTTTCGGGATGTTACACTTATATTCTAGTATCTCTAGGTGAAGATGTATTTAAGACTCTTGTGATCACAAAAGAGCTCAAATTCCTCCCCATAGAGGTAATGTCTCCATAGCTTCAAGGTGAAAATAACTACCGCCAATTTGAGGTCGTGGTTAGGGTAATTTTCTTCATGCTTCCTCAATTGCCGAGAGACATAGGCAAAGACCTTGTCCTTCTACATAAGGACGCAACCCTATCCCACTCATGATGCATCTGTGTAGAGAGTGTACTTGACTCCTTGCTCGGGCAAAATGAGCACTAGAGCCGAGGCCAACTTCTCTTTCAATTTTAAGAAGGCCGCTTCCACCCTTTCGTTCCAGGCGAACTTGATATCCTTCCTAGTCCCAATCCAAAGCTGCAATATGAAGTTGGCAACCCAAGCTCTTCAAATCAGATGGAGCACGTAAAATCCATCACCACTCTTAGGAGTGAGAAGATTATTGATAAAACCCTTTCGGTTAGGCCCAAAAAGCCTCAAGAATCAGAAGAGGACAATAATGATGGATCTATTAATGCGTCACAAAAATTAGAACCGAAACTTCTAAAGAAGCCAGTTGCTCCATTTTCTCAATGGTTGGTTGCACCAAAATCTCTCTCTAATTCTCAAGATATTCTAGAGGTGTTGAAACAAGTGAAAGTTAACATTCTTCTACTTGATGTCGTAAAACAAATACCTTTATATGTCAAATTCCTGAAAGACCTATGTACGACTAAAAGACGACAAAGTATTCAAAAGAAAATCTTCTTGACTGAGAAAGTGAGTGCCATCCTGAAGCAAGACGTGCCATAGAAATTCAAAGATCCCGGTAACCCAACCATATCATGTGTAATCGGGGACTATCAAATTGATCACGCACTTCTTGACTTAGGAGCAAGCATCAATCTGATTCCATACTCGATATACAAATAGTTAGGTTTGGGTGAATTAAAACCCACCCTAACAATACTACAACTTGCTGATCGCTCTGTTCGTGTACCAAGAGGGATAATTGAGGATGTATTGGTCCAGGTCGATAGATTTTACTACCCTGTAGATTTTATCATCTTGGACACTGAGCCCATTAATAACATGAGCACTCAGATTCCCGTCATTCTTGGTCACCCATTCCTTTCCACTTCGAACGCAATTATCAATTGCAGGAATGGTGTCATGACTATGTCTTTCGGGAATATGACATTGGAGTCAAACATCTTTTTCAATAACGGTAGAAACTTAGAGGATTACAACGATTTTCACGATATTAACATGATTGATTCTTTCGTGGAAGATAGAACGCCTCTGACCTTGTCCTCTGACTCTCTATAGATGTACCTGACATATTCTCATGACTTGGATGATTGCTTGGCATACTTTACAAATTCAAACGATCCTATGATAAAAGAAATTGTGGATGCCTCGCTAGACAACATCTCGGTAGTCATCACTAACTGAGAGAATCCTTATTCTGAAACCCTCTCTTCTCCTGATCCTAAATGTCTACTAGTAAAGGAAGAGGAGCTGAAAATTGAACCGAAGTTTGGAGCTTCGGAATGTGTTGAGACTACATCACCTCTTAAGAAGTTTTCCAAACTTTATTTACTTGTAGTCTTTGATTCACCATGCGATACTAACGTTGAAACTTCTGCTGTCACAGGTGAATTGTATATATTATGGATACCTCAAGCAATTCAATGGAAGATTTTTTATGAGGTACATAAGTCTCTCTGGAAAGTTATGCTCCAGGGTGCCCAAGCCTATTGCAAAAAGGGCTTTTGGATGATCCTGTTGAGGAACTTACTGAGAAACTTATCAAGATATTGGTCGGAAGAGGAACCTTGTGGCATGATCGATTCAATGTTTGTGGGTAACATTACTGCAAACCCTTACGAGACTACAACTCGTCCACTAGGGGTAACCTAGGGGTTTAAAGGCTTGTTGCATACGCTAAATGTAATCGAGAGCACCTGTGAAAGTGGTATAGTTAGAATTTTATTTTTATTAATTTTGTTTTACTTTCTCTCTCGTACTAACCTACTCTCTCCCAGCGATCTCTTGAAAAATCTCTCTCGATTCGTTATTCAAGTACTATCTTCCCATCACTTCTCATTTACTTTCGTTGTCTCATGTGCATTGCATGCTCATTTCTTTTACATTAAGGACAATGTAGATTTCAGGTTGGGGGTGGGAGATTAGGTTTCCTAATCAGTATTTTCCTGGTCTTGAGCAAAAATTGTGAAAATTTTTAAATTTCTCTGGAATTTCTTATGAATTCGAAGTGATTTTGACGGCCATCTAGGGCACTTAGAATTTTAAGATAAATGATGTTCGTAATTTATGACTCTTGGATTCAGTATCTGTTAGATTTCACAGTTAAGTTTGAATTGTTAATCCAGAATTAGAAGTCGTAAACATTGAGTGAGTCATGATTTCACATGTCACATCTCGCTTACATATTAAGGTTTCAGTTTAATATTGAAGGATTAACTTGGTAATCACTAAGCATGTAAGGAACTAGCTTAGAAAATTTACTTATCATGAAAAAAAAGCAGTTACCTTTGAAAAGGGTTGGGCGAATAATCTTCACCATAGGTTTTCTCCCTATAGGTGTAGATTTAATTTCCCCATGGATGATAGGTGAAGAGGGTTGGGTGTACAGTCTTCATTATAGGTTTGCTCCCTATAGATGAGGATTTGATTCCCCTTCTTGGCGTTACTTTTAATGGAAAAAAAAATCAAAAGCTGTAAGAATGAAAAGATGATTTGAGAGGCACGTTTTAGTTTAGGTTTTGAGTGTCTTAAATGCTCTGCTGGTTACCAATGATATCATGGAATAGCGAATTGAATCTTAATGTTGATGAGCTAAGATTACACTATACACCTATGGAACTTAATGTTTAGAATTTTTCTAATTGATGGATTAATACGTTGCACTTGATTATGAAGTTTACCGTGTGCTTAAGTCCATGAGAAAGTAATGCCCAACATTCATAAATCTTAAAATTCTGGGATCTGGATAGTTTTCCAAAATCACTCGAGTTCATAGAAATTGTCATTTAATTCTCAAATTATTTTTCACATACCTTGCTCGGGACTATCAAGATGCTGGTTGGGGGTTGTGTTGAGGGTCAAATATTGCATATCAGACCCAATAATTACCTGGATTTACGCACAAGATACTGTTTAATGGCCTGATTCAATCGTGTTTGTGTTGCAGAGTGTATTTACGAGTATGGACTGGAAAATGGTACTAAAAGTGTGGAATTAATGCTCTGTTGATGCCAAGGCAAGGGACAAACCCCAGGAGATTAAGATCAACGGACGTGTACGCCAGAGATCCAGAAAAACCAAGAAATTGAAGTTCAAGTGGCCTAAAAAGTGTCTTGAATGCAAGATCTTGGGGTTTCCACCAGCCGTTCGGCTTGAGACTTCATATATGGCCTAAGGATCCTAAAATAACCGTACACGTCAATTTTCAGCCATTGGATCCCTCTGAAAGAGGGCCAACGGACAGATCAGCCCATAAAACAGCGATTTGGGGCCCACCTGACATCTGGATATGCTTCACTTTTTGGATCAACCATTTAAAGGAGATGTTAAAGTAGATGGGCGGATTGGATTTTTCGTATACATCACGGTGGGGCCCACTTTATGTAGGTGGAATGCACAGAAGTCGTGCACTCGCCATGCGCCGAATATACCAAGTCGGTCAGCAAGCGCTGACCCGACTTCTCGCATTAAGATATCATCTATGAATACGATGATGAACTGGTACAGGAAGGGTCTAAAGACTCTATTCATTGGGTCCATGAACATAGTTGGCACATTCGTGAGTCCGAAAGGTATGACTAGGAACTCATAATACCTAAAGCTGGTTCTAAATGCAGTTTTCAGCACGTCCTCTACCTTAACCCGTAGTCGATGGTATCCAGATTTTAAGTCAATCTTTGAGAAGTACTAGGTATTTATTCCTAATCGATTGAACAGATCATCAATTCTAGGCACCTCCCAATTGATCACAGATCATCAATTCTAGGCAGTAGGTATTTATTCCTCACGTGACTTGGTTCAATCTTCGCTAATCAGTGCATAACTGTAAGGTACCGTCCTTCTTCCTCACGAACACGACTAGGGCTCTCCAAGGTGACACATTGGGTCAGATGAAACCCAAGTCTAACAGATCATCGATCTGGATTCGAAGTTCCTCCATTTCACATGGAGGCATACGATAAGTTGAAAGGGAGATGAGTATGGTGCCTGGCACCAAATCTATGGTAAAATCAATCTCCCTTCAGGGAGGGAGTCCTGGTATGTGCTTGAATATATCAACGTAGTCCCTGACGACGGACATGTGTGTTAATGAAAGTTCTTTACCGCCCGAAAAATTTTAAAAATTTTCATAATTTTTGCTCAAGACCACGAAAATACTGATTGGGTAACCTAATCTCTCATCCCCAACCTAAAATCTACATTGTCCTCAATGTAAAAGATATAAACATACAATGCACATGAGACAACAAAAGTGAAGGCGAAGTGATAGAAAGATAGTACCTGATGACGGAATCGTGCGGCTTTTTCCCAAAGAGATTTCAGCGTGAAGGCAGCTCGGCACAAGAGTTAATCCAAAAAAAGTAAACTATCCTAAAATAATGGGAAAGCAGACTAACGTAACAGCATAAAGCTGACTAACCTAGAATGACAAAAAAATAAACTACCCTAGTCCTATGAAAGCAATAAACCTACTTATACCTTCATCAGACTAGGAGATCAATCTTAGTAAACATGATCATTCAGAGGCATGGACATGTCCTCTAAATCAAAATTTTCAACTAATGGCTTTAATCGATGTCCATTTACTTTAAACTCATTGTCATTGTCTGGATTCCGAATCTCGACGGCCCCATGAGAGTAAACATTGATAATAGTGAAAGGGTCGGTCCAACGAGATCAGAGCTTACCAGGAAAGAGATGTAACCGAGAATCATACAAAAAAATTTTCTGACCTCGCGTGAATGATTTTCGATGAATATGTTAGTCATGAAACACCTTCATCCTGTCTTTGTAAATTCTCGAGTTCTCGTATGCATCGTTCCAAATTTCTTCGAGTTCATTTAACTGAAGCTTACGTAGTGAGCTAGTGTCGTCCAAATAGAAATTCAGATTTTTGATTGCCCAGTAGGCTCTATGTTCCAACTCCACGGGTTAGTGACAAGCTTTTCCATAGACAAGTCTAAATGGAGGCATTCCAATAGGGTTTTAAATGCAGTACGGTAGACCCATAAGGCATCGATCAATCGGATTGACCAATCCTTACGGTCAAGGTTAACCGTTTTCTCTAAGATGTGTTTGATCTCCTTATTGAAAATTTTAGCTTACCCACTTGTCTTTGGGTGGTATGGGGTGCTCACCTTATGAGAGATACCATATTTTTTCATTAAACTCTCGAATGGTCTATTACAAAAGTGTGATCCCCCATCAATAATGATAGCTCGAGGCATTGTGAACCGGGAAAGGATGTTCTCTTTTAAGAATTTAATGACCGTTCGATGATCATTGTTCCAGTACGAAATCGCTTCAACCCATTTAGTGACATAGTTTATGATAAGCAAAATATATAAATTTCTAAAGGATTGGGGGAATGGTCCCATGAAATCGATGCCCCAGTAATCAAATGCCTCTACGACAAGGATGAGATTTAAGGACATCATATTTAGATGGGACAGTGCTCCTAATTTTTGACAACGCTTACAAGCTTTGTAAAACTCATGAGTGTCCCTGAACATGGTGGGATGGTAAAAGCCACAATACAGAATCTTAGTCGTCGTCTTTTTAGTAGAAAAGTGACCACCACAGGCCTGTGAGTGACATAAGGAGATGACACTCTGATGCTCATCGTCTGAAACACATCTCCTAAAGATTTGATCTGAGCAATATTTAAACAAATATGGATCGTCGTAGAAGAAGTTACGCACCTCGGTGAAAATTTTCTTCTTATCTTATACAGTCCATGTGTCAGTATGAAACCTGTGGCAAGATAATTAGCAATATCAGTGAACCAAGGTGAATGAGAGACTTTAAATAGTTGTTCGTCAGGGAACATGTCATTGATATGTGCCGTTTCAAGGGAATCAGAGGGATTAAGGTGGGAAAGATGGTCAGCCACTACGTTCTCTACTCCCTTTTTATCTTTAATTTCTAAATCAAATCCTTGGAGTAAAAGGATCTATCTTATCAGGCGGGGCTTAACATCATTCTTAGTAAGAAGATACTTGATCGCCGCATGATTTGTGTAAATGATGATCTTGGATATGATCAAGTAGGATCTAAATTTGTCCAAAGCGAACATTACGGTTAAGAGTTCCTTTTCTGTAGTCGAGTAGTTCACTTGGGAAGGATTTAGAGTCTTACTTATGTAATGAATAACGTAAGGTTTCTTTTCTTTTCTCTAGCCTAAAACTGCCCCAAGTACATAATCAAATGTGTCGCACATAAGTTCAAAAGGAAGACTCCAGTCGAGTGGTTGTATGATAAGTACAGTAATTAACATGCCCTTAAGCTTAGTGAAAGCTTCCTGGCATGGTTCAGTTCACTCGTATGGTACATTCTTTTGAAGTAGATTATATATAGGACGAGAGATGAGACTAAAGTCCTTTATGAATCGTCTGTAAAAACCAGCGTGTCCTAAGAAGGATCGCATGTCTCGTATGTTCTTGGGTAGAGGTAGGTTAGAGATAAGAACAATTTTAGCCTTATCTACCTCGATTCCTTTGGACAAGATGATATGTCCAAGGACAATTCCCTTACGAACTATGAAATGACACTTCTCCCAATTAAGTACCAAATTCTTTTTTTCACATCTTTTCAGCACACATTTGAGACTTTCTAAGCACTCGTTGAAAAATGAACCGAAGACAGAGAAATTGTCCATGAAGACCTTAGAGATTTTCCTACCATATCAGAAAAGATACTCATCATACATTGCTGAAAGGTGGCAGGGGCATTATATAGTCCGAATGGCATCCTTCGGTAAGTAAAGGTGTCGTAAGGACATGTAAACCTAGTATTTTCCTGATCTTCAGGAGCCATCTCTATCTGATTATAGCCTGAATACCCATTAAGAAAACAGTAATAGGAATAACTAGCTAACCTTTGCAGAATTTGATCAATGAAGTGTAAAGGAAAGTGATCCTTCCTCGTGACGGTATTCAACTTTTTGTAGTCAATGCACATTCTCCAACCAGTAGTAACTCTAGTTGGCATGAGTTCATTATTGGCATTGGTTAGGATGGTGATTCCGGACTTCTTAGGAACCAGCTGAGTTGGACTCACCCATTGACTATCGAATATAGGGTATATGATACTCACATCCAATAGTTTAAGAACTTTGGCTTTAACTTCCTTCATGTGTCAATTTCATCTACGTTGTGATTGCCGAGAGGTCTTCACATTATCCTCGAGATAAATGTGGTGATTACAAATCGAAAGGTCAATTCCCTTATGGTTCGCGATCGTCCATCAAAGGGTTCCCTTATGCTCAATAAGAGTAGATATGATCATTCTCTCCTGTTCTTTCTCCAGATGGGCAGAGATCACCACCGGGTATATCTCATCTAGACCTAAATAAACATATTTCAAATCAGAGGGTAAAGATTTTAGGTCAAGCTTCTATGCCTTGAGGTTAGATGGTAAAGGAACTTCTTCGGTTTGGGGTAATTCTTTAAATTATGACCCCCACTGGTTAATTTCAAGTATCGGTGCAGTATCAAGCATGACAATAATCTCCCTAACATGTCATCATCAAAATTATGGGAGTGGGTCAGGCACGTCTCTAGAGAGTCAGAGGATAAGGTTAGAGGCATTCTATCTTCCACAAAAGAGACAATTATGTTAATATTATGAAAATCGTCATCATCCTCTAGCCTTCTACCTGTGTTAAAAAAGATATTTAACTCTAATGTCATATTCCCGAAAGATATACTCATGACATCATTCCTGCAATTGATAATTGCGTTTGAAGTTGCTAAGAATGGGCGACCAAGAATGATGGAAATCTAAGTGTTTATGTTACCGATGGGTTCGGTATCCAGGATAATAAAATCTACTAGGTAGTAAAATCTGTCAACCTATACCAACACATCCTCAATTATCCCTCTCAGTACTCAAACAGAGCAATCAACAAGTTGTAATGTGGTTAAGGTGAGTTTTAATTCACCCAACTCTAAATGTTTGTATACCAAGTAGGGAATCAGATTTACACTCACTCCTAAGTCAAGAAGTGCATGCTCAATTCGGTAGTTTCCGATTACACAAGGTACGGTTGGGCTACCGGGATCTTTAAATTTTTATGGCATATCTTACTTTAGGATGACACTCACTTTCTCAGTTAAGAAGATTTTCTTTTGAATATTTTGCCGTCTTTTGGTCGTACAGAAGTCTTTTAGGAATTTGGCATATGAAGGTATTTGTTTTACAATATTAAGTAGAGCAATATTGACCTTCAATTATTTTAACACCTCTAGAATATCCTGAGTGTTAGAGAGAGGTTTTAGTGTAACCAACTGTTGGGGGAATGGAGCAATTGGCTTGCCCTGAAGTTCTTGTTATAATTCTTGTGGAGCAGTGTTAGGTCTATCATTGTTATCCTCTTCCGGATCCTTAGGCTTTTCAGCCTTACTAGAATAGACTTGTCAATTATCTTCCCACTCTTAAGAGTAGTGATAGACTTAGCTTGCTCCATCTAATTTGAAGAGCTTAGATCACTTATCTCATATTGTGGTTTGGGATTGGGAAGAGGTTGAGCAGGAAGCATCCCCTTTCCTCCAATTATTAAGTGAAACTCTATTCTTTGAATAGATGACGTAAGTGATCCCAAAGCTGATTTGATTTCCTGGTTGAGTAGCTCTTGGTCTCGCATATGTTTTTGAACCGGATACTCATGAGGTTTCACTTGATTTGGAATTTGATTGAGGAAACCTTGAGGGGTAGCCATTTGTCCATCTCCAACCGAAGTTTGGATGATTTCTCCAACTATGATTGTATGTATTGGAGGTAGGTCCATAGAAAGGTCTTTGGTAATTGTTCATGGCATTGGATTCCTCATTCAGCAACCCTCGAAAGGCATGTATTGTTGGACAATTTTCAATTGTGTGAATGTTGCCATTAAAAATACCATAAACGGTTTCATTAACCTTATGCTTCTTTAATTCCATGGCCTCAAATTTCCTTATGAGATTAGTCACTTTAGAATTAATATCATCCTCCTCTTTTAGGAGATACATTCCACCCCTCTTCTTAGATTGAGTTGGCCTAGACATGGTGCTTGATTTTAAGTATGTGTCCCATGATTGTGTGTTTTCAACAAGTCTATCCAAGTAGTCCAACACATCGTCGACATTTTTATTCATGAATTCCCCATTGCACATTGTCTCGATCAATTAGCGCATGGGAGTTGTCAGTCCATTATAAAAGAAGTTCGTGATGCGCCATGTTTCAAAACCATATTGTGAGCATGAACTGAAAAAATCCTTGAACCACTCCCAACATTGGAAGAATGTTTCATCTTTCCTTTGGGCGAAGTTCGTGATCGACTTTCTAAGGGTGTTCGTCTTGTGGTATGAGAAAAATTTGTTTATGAACTCCATTGTTATATCATTCCATGTGCCAATAGATTTAGGACGTAGTAAATGTAACCACGTCTTAGCTTTCTCTTTCAAAGAAAAGGAAAGAGTTTTAGCTTGACTGTGTTCTCAGATACGTTTGGAAAATATAAAGTCGCTGAGATCTCATCAAACTCTTTCAGGTGTAAATATGAATTTTCTGACTCAGGCCCACGAAATTTAGGAAGGAGTTAGATCACCCCTGGCTTGATATCCATATGTCTTATAGTTTTAGGAAAAACCATGCACAAGGGCGTGCTCATCTCCACTGGTTGTAAATAATCTTGTAAAGTACAAGGTAGAGGTTTTAATGCACCTCATTCTCATCTTGGACTTCCCCAACTCTAGGTTAAGGTAGTCCTTCTGGTTGATTGGCCTGTTGATTTGTAGCCATAAACTTAATTAACTTTAGGGATCTCAAGCGGTGTATAGTCTTGTGATGGATAGTCAACCCCTCAACCAATCCTCCTTCAGTCAAGAGACGTCGAGTGTTGTCACGAACCCACTTAGGCATGAAACACTTGCAGCCCTCAATTTAGATCCTAAACCTAAACCTAAAAGAAAGAAAGAAAATAGAAATCTAGAAAGAAAGAGAAAAGAGTTGGAAAGAAGTTACCAGATTGGAGGTTCCTATATTAGATCTTGCTGAACAAAACAAAAAAAGTCAGTTCTAAAAATAGATGGTCTAAAAATGAAAAGTTCCTAAAATATAAATAGAAAGTAAACTAGTTTCTAAAAAGGAAAAATTTCTAAAATCTGAAAATAGAAAGTTTCTAGACTAATTAGGAAAATTCTAAACCTAAAATAGAAAGTAAATTTCTAAAAAATAAAAGAAATCCTAGATAAAAAGTTTCTAAAAATAGAAAATAAAAACTATAATCTTAACCTAATTCTAAAACTAGTTAATTTCAGAAAAATGCAACCATCAGTCCCTAGTAACGGCGCCAAAAACTTGTGAAATTTAAATGTGAGAAACTAGGGTGTCAAGGATCAACTTATAGAGATCAGGGAGATTTATTCTTGATTCAAGAATACAACTAGGATCAAAGTCCTACCTTCATCCAGTTGGAAGATATAACATTAAAAATTAACTATGAACTTTCTTTGATCCAATTTTCAAGAGATAAGAGGTATGAGAATTAGACTTGATTCCATCATAACACCATGCCCATGAGATAAAATAAACAACAGAATTTGACCAATCCACAACCAATCTGAGAGAGTTATGAATGTTAGGAAGGGTTATATCATCCAACCATGCCTATGAGATGATGGTGAACAATAGGGCCTCCTAACTTCATAATCATAATAATGAAAAAAACAAGCTTAAAACTATCGTAGATCTATTATAATTTAAGTCACAACAAACCATTAAAAGCTAAAGGAATTCCCTATAATCAAACTAGAATCAAAATCAGTTTATTTTATACATGAATCAAAAGGCATAAACAAAAAGTCTCCCATCACACTACAAGCTTCACCTCTTAGCCCTAGCCAAGAGGCTTAACCTATCATAGACATGATTAGGCTAGGATTTCTTAGGAAAATAAAAGCAGAAATTAAGAAAGAAAAAGGAATGAAGAACTCATGCAACAGCCACACGTCCAAAACCCACTTTCTATCTCTCTCTCTTTCTTGCTCTTCACTTCTTCACGTCTAAGATCCTAGGATAATCTGATGCTCTCTTTCTCTCTCCCTTTTATAGAAGTGGCAGGAGGTCTAGAGGGAGAGGCGGTGAAAGTCGGTCGAAACTCCTTTACGTAGCTAGCAGCATGCGCAGGGCAAAACACAAGCGTCTTGTGTGTGGGTTGAGTTTTCGGACGGTGGACAGCCTGTCCTTGGATTTTGTCTTCTTGGCTAAGGTTGTGGCCATCCTCTCTCTCTTATGAACAGTCCAGATCTTGCATCCGACCATCAGTACAGTCGTACAATGGCCCACGGAGGCCAGACTTGCATTCGCATGTACCTACAATTTTTCTTGCACTAATGTGCTCAGTGGGCCCCACATTGATGTTTTCGGGAAAATCCACCTTGTCCATTAGATTCCTAGTGAAAAATCAGTAGGGAATGGGTACTTTTGCTCAAGTTTGGTGCGACCCACTGTATCAACTCACCTCGCCATTCATCCTGTGTTTTCCATCGATCTACGTGTGTACACGTGCATGGGACCAAAATCTTAACATGGCTGGGGTTGTAGCTGTAAGACCCGTATCCTAGTCCGTACTGTTTCGTCGACTGTCGCAATCCTTCCCGTCGAATTTTGGTAATCCACGACCTGTAATAGACGTTTGCGTACGACCGTAAGTCATATCCTATACATTTGAGTCGGCTTAATCCGAGACTTGTATCATTGCGACCGCACCGTCGCCGCGGTTCCAACACCGCGATTCATATACCGATCCGATACCCTGACTAAGAGATGTGAGCCGACGTTTATTTCGAGAAAACGCCACGCATTTGCAATCCCAAGAGAATCTCTACAACATATCCCATCAATCCATCAATCAATCAATTAACCCATCAATCCATCAATCACTTCATGTCAAGTACACATCACCTTTCACCCCATCCTCAAGCAATCACCAAAGTCAACTCTTTCTCACCCTCTCTTTTACACCACCTTACATGTCAAGTACCACGTCCATCAATCACCTCACCCATCACACCCATCCATCACCTCTCTTTTAACCATCCCATTTCTCTCATTTCTCAACATTTTCCAAGCCAAGCAAGAGCATCCCACGTCCAAGCTCTCTTCCATGTGAGAGAGTGCATGTTGGTGGCCCACTTCCCATCCCAAATCTCTCATCCTAGCCATCCATTCTTCATCTTTCACCATCAAAATGAAGCACTAGGAGACCGGCATCCCGACGGACCAAGAAGATCAAGTGGTGAGTGCTTTCATAGCCTAGTTTTTCATGTTTTAAAATGGGCCAAGTGAGGCCTACCGATCAATGGTATGGATCTCACTTTGGATCCTAAAATGTGGCCGATGGCTCATCTTGATCATCAATATCATTCCATGATGGGGCCATTCTCCATAGACCCTATCATGATGTCTACTTTCCTTGCATTAAAGAGGTCATCTAGACTGTCCATTTTTAGTGGAGAAAAATCTCCACCGTTGATCTTTGAATTGGTGGGCCCACTTGTATTAGGGCCCACTCGATGTATGATTGAATGTAAGGGAGGGCTCATAGTGGCGGAGGCCTCCATCAAGCGTGTCCCACTTTATCTCTCTCTCTCTCTCTCCCTCTTTTCATTTATTTATTTTGGTGTGTGTGATGTAATGGCCGTGTGGCCCACTTGGATGGACCCCAGCATTTGGTATGTATTGACCAAGCCATCTTAAAGTGGGGCCCATCTTATAAGCATTGTACTCATATCATCCATCATGTGGTGGCCCACCTAAATAGGTCCCACCTTGTATACGTTGTTAACCCCCCCTCCAAAAAAAAAAAAAAACGTCCAGCGTCTGGACATTGCTGGAAAGGAAAACACAAATATGAGTTGTTTTTCCAAGCGTTGGAGAAGGGCCACTCATATAGGCCCCACCTTGGTGTATGTTTTTAATCCACACCATCCATTCTATTCTCCAGATGTTTTTAGCCGATGAGCCGAAAAATGAAGGTGATCCGAGTATCTGGTGGGCCACAGTATAGAAACAGTGGTTTTCACCGATAAAATGCACTAAAACATTTTTGTACCTCCAAAACATATTGCATATTGGACTCTTTTGGTCTGTCTCAAGCTGTAGAATGCAATGGGTGGGGTGGATTTACCTAATGTGGGCCCCACTTGTGAAAATTCATGGAAAAACCATGATTTAAAAAAAAAACTAAGTAGGCAGCACCTGCTACCACTGATAGTGCAGCAGGCGCTGCTGCGCTGGGCGGTCCCTGGCCGATCGTAGATCCCCAAAAGTGGACCCCACCTTGATGTTTATTTGTCATTTAACCCGTTCATGAGGTGGGCCACCCCTTGAGGCCGGACCCCTCCAAATTTCAGCCGCATCCAACGCTCAGGTGGCCCACATAAGAGAAAACAGTTTGAATTGAGTGTCTACCATTGAAATACGCTTGAGTCATTTTATACGCCAATAAAAAATCGGATATGGGGCTCATTCAGACTGTTTCGAGCCGTAGAATCCAATGAATGGAGTGGATTCATTTGGAGCGGGCCCCGGATACGAAAAACCTTAGAAATACAAGTTTTTCAAAAAAAAAATACAAAAGAGGCAGCAGATGCTGCTGCTGCTGCTGCCAGGCGTAGGCAGCACCTGCCCACCACGGGCGGGAGGACGAGCAGGTCCCACGGCCCCCAGCCGTGGGCCCCACCTTGATGTGTATACGTCATCCAACCCTTTCATTATGTGGGCCCCTCCCTGAGATGGGCCCCCTCCAAAGATCAGGCCCATCCAAAGTTCAGGTAGCCCTCATTACAGGAAACAGTGGGGTTGACCGTCTGCCATTGAATCCCCTTCTTGGGCCCACAGAAGTTTTGAATAAAGCTGAAATTTATATTTTCTCTTCAACCAGGTCTGCGTGACCTTATCAACGGGTTGGATAGCATGTAAACATTATGGTGGGCCCCACATGGGACCCACAGTGATATAAGTGTTTCTCTCCCACCGTCCAGGCGGACGGTGGAGCCCACTTTAATGAATGTGTTCTCTTCACACCGTCCAGCGGACGGTGTGGAAGCCCACCGTGGTATATGTGCTTTATTCACACCATCCAGGTGTGGATGGTGGGACCCACCATGATACATGAGTTGTATCCTAATTGTCCATTCAATTGGTGGGCCGTATGTGTGGAACCCACCATGATGCATGTGTTGCATCTAAACCATCCATTTATTTTTAAAATTCATTTTACGGTTTGAGCTAAAAATGAGCCAGATCTATGGTTCAAATGGGCCCACTTTGGTATGTGTATAGGGCCCATGTTGATCCATTTATGGCCATTCATTGGGGCCCACCTTGGTGTATATATAAGGCCCATGGGATTAAGCCCATTTGACATATATAAGGCCCATGGGATTAAGCCCATTGACACATATAAGGCCCATGGGATTAAGCCCATTTGACACATATAAGGCCCATGGGATTAAGCCCATTTGACATATATAAGGCCTATGGGATTAGGCCCATTTTACATATATAAGGCCTATGGAGCTAGGCCCATTTGATAAGGCCGTAAGATTAAGCTCATTTGATGTATATAAGGCCCAAGTTGTGAGGCCCACTTTGATGTATTTCAAGGCCCATAGATCATGGACCATTGCAATGTACATAAGGCTCATTGGTGAGGCCCATTAACGTAGCCCATTTGATGAATGTAAGGCTCATGTGATACGGCCCATTCAATGTATCCAAGGCGCATGGGTCGAGGCCCAACAGGATGTCCTTAGAGTCCATTGCAATGTGTGATTTTCCATGGTTCATGTAATGATATTTATGGCGGGTCGTGCCTTATGAGCAATGATGGTTTGACGTCCACATTGTATGTACAATGTTGGTTAAAAGTTCGCATTATAACTCTCCTTAGGGCCCATTGATAGGCCCATACTTGTTAATATTCTTCACTTTATAACATGCTTAGTATAATCCCATGACTCATGCCCATACGCATCATATATATGCTTGATATGAGTAGTGACTAATCATAGCATACGCCATTGGGCAGACCAATTACGGGACTCGTTATGAGATAGATTGCCCTACATGATCGCACAGCACGCGCTGAATTTCTGCATGATTTGACGGTGTGATTCATGCATCTCGCATATGTGTGACTTGATCACTGCACGCCCTAGCGACATCAGGGTCATGGCTCCACAGGTACATCGTGGATGGCCGTATCGGATACCGAAAATACTTGTTCTAGCACTGTGGGCACTTAGGATATCCTTGGGTGAAAGTTTCAAAACCTTTTTGGTACCAGGAGATGCTCCAACATCTAGACCGAGTGGATACACGAGCGCCCGAGCGCCGAATGCCAGTAGGCCGCGTCTTCCACTCTGTCGTAGTCAGTTGGAAGGGGGTGTGGCCTTATCCGCCTGAGTGAGGGGGCTATAAGATAGGCTGAGTTTGACCAGCTCGTAAATGAGTCCTCTATGATGAGCCGGGTAGATATTGGCAGACTACTGGTCAGGCGGATAGTAAGGTCTATTCCGCTTGCTTGACTGTGCAGATAGGGAGGTGGCAGTCACTGCGAAGTGTATTAAACCCCGGTGATATCCAGAGAGAAACTGTACTGATATCTGTACTTGATGAGTACCGACTTGCTTGGATTACATTTCGCATATGACATTCGGCTATGTAGGCCTTGCATTGCATCGGTGTGGTCGATCGCATTCATATCTCGCATCGCATGGCCTTGGTATGGCCGATAGCATTCATGCCTTACATCACATAGCATTGATATAGTTGGTTTTATTCATGGACTTACCTCAGGCTTCCGTATTACTCTCATATTATGTACTTGGCACTTGCCCTACGCATACACTTACACCACCCTCTAAGCTTTTATAAGCTTATGCACGACAGTTGCGTGCAGGTAGCGTTGGACAGCAGCAGCGCTGAGGCAAGAGTGCATATCAGGACCTTTTGGTGCTTTTTGATCACCTTGTATTTCTCTTTCCGCATTGTACTTAAAGTTTTTGATATAATGGATATTTGGTGATATTGTTTTGTGACTTGGTAATGCTTGTGGTTATGCTCCATTACAAAAAAAGAATTCATTCTGAAAATCCTCCTTGTAGGATCCTAGGATCGAAATCTGGCATTTGATTGTCAGGAGCCGAGAATGGGGTACTACGGAGGCTGTCGGCACCGAATTCGACAATCGAGATTCATATGAATCTGATTTTCGGGTTTGGGACGTGACAGTAGCCACCCCTCGAGGTGAATGGACGGTTTAGATCATCCAATGGGTCAACGGTAGTGAGCCACTAAAGCTCACATCGGACATCCGTCTGTTGATTGCAGAAGGAAGAAGGTTTTTCCTTCTTTTCATGCATTTTATCGAGTCAAACCATGTTTAACCCAATCCTTTGTTTGGTGCACAATTGGTGCATATGCATGTGCACTCTCGCAATCGGTTGTGGGGCCCATGATGATGTTTCTGATAAATTCGCACCGTCCATCCTTCCTCTCATCCAAGTTAAGGGGTTGATACCAAATTTGAAGCATATCTAGAGATCAGGTGGGCCACAGATCAGTGATTTATGGGCTGATCTATCCGTTGGGCCACTTCCACAAAGATCCAATGGTTGAAATTCGACGTGTACAATTAATTTAGGGTCCTCAGGCCAGATAGAAAGTTTTGAGCCAAATGGATGGCGAGAACCCTGTGATCTTGCACTTAGGATGACTTTTAAGCCTCTTTAGCGTGAATTGTTTGATTTTCTCGGATCTCTGGCGTGTACATTCTTTGATCTCAGTCCCTTGGGGTCCATCCCTTGGTGATTTCTGAGTATTAAATCTATGTTTTTAGTACCCTTTTTTAGTCCAGGCTCATAAATTCACCTTGCAACATAAACAGGATTAAAATAGGGCGTTAAATAGTATCATATTCGTAAAAAAAGGTAATAACTAGGCTCTAGTATGCAATATTTGACCCTCAACAATTAGGTCGGGAATATGCGGGTGGAGGAGGTATATGTTGAGGAGGTGAGCTCGGGTGTGGGGCTTCCTTCCTAAGGAGGAAAAAGACTGTCGTCCTGATCTGCCTCGAGAATTAGCTTGGAGGTGTGCTCGGGAGACTCGCTCTCCATCCTATTCCAATCACAAGGACATCTCTACTAGCTCGGCATAGGTATGGATATTCGCACAACACATCTTGGCGTGAAAACCGGATCTTAGTCCTTTGGCAAAGCGCCTCATCTGGGTTTCTTCCTCTGTAATTATTCGGGGGGCGTAGCAGGATAATTAATGAATCGGTTCTCATACTCGGCCACTGACATCCCCCTTGTTGGAGGCGCAGGAACTCATTCTCCTTCTCAATCTGGTAGTTTTGAGGAAAGTACTTCTGGAATAAGCAAGTCTCGAAGTCTTCCCATGTCCATACAAAGTTGGTGGGGACAGTTCTTAATACACTTCCCAACATACGTTAGCCTCCTTTTCGAATAGATATGAGATCAACTCCACTTGTTCTGCTTCGGAGCAGTGGAGAGGTCGAATCGCCTTAACAACCCAATTTAGCCAACTCTTGTCCTCCTTAGGACAATGCGTGATAGCGAAGGTGGGTGGACTAAACCTCTGAAAGCACTCAAAGAGGTTGTATGGAATGGCAGATGTCCCAACTTGCTCCGGTGAGGGCATGTTCATGTGGTGGATCATGGCTCCCACCAATGTATATAGAGATTGCTGCTTCTGCTACATAACATGCAGCGTTTGCTCTATGGTGCCCATCGCTGGGGCTACCCGGGTATAAGGAGGTCTCTCCTTGAGTCGATGGCACCTCTGGAAGGTGGTCTGGTAAGTCATTCCTCACTTCGGGTTGGTCAGCCCCGCCTTGGAAACCTTGTTACTCATTAGGGGCAGTGCGTTCTCGATCGTCTCTTCCACCAAAAGCTAGGTGGGCTGGGCGGCCAGCACCCTATGGCCTCATTATCATGAAAGTCATTGTCATACCATTTAGTAACATTAAACCCATGGTCGCAATATTTAGCACATCCGCATTCCGATAGCAATATTACACAAGTGTTATCGGTTACCATAGCATTCTAACACATTACTTAAATTTAGGCAACTTCAAGCATTTCATTAAAACAAAATTGTCAATGATACACATGTTAAGGCATTACATGTACAAAGATAGAAAATGCAAGGGTCGCCAATAACTAGGAATGCTTAAAGACTTACGACTTAAAATAAGTAAAGAGAGCCTATCCAAAGCTACTACTTACGAAGGCGACTACAGCGTCACACTTCTAATCCTCTGACTCCGACGAAGGAGGTGCTCCCTCTTCCCATACACAACACATGATTGCCTTGTTGTGTGGGACAATTTCTTTAGTCTCCTTTCCAAGTTTCCCTGGTTCTCTTTGATCTTAGCCATGCGAGCATCGAGCACATCTAAACTCTTGCACTCGCTACGAGTGGCTGGAGGTTCCCAGTCAATGTCCTGGGCCTCTCCTCCTTCCTCTTCTTCATCCTCCTCTTCACCTTCGTTCTCTTCTTCGTCTTTACTCTCTTCCTCCCCTTCATCTCCAAACTCTTCTATACAGGCTCTACGCTATTTAGGACCTATCTTCATGTTGTTAAGAGTATTCTCATTGATCATCTTGATCGAGATGGGGAGCTCCTCAAGCTATCTGTACCCATAATTATGGGCGATCTTACAGATCAACTGGCCAAATGGAAGAGTCTATTTCTCTCGAGGGGATTGCACAGCCTTCACAATTTGAGTTAACACAAGCGTACGTAGAGAAAGTCTATCATAAACTGGGTGCATTCCATGCAGTTACTCGACCTCGGATACACGTTATAAGTGCAAATGTGGTGGAGTAGGCGATAGTCAGGGGTCAGGTCTGACGACTTTACACTATTTTCGCACCTCCACTCAACAAGTTGGCCACATAAGTGGCATGTGTGGCGGTCCCTTATCTACCTTTCCAATATGTTATTCTCACTGGCATGAATGACTCCGCGCTCTACCCTGAGGATGCACGGGATCACATCCACGTTGACGTGAGCCTCCTGTTTACCAAGACCAATGGAGAATCCAAGCCTATCGAGAGAGGGCTTTCGCAGGCGCGCATAGAAGGTCAGCACTAGACCCTCGCTGGCCCGATACTTTTCTTTGAACATCAGGTCGTAACCATTCTCAAGAAGGTGGTCGAGTAGTTGATGCTCGCCGAATAGTTTTTTGTCCACATGCACATCGAACACGACCTTGCGGTTCCTAAACTTATCGTAGTCGATGCCTAGAGATACCGCTCTCATAGGCAGGGCTAGGAGATCGAGATCTCATTTTGACCTCCACTCGATGCTTGGGCTCGCACTGGGATCTTGTTTCTTCTTGGACATTCTCTCTCGGCTCAGCCCGGCTTCATCGGGGACCTCCCGTTTCTTCCCCATGAGTGATAGGAGCATGGAGATAGAGAAGATGGATGTTACAACTTCAAAGAAAGCCATGGGATTGGGTTTCCACAGGTTTCCACTCCTTACCTCAAAAATGAAACAAGGGATGGAGGTTTCTTGGAGAGAATGATTGCTAGGTGATGGATTTGAGGGAATGTGGGTTGTGGGCCCTTTAGAGGAGGGGTTTTGTGCTCAAGTGGTTAAGAGAAAGTGGATAGAAAGATGATTTGAAAGGATCGGGGGTTAGAATGAGTTGAAGATGGTGTATGCAAGTAAGGAGATGGGTTTAAGATCTTATAAATGGGGATTTGAAAGAGAAGAAGGGGTTAAAAGGGTTAGAAATGGTAGGAAATGGCTTAAGGAGGGGTCCCTATGATTTAAAAGGGGTTTAAAGTGGATTGGATGGGGTCCCCATGTGTACGATGACCTCACTTGTTAACTGGACCGGCGATGCCCCTGCCACCATCTGGTCCAGTCAGCAGCGGCCCCATCGTCCGCTGGCTTCCCTAGCGGTGGCATGCCACCTGTTGGTGCTTTTTAAAGTTCGTGGGGTTGTGTCAACCCCTTCGATGGGTTTTTTAGGTCCTTCGATCATCGGGTCCGCTCATCGCGGCCTAAAGATCGTTTCATTGCATTGGTGGTGATCTCTCGAGTTTAAAAATCCCTCTATATGATGGCCCAGGTGGGCCTAAAGTCCTTCAGATTTGAGGCGGAGACATCCCATCTCACAAAAACTTGAAATTAAGTGGATCATACGTTAGGTAGGACCATCGGACCTAGATACACTAAATGTTGGGATTGCGTATGCTACTCGAGCAGCTTGATCCTATCACCTGTAGGCTGGGTTGACTCAAATAATCACACTCTAAAATTAAAAGTGATTTGGATCACTTCGCGCAACTTAGATCTTTCTATTCATAAACCCTAGCGTTTTAGTTTTCGAACTTGTCAAATGGTGTGATCCTGGGATCCTATTGAGATCGCTAAGTTCAATCGCTCCCACCTAAGTCAGAAATGCGTCACGATAGACTCATTGCCCAAGGCCCAGCTTAACCCCGAACCATGCTCTGATACCAAGTTGTAACGCCCCAAAATTCAAGGGCCGAGCAGGAACTCGGCTCTCGAATTCCCAAGTGTCATGTATGCCCTAATGGGCCTCGTATGCGATTATATGTAAAATATCCTATGGGCAATGGAGAATTAAGCAAGACATAAAGCATAAATAAGTCATATGGAAACATTAAGTGCTACTAATCATGCAAGTATCCATACACAAGTCCAAAAGAAATCCAAAATAACATCCAAACAGGGAACTAGTCCCATCCATACACATAACCCAAAATGACTAGGGCCCTGGCCCAATCTTGCGATCACCAAACCCAAACTAGAAAGACCCACCAAAGGTCTGGAAGTACACTTGCTCCTCCTCGTCGTCCACACCGGTATCCTCCAATGCATCCAGCTTCATCGTCCCTACATCTATACAGGTTCTAGTTGGTGTTTTAAAACACCGTCCCAGAGTGAGAGTGAGTAGCTAACAAAGTGGTACCATTAACAATAAGTTACACAAATTACCATACACAAGAATAAATTTAGTGAAAAACATATATTCATATAACCCTAGATACTTTGGTTAATGCAATGCATGGTTTAATGATATGATGCACACCTCTCACCACAACACTCCCTCTTGTAACACCATATAACGTTCGCGAACCAACACTCCTACAAGTGACCACGACTGCCAAATCATAAAAGTAACCAATGCATGTAATGCACATATTGGCTAAGTTGATTAGTTAAGTTTATTCATCCACCAGGTTAGAGAAACTGAGATACCCCAACCAATCATTGCCCTATTCCGATCGCATGGCCCAAATGACCGTGGCCGTGCAACTTTCACGATCCTTAGCCCTTATAGTGTCACGCCCCAAACCCGAAAATCGGATTCACATGAATCCCGATTGCCGAATCCGGTACCGACAGCTTCCGTAGTGCCTCATTCTCAGCTCCTGACAATCAAATGCCAGATTTCAATCCTGGGATCCTACAAGGAGGATTTTCAGAATGATTTTTTTTTTTGTATATAGGTTCACCATTTCCATAGCTCTTAAGCTCATACGAAAACTATTACGACATTAGAATCCTGCTAGCGGTCACTACGGGGAGGTCGTCACCCCGGCATAGGCGACAACTCAGGCATAGTGTTCCATACTACCATCCCCAACTCACGAGTCTTTGGTGCTCACTGGCTACTACGAGGAAGCTCGTCACCTTAGCATAGGCTGACAGCTCGGGCATAGTGTCCCATACCACCATCCTCGACTCATGAGTCTTGTAGACTGCAATTTATAGTTATCAGTGGGCACAAGGGTTACAGGGTGCCTCAAGTTTCAGTAGGGGTGTACAATCATGGTTAACATACAAGGATGGCTAGCTAGTGGACTAATATGTCCCCACGAGATGAACCACAGATTGTGCGGCTTGAGAACAATGTCTCATGTAGTCCAACTACAACCCACAATTTACGGTTCGACTAGTCGAGCCAAACTTGCTCGTGGGCTGACCCAATGGAAAGGTTACCCAAAGGCGTTCCAATTGGCAAGGCGATCCACAAAGGGACATGTGCACAAATATATAGCATGTATTTAACAATTCACAGGAACTATTCCAATAAACAAACAGCATGTTCTGAATCCCGACAACATGGACAACAATACACTAGATCCCACGAAACATTCGCATGTTAACAAATTAATCCTACGAGATTAGCAGTAATGGAGATCAAGCTCAACATGTTTTGGCAATTCAAAAAATTGGACATCCATGCACCTAACTCACATCAATTCAATTGCATGTACCAACATATATCATGCAAATCAACCCAACGACATATAACATACCAATCAATAGCCAATCATATAACATGCAAATCAGCAACCAACATGTGACATACAAATCAGCAAACAACATATAAGTATAGATTAGCCACATTTGGGGAATTGTACTCGTAATTCTCCAAACTGACTGACAAAGCAACCATCTACACATCAAGGGATCCTTAAGACCTAATTTCCTTTCCCAAATTTAGGAAAATTTTATGTATATGTTCTAAGTCAAGTAATACCTAAAATTCAGGAACATGCATACACATACATCACCCAAAATCACTATAATTTATGCTAGGCACAATAATCGGCCACCTAGAGGTAATGGTCTACACCTATTGTCGACCGGAAGCTCTTGCGGTTGCTCTAGTGTCGTCGGGTTCGCAAACTTGACGTGCCAGGGCCCTGTGTCACATGAACTCCGTGACAAGATTCATGCATGTGATCTTAGCTAGGGAGAGATGGATGAGAGCTCCAATTCTCACCTTAGATTAGATGTAACTCGTCCCTATAATGATAGAGTCAAGATTCCTGGCAATGTGGAGGCGAGTGTGTGGGAAATTCTGGTCCTCAAGCACAACATGCACCCACACACACACACACACTCTCTCTCTCTCTCTCTCTCTCTCTCCTCTTTCTCTCTCTCATCTGCTGGAGTTTCTGTGGAAGTGAGTGAGGGAGAGGGATTTAAGGGTTTTACACCCTGGATTTAGGCCAGTTAACCCTGGGTTCCCTTAATTGCTATAAATGGCCTTGTGGGACCCATTTCTGATTGTTGGGGCTGCCCTAATGGCCCCCTGGCCTATCTACTTCATAGGATATTTGGCCCATGGCCCGATGAAGAGCTGTGTAAAGTTTGACGGTAAACGGATATGTGATTTTATCGCAAATGTCTGATTTGTGATTAACGGTCACCGATTCTCGATCAAGGGTCAGATTTTGTGGATGAGTGTAGGAAATATCTTCAATGTTCAATGTAAGTTTGGAAGAAATTCGATGGCTGAAATGCCCCAATTCATCGTCCCAAGTAGCGGGGCCATTTGTTTTATTTTTAAAGCTTGGCCGACTTGCACTTTATAAGTGCCAACTGGATGGTGCGATTCGTTCATTTCCAGGCGTTGTCCAAGTCTATTGTTCGCAATGGACCACAAGCCCAGTGAGGCCCATGGCCTCCCAAAGTTTCAGAATTTTGTCTTACCTTAGGCAATGCACAACCCGTACAGACAAGTACTAAGTACAATTGGGTTGGCCAGCTCTACAGCCCGTGTTCGGCTGGAACATAATTGGATTCAATTGCATTAGTGGCTTAATTCGGATTAATTTATTGGTAATAAATGCACACGTGTGATCAAATTGTACTGTCCTGCGTTAATTCACACGTAGATGCCTTAGGACACTGTTCTAATTGGGCCGAGTGTTACATTTGCACTTTCAAATGCAATAAAATTCAGATATGATTTTGGTGCCACCGAACCAACTTTGGTGCCATCAAAATCGTGCAGAGATGTAACGCGAGGCCGACGTGGATTGTGAAATTTGAGGCGGTTTGCAGAAATTCCAAGTCGGTGCGAAAGGTGGAACTTCACAACTATAAATAAGAGTCCTTAGGACGTTCCTAAGAATCTTCTAGAGTTCAGGGAGTGAAGAAAAAGGGTGAAGCCGTCGTCCAAGAGCTTTCTTTCTCTTCCTTAATTGATTTTTATACTTTGTTTGAGAGACTTTAGTTCAATTATGTCTATGGTTGGCTAAACCTCTTAGCTAGGGCTAAGAGGTGAAGCTTGTAGCGTGATTGGAATGTTTGATTTGCGTTCATTCATGTTTTTATTGAACCTTATGAATTCTAGTTCTTTATTAAGTGTTTTTTAAAATAGTTTTTAATGGTTTGTTGTGACAAATTATAATAAATCTGTAATTTTTTAAAATATTTTCTTTTCGTAATTTGAGATTGTGAAATTAGTAAGTCCCGTTGTTCACCAACGTCCCTTGGGCATGGTAGGATGATGAAATCCTTCCTAATCTTCACAATTCTCATATGATGAGTTGTGGGATTAGTATATCCTGTTGTTTGCCACTGTCTCCTAGGCATGGTTGGGTGATGGAATCACTTCCTATGCTCACAACTCTCATCTGTTAAGACTTGATTCATGAGAAGTTCAAAGATTTGACCGTCTCTTCTTCCAACTAGATAAGATAGGACTCTGATTCCATTTGTGTCCTTGAATCAAGCATAGTAGCATCTTAAGAAGCTACAAGTGGATCTTTGGCACCCTAGTTCCCACTTTTAAACCTTGTCCACAATTACTCCTTTATATTCAGATTTCTGATTTAGTTTTTCATCTAGTTCTAGTTCTAGTTAAATTCAGAAGACACATAAGTTCAGTCCTTGTGGATTCGACCTCGGTCTCACCAAGATTATTACTATATCGCGACCCTACACTTTGGGATGTGAACAATTTTTTGACACCGTTGTCGGGGACTAATGGTTGCGTTTTTATGAAATTAATTAGTTTTAAAATTAAGTGAAGATTAGGGTTAGTTTATGTTTAGATTTTTCTTATATTATGAATTTTGCTAATTTAGGTTTTTTTTTTATATAGGATTTTTCAGTTTTTAGATTTAGTTTTTTAGGATTCATCTTTTATTTTCTTTCCTTCTTCATTCTTCTCTAACATTACTAACATAGTTTTATTATTGTGATTTTGTAGGGTTTTCAATTCTAGTCCTTCTCTTTTGGTAACTTCTTCCCTCTCCCTACTCTCCATATTTTTGTAGATTTTTTTTTTTTTTTTTAGAAACTAATTTTAGAATTGGAATCAGAATTAAGGTTTCACCATGAACGAGCTAGAGTGGCTAGAGTAGGCACGTACATATGCTAATGAGAGGGTCTGTGAAGTAAGTGTTAGATGATTATGTTAGGAAACAACTTTTGTCTCAAAATTTTTCTGAAAACAATATTGATAATCGACCAGAATATAATGCTCCACTGGTTACAAAGTCCCTATGCCATCATATGTGGGAGAATAATCACACTCCATTAATTAAGAAAACAGTACATGATTATTGGGGTCATTGTGATTATTGGGGTGAGAACTATTACCATCCATCAGATAAGAAGAAAATAATGTGTGATTATATTATAGGTGATAATGTGTACCAACAATCATCAAACTCTCCCACCTATGACTCTTATGACTATAATCAGTGGAAACATCAAGATTGAAAAGATGAACCAACAATAGAGCATAGTGACAATTCTCTTGGATCCCCTTACCTTTGTAATCCAAAAAGAAACAATCCAAGAGAATTCACTTTGGAATTCCATATAAATTCTAGAGCTCATCTAACAAAATACACTCTAAAGATTATAAGAACTTATAAAAGATATACAACAGATGGGTTTACGTGTGGCGATCATGGAGAATACTGAAATTGAGAATGAGAAGTTGGATTCTGTTAATGAGCATACAGTTCAATTCCCTGAAGAATCGATCTCGATGACTATCTAAAGGAATGATTAAGAGACACAGTTAGTTTTCAAAAATAATGATGCTTACACACTCCGTTCACATGACATATTTGATCTCAATGAGGAGGAAAAGGCTAGTTTATTCGAACCTCAACCCAACACAGAAACACAGTGTGAGAAAAGTGATCCTAACTCACTTGTGAATTGTACTCAATTAGACAATGATGAGGAGTGGGATAACAACCAAGAGTTTACAACCCAAATTCCCCTGGAATTGATCTCAAGTTTTGTCCTGATCAATGATCAAGAGGTACAAGAAGTTGTTAATCATAATGATTTACTCCACCCATCTAACACGTCTAATTTAAATGTGGAGGATGGGCTCCTTTCAACCCACCCTTTCAACTCTTGTGAGGCATGTTTATACCACTCCCCTGATTTAAATTATAATATGATTAGGGAGATGGATCAGTTTCTCTGTAGGACTTTGGAATTTAAAACCACCTATTGGAGGCCACTATCTAAGCAGTCAACCCCTTGATGATACAATGCCTTTATTGAGTAGTACCAATGAACAGAGTCTTCACATCAATTCTTTGCCTGTTGATCCTCAACTACATATGCAAGACAATGTGAGATACATCCGGTGATGATTTATTCTTAGCAAGATAAAGAGTAAAAGAACATGCTTCCATTTACTTTCAAAGATGATGGAATCCTTAGGCAGATCATCAAAAATTTAAACGTGGAGAATGAGTCCCTCTCAATTGAATATCTTAACTCTCTGGAAGAATACTTGACACACTTTACAGATTCAAATGATCTCATGATAAAAGAAAGAGTAGATGCCTTGCAAGACAATACCTCGGTAGTTATCATTAACCAAGAGAACCTTTATTCCGAAGCCCCTCCTTCCCTAGATTCTAAATGTTTACCATTAAAGGAAGAGAAGCTGAAAATTGAACCGGAGTCTGAAACTTTAGAATGTGTTGAGGCTACATCACTTTTTGAGAATTTTTATAAACTTCATCTACATGTAATCCCTGATTCACCATGGCATATTAACATTAAATTTTTTTTATTACAGGTGAATCATATATGGACACCTCAGGAGATTAAAAGGAAACTTTATGTTGAGGTCCATAAATTTCTCTGGACATTCATGCTCTAGGATATCTAAGCTTTTTACAAAAAGGGCTTTTAGATGGTCTTGTTGAGAAACCTACTGAGAAATTTATCAAGATACTCGCTAGAGGAAGAACCTGGATATATGACTGAGTAAATTTCCCCTGCTTTCATAGTTTAAGATTAGAATTTATTACTTTCATATGACTATGATAGTTTTCTTTCTATGTTTGTTTAGTCTTTGTGATAGCCCGTCGTATGCTCAGACCTGTGGAAAAGCCTTAAATCTCCTTCTTTAGGTGATACTTTTTGTCACGCCCTAAACTCAGAAACCGGGCTCACAAAATTTTCGATCACCGAATCCAACGCTGACAACCTCCGTAGTATCCCATCATCAGCTCCTGACACCCATATGCCAGATTCTGATCTTGTGATTCTACAAAGAGGATTTTTAATACGATTTTTTTAAAGGGAGCATAACCACAAGCATAGCTAAGTCACAAAAACATCATCACCACATATCCACTAATAAAATCATTCAAGTACAATGCTAAAAGGGAAATACACATATGAAACAAAAACTACAAAGCTCTAGCACACGCTCTTGTCTCATCGCTGCTGTGACCTAACGTCACCTGCACGCAACGGTTGTGCATAAGCTTATAAGAAGCTTAGAGGGTGGTGTATGTATGTGCAATGCATGTGTCAAGTACATGAATATCAGAGTAAGTGAAAATACTAGCAGGTCCATAAATACCATCAGCCTTATCTATACTATGTGATATAAAGACATAATAAGCCAATGTCCTATACTAAGGAAGCAATGTAGATCGACTATGCAATGCAGAGACATAGCAAGCCAAATGTCATATACTAAGGATGCAATACAATATGTAAATTAAAAGAAATGACAAAGGTGGAGTGTGTAGTCAGGATGATAGTACGTGGTATTGCAAGCTGTGGGGTTCTTCACAAGGGACTTCTATTCAAATTAGTCTCATACCTAAATTTGGATAGCTAGACTCAAAGTGGTAAACTCTTGATCTCAGGTTAGTCGTGCGCCCAACCGAAATTCTGGTCATTGCAAAGGTACACATAATGATTTGGTTGCGCACCACCAGCCCGAGTGGATAGTGAATGAATGAATGAATGAGTCAAATGTTGAGTACGCAACTCCTGCTTAGTAAGTCTACATATAACCACCACAGCGCTTCCGATGTGGGACATGGTTTCGCCCCACTGCATGCACAGTAGTCTGCCAACCATTAGTAGCTTGCCCAGGCCCTTAGGCCTTTTCCACATTAGCATCCTCCTATGTGTGCCCGCCCACGTGTGCAATAATGATGGGGCGTCACAATATCAGTACCGTACATCTCTAGGATATCACCGGGGTTTAGTATACTCCACACCAGATTACCGCCCCGTCACGCGCAACCAAGTGAGTGGAAGAATCCTCACTATCTGCCTAACCAGTAGTCTACCAATAGTTACCTGAATTATTGATAGTAGACCCATTTCCGATCTAGTTAAACTCAACCTAGATATGCCCCCTTCACCTGGGTGGGTAAGGTCACACCCCCTTCCAACCGACCATAACACAGTGAGAGATGCGGCCTACTGATACTCGACATTCGAGCGCTCATTTATCCACTTGGTATAGTCGTTGGAGCATCCCCTGGCTACGGGGGTTTAAGGACTTTCACCCATGGACATCCAAAATGCTCATATGCTGAATTCCAAACATTTTTGGTGTCCCATCTAACCATCCATGATAAGCCTATGGATGCCACAATCTTGATGTCATTAGGGTGCCAAATGATCATGTCACAAAATGTGAAATGCATGAGTCATACCATCTAGTCATGCATCAAATCTACGTGTACCATGTGATCATGTGGGGCAACTCCGTCTCACAAGGAGTCTCATAAACATCTCAGCTCAATGACATATGTTATAATTAATCATCCCTCATAATAGGTATACCAATGATGCGTATGAGCATGTATCATGATGTTATACTAAGCATGTTCTCAGTGTGTCAATCATATCATACAAAATGCGAGATGCATGAGTCATACCATCAAATTTGCGTATATTGCCCGAACATGTGGGGGCAACTCCGTCTCACAAGGAGTCCTATAAACATCTCAGCCCAATGACATATGCTATAATCAATCATCCCTCATAACAGGCATACCAATGATGCGTATGAGCATGTATCATGATGTTATACTATGCATGCTTTGTCATCATGCACACATATATAAAATATCATCATCATTACCATGAGGATCATTTTCACTTCATGATTAACATAAATAATGTCATAAGTACTATAAATAATTACTCATCCATCATCAATATATATGCTATAATTCACCATCCATTAAATCATACCTACCATTTTAACCAACAACTCACAATCATCATTATCATGTTACCATACATGTATTATCATCTCACCCATCACTAGTTGCATCGTACCTAGTGCGACTTCCACACTAGACTTGAACTACATGTAAGACATGTGGTCGTATAGGTCAAGTGTGAGTCCCACTTGGTGAACCAATAGGCCAACCCAAGGGCATAAATGTCCAACCACAATACTTTCAATGGTGTGGATTTAATTCCACAACTAACTGGGCCCCACATATTCCACCAACTAGAAATAATGTATAATCTCAAACATAAAGGATAACATGATAACATCTTTCATGTCATATATCATATTGGTCCTACTAGTCACATACACAATAAACCGAGAAAAAATCCAATTATCCAGTTTATGCATTGTAAAATAGGCCTCTCTAAGCATGGTCCACTTGATTAGAGGTAGTATGAAAGGCATGATGCCGAGTAGGCAATGGGCCTGCCCAACGGGCTCAAGGAAGGCTAACATTGTGCGCTTCTTACTCCTCAACGATTTCTCTTAGTGTTAGGCCTGCTTGGGCTTTAGGATTGCATCAATTAGATGGGCACAAGGCCACCTATGTCTTAAGAGAACATTTGGACAGCAAGATCTGTCCACTAAATATTTTACGAGTTATACAACACCCATTTACAAAACATGTTTGGTGGACCTTATTATATGAAAGGTAAGACCCATACAAGATAGCCCATACTAGATGGCCCACTTAAGGTTTTTAAGCCCAACAATATCCAAGAGTTATTTTTCAGAGTTTAAATGTTGCATTAAATGCTCTGGGAAGGTGGTGGACCCCACTAACGTGGCCCTACATAAATTTTACATCAAACAAATATTTGTATAATGTTGGTTTCTGGCCATCTTCAATTCAGATTTATGATCATGTGAGACCCACATCTGGTGAAAGGAAGGATCCATCTGATAGCTCTATGTATGGGCTTTAAAAGGTATAAGGTGATCCGTCATTGGTTTAGTGTATACAATTTACGGTGATGTCCTAAAAATGGTACTTGGAGGAAATGTAAAGGAAACACAGTGCAGAATTATTTTTGGGCCCATCTTGAGTATGTCCCATGATCACATGGGACCACCCTTCAGTGTCCCATTAGGTTCCCTTGGTTGTACTATATATGTACTTCAAAAAATATAAGTTAGGACCAACTGGTTGTGCACATGTAATATTTGGTATAGGGCTAAGCATTGGTACTTTGATTTTCTACACATAATTTTTTGCACAACCATGCCTAACCATATTTTGGGATCTTAGGAGACTAAGAACGGAGAATTCTCATGCCAAAGATCCAAGGAAACCAAGTATGAAGAATAGAGAAAAGATTGGTAAAAACACAAGTTAAACAACAGAAAAATAGGACATTTCAGTGACACCTACTGCAATTTCAATGCCACTGAAAGTGCACAAAACAGTCTAGTAAGAAAACAACTTAATTCAGTGTCACCTAAGCTTAATTCGGTGCCACCGAAGTCAGCTTCGGTGCCACCCAATGCCATTTTGGTGCCACCTAAGTACTCTGCACTTTAAGATGCGATAAAATTCAGATATGATTTCAGTGCCACCGAAATCGTGTAAATTTTAACACAAGGCCGATGTGGATTGCAAAATTTGAGGCAGTTTGCAAAAATTCTAAGTCAGTGCGAAAGGTGGAGCTTCACAACTATAAATAGGACTCCCTAGGACGTTCCTAAGCATCTTTTGAGATTTAAGAAGTAGAACAAAAGGGTGGAGGCACCATCCAAGAGCTTTCTTCTTCTTCCTAAGTTGATTTTTATGCTTTGTTTGAGAGACTTTAGTTCAATCATGTCTATGGTTGGCTAAACCTCTTAGCTAGGGCAAAGAGGTGAAGCTTGTAGTGTGATTGAGATGTTTTCTTTGCATTGATTCATGTTTTTATTGAACCTTATGGATTTTAGTTCTTTATTAAGGAATATTTTTAGCTTTTAATGGTTTGTTGTGAGAAATTATAATATATCTACAATCGCTTTGAATATCTTCTTTTCCTGATTTGAGATTGTAAAATTAGCAAGTCTCATTATTTACCATCGTCCCTTGGGCATGGTAGGATGATGGAATCCCTCCTAATCTTCACAATTCTCCTAAGATGGGTTGTGGGATTGGTATATCCTGTTGTTTGCCACTATCTCTTGGGCATGGTTGGGTGATGGAATTACTTCCTATCCTCACAACTCTCATCTGTTAAGATTAGATTCATGAGAAGTTTAAAGATTTGACTGTCTCTTCTTCCAACCAGATACGATAGGACTCTAATTCCAGTTATATCTTTGAATCAAGCATAGTAGCATCCTGAGAAGCTACAAGTGGATCCTTAGAACCTTAGTTCCTACTTAAAATTAATTATTTAAACCTTATTCACATTTACTCCTTTAAATTCAGATTTTTGCTTTAGTTATTCATCGAGTTCTAGTTCTAGTTAAATTCAGAAGACACACAAGTTTAGTCCCTATTGTCGACCTCGATCTCATAGAGATTATTATTACATCGAGACCCTACACTTAGGGATGTGAACAACGGGTTGCAAACACTTTCATCGACAAGATGGACTAGAGAAGGCCCGATTGGAGGCAAAAGTCATTAAGACCATTGGAACCTTAAAACAGGCATATCTCGCAAGCCGAAATGAGTTACTCAACGTACCATTTATGATTTTGGGGTAGGACGAGCTACTTTAACAAACTGACTTGGCTATGTTGGGATTCCATCAGATCAACAGTCGAATTCCCTGTCTATTTCTTCTTTTACTATTTTTAATAAGTTTTGGTTTGATTGTAACTCTTCATCCGATGGGCTTTAGGAGTTGTGTCCAACATGAAAAGTGCTTAAAATAATTAGGAGAATAGTTTGGTAAAGTGTAATTACAAACTAGATCTAAGCTTAATCAAATAGAGTGTAATTATGAACCCAAAAGGTATATACACCTAGCTTGACTAGATTTAGAAAAAGTAATACATTACTAGTCCTTAATCTTATCCTAAGATTGACCTTAATCATTTAACTCGTATAATAAGATAACCTAACTTGGAGAGACTTGTCAATTTTGCTAGAATTGGGACCCGACAACATAAATCAAACAACATTTAGAAGAAATCAAGTTTCAAAGGTGAGAGAGTCCTTTAAGCTTATAGTAAATTAAGTTAATATACTTTATCTAGCCTTTTACATGCTATGCTTTCACGTTACTATAATTCTCTTCCTACAGTTGTAAATTTACCACCAATAATTATTTATCCTTTGGGAATTATGATAGGATGTTAATTACGAGTGATCTTCATTATTTTGTGTGGGGCGATGGACACAAGCCTTGCCCTTACCTTTATCAATTTTGTTGAGTTAGCCCTTGTTGCTCTCCTCTTTGTTGAGTTGGCTATTGTCACTCTCCTCTTTGTTTAGTTGGTCATTGCCACTCTCCTCTTGTTGAGTTAAACATTGATACTCTTCTCCTTATTTCATTAGCCTTGTGCTATCTACTTTTATGGCTTGGGCTTGTGTCTTGAAATTCCAAAGCTCGTATGATTCAATTGATTTCCTCTTTGGTGCAAGTACTATGTTAGAAATCCCACTTTTAGCGATTAAGTAAATATCATGGATATAATATGGTTCGGGTAGCGTCCCCTGGGTCGACACATAATTCCATGAATTTTAGTAGTGGAGCACAAATCGATGTAAGTAATTTGTAATGCCTGTTACATCACTTTCGAGATTAGATGTCGCAAATAGTCACTCTATGAACAAATCGTGTCATATAATTCATCCACGTCATGCGTTGTATCATTTTGGGATAACTGCGTAAATCCACGTTATTGTGGGATATGCCGACGAATCTCCATAGAATGGGATGCGGGGTAAGTCGGATAACTTTAAATCATTTCTACATTGTGGCGATCGATAAGTATGATGAACCGCATATACTTTGCTAGGCATGCATCTCATGTAGGTTGCTTGTACATATTGATACTTCTCGTAGTAGTGGAGTATGTGATGTATCAAAACTCTTACATTACTCAATATGAATCCTTTGAATTACCATTAATCTTAAAGGATAACCATTACTATGAGTAGGGCATTGACCCTCTCCAACCTTACAGATAATGTAGATGTGTATAAATTGAAGACCTAGAGGACCATCTCTCTATCGAAGATTATACTGAATGAATAAGAAGATAGTTTTATATTTAGTCTTATTTATTTCCGCTGTGAACTTTGATTATGTAATAAGCTTTCTTTGAGAGGACATTTGATAATTGGTTGAATTATTTTACTCTAATGGAATGAAAAATACAGTTGACTTTACTCTTGTGAATGATTACCTTCGTGAATATGTCTGGATGTGATCTAAAAATAAAATAAAATATAGGGTGCAATTCCGTAGCATCCAATTTATTCAATTATTAACACCCGATTTTTTCAGGCAAGAGTATAAACTCTAGCTATGAAAATTCGGGATGTTACAACTATCGACCAATTTAGGAGGAAAAGAGGTATTATTATGGTGATTCTTTATTAGTAATAAATCAATTAATTGGCTTATTTAACTGTCGAAGTATAGCTTTACAATCATATCATCTTTTGACGACATAGTTGTTAAGTAGATTTAATGAGGTCAACTTGAAACATATAACTCGAGGAAATAATATTGATGCAAATGAAATGCCACACGTAGCATTAGGGCTTCAAATTTTCCAAGGATTTGAAAAGAGAATGATGATCATTCAAAGGAAGTCATTACCTTCAATTTTTCAAAGGGAGTTGACCGACAAGATTTGCCAGGTCAAGGTGAGCAGTGACGATTAAAGAGTTCCGATCATAAAATATCTTCAGTCTTCCCAGACAAAGGTTAGCCAAGATATTAGAAGAACAATTATAAAGTATATGTTGATCGATGAGGAACTATATCGAAAAGGGGCCGATGGAGTATTGTTGCGATGTTTGAGTAAAAAGGAGTCTAAGCTAGCAATAGGTGAAGTTCATTAAGGAATTTATGGAGCACACCGTATTGGAAGAAAAATGAGACTCACACTTCGATGCTGTGGATGTTTTTAGCCAAACATGTTTATTGATAGTAATCAATATAATAAAGGGTGTGAAGCATGGTTTTTTTTTTTTTTGCGAAACATGTTAAAAAACAGAGACAAATACAACATGTGTCCACGATCGAATTACATCCCATTCTCAAACCTTGGCCATTTTGAGGATGGACTAAGAAAAATTTATCATTTGTCATATAAGGGCAATAGTTTTATTATTGTGACGACCTATTACTTCTTCGAATGGGTACAAACAAATCCCATGTTAGCAATAGATCATTAAGAAATTATTGAGTTCATTGAGACTCATATAATTCATCAATTTGAAATTTCTAAATTAATTATGATGGACCAAGTAGCAGCATTTTCATCTAAGTAGGCCGGGGCAATAGTCGATCAGTATAAAATCAAGCTGATACATTCAACACCTTAGTATGCTCAGGCCAATAGTTAAGTCGAGGTTAGTAACAAGGTTATCGAGAATATTTTACGAAAAATGATTAATAGGAATCCTAAATAATGGCATGTTAAGTTATCAAAAGTTTTATAGGCCTATCGCATTTCATTTCGAACAAGTACATGGATGAGTCCATTCAGACGGGTAGCCTATTGGGCTAACTTGACCATGACTGATTTTAGAGAGGTTATGTTAGTTGAACTCGATGACCTAGACAAAATTTAACTAATGGCCTTAAATTTCATCATGACGAGTAAGTCGAAAGTCGCTTAAGCATATAATAAAAAAGTAAAAAAGAAAACTTTTGGTGAAGGTGATATGGTCTAGAAAGTGATTACTACTGAAAAAAATAACATAGGTTGTGTAGTGCTTTCCTCAACGGCTTTTAGCCGTCGGCAAATCATAATAAGCCAACAGCAACAGCCGCTGTTTATTACTCCTTCGTTGTGGGTGCACTATCAAAAAAATGGTTTATGAGGCCCACCAGAATATGTGTTTTATATAAGCTCTGCATCCATTTTGAAAGCTCGATTTAAGGCATGACCCAAAAAAGAAGGCAGATCAAAGGCCCATGTGGACCACACCATAGGAAACAATAGAGATTATTCGTCAGCCATTGAAAATGAACCGTAGAAATGGATGGATGGAGTTGATGAACAACAGGCATCATGGTGGGCCCCATAAGCCCTTGACTGGACTGTCAGTCTCTTGCTCGTAGGGAGACCGCCGTGCGAACCCCATTTGCTGGTTTACCACACATCAGCAGCCCAGCTATGTGTTCATGTCATCTACTTCCGTGGATCCCATCATGAGGTATGAGTTATATCTAAACCTTCCGTCTACTTACTGATTTGGTCGTAAGGCTTGAGCAGAAAAATAAGACAGATCAAAAAATCAAGTGGACCACACTTTGAAAAGCAGTGGAGGATTGAATGCCTGCCATTGAAACCCTTTTAAGGGTCATAGAAATTTTGGATCAATATGATATTTGTTTTTTATCTTCATCCATGTCTTTGTAACCTTATGAACAGATTGGATGGACATTAAATGTTACGGTGGGCCACTTGAGAGCCGGTTTATCGGTTTAACCGTGAGAATCATTGTCCCACTGCTAGTGTGGTCCAGTTAATAACTGTAAATTACTCATGTTTGGGATAAGGATCTAAAATGATCTCTCCAAATTGATGAACGGTGTAGATATGATAAATACATCATTGTTAGGCCCATTTAACTTTGATCTCCTTTATACCGTTCGTACAACTCGGAGCTCGAGGAGCGTCAACGCTCTCTCCCTCTCGGAAATGGATTGGTTACTACCCCTACCACCAGCCCTGTGGCTCGTGGTAGGTGCTTTATGCACCACACCATGATGTATGTGTTTCATCTATTCCGTTAATACATTTTTACTGATCATTATAGGGCTTGCAATTAAAAATGAGAGGGAATAAATCTCAGGTGGACCACACCACATGAAAACAATAGTGATTGGATATCCACCATTAAAATCATCTTAAGGGCCATGTACTGTTTATTTGACATCCAATATGTTGATTATGTCATACAGATACAGATTAAGGGAGAAAACAAAAATCAGCTTGATCCAGAACTTCTATGGCCCCCAAAATGTTTATAATGGTCGACGCTCAATAGTGCTTTCTGATTGTGTGGTCCACCAAGATTTATTTCAGTATTATTTTTTTCTATCATACACAAAATAATTTCGTGAAATGGATGGACGGCGCCGATGAAACAAATCGATCATGTTGAGGCCCATAGATCGATACCGGTCCAAAGGTCAAGTTAACGTTTTCAACCTACGCTTTTTTCATTGTGAGTTTTGTATTTGATGTAAAATGGCGGTGACTCATCCATAACAATAGTGGCTTAGATGTAGAGTTAGACAGACCATTCAAATAATCGGTCTAGTTGTAAATATAGTAAATATTTATACTTTATTATGTAAAATAATCTTAACCATCCAGAAAATGGTCCCATGCATGTACGACCGTTAATAGAGTTTGTATTATAAATAATGTAAAACTCACAATATATGGTTCTAAAATATTATTTTATTTAAAAGAGGAAAATCCATCCAATGCCCGCTTTTCTTTTCCCTCTTTCCTTCATCTTCCATCGAGAAATCCTCCCAGGGTCGTTTGAGCATCATCTTCCATCGAGCGTCATCTTCAAAGAGGTGAGCTTTTCTTTCTCCACACCACTATCTGTTATGTTTAGATCTCCACTTTCTGTTGAATTAATGTCTGTCCACCATTGAAACAATCGGGGCCTGTGGATGTCTCTCTCTGACGTCTGAGGCTTTAGAAATGTGGTTTTGGATGGGCATATATATATATATGGATGCGCAGCCTATGGAGAGTAATAACTGTGTGGAAGAGGAGCAGATTGGGTATAAAGGAAGGCATGAGGGTGCAATGGGCCCACCAGCTGGGACAATCTAGGGGCAAATGAGGTATCGTTCTCCAAGGAGATCGAGCTGTCGGATATGAATGAGTAGATGGACATGAGATTCATGTAATGTCTGTGGAATGTATGTAGAGAAGAAGTTGGTTCGTTGTCTTTGCCTTTGATGGGTGTGCTTGAGGAGGTGCACTCCACTGGTACTAGGTCGATGTGGGGCCCATGTGGTGCATGCATCACTTCAAAACTGTCCATCGGATAACCCCTGGCTTAAAAATCAGCTTGATCTAAGAATCTCTTAGGCCACAGTACAGGGAGCATGGTGGGAGGGGACTCACACTCTTTGATTCTCACCGCGCCCTCTTGAGCTGCAGAAAAGCCTGAATTTTGCCCTGACCCTCTTCATCTAGGGCAGATGAGGGGTCTTGATGGTCTATATTCAAATATACAATAAATGGTGGACCACTATAAAAATCAAGGGTAAGATCCCCACTAAATTTTCCGTTGTGATGTGGCCCACCCGAGTCTCTTTTGGGCCAATTTGTGAGCCCAATAAATAATATGAGACAAGGCATCTTATAGATAGATTGGATGTTGTGAATACATTACATGGGCTTCCTTATATGGAAATGCATCAGTGGGGATGGCAATGGGCTAGCCGGCCTAACACTGTAGACATGAGCTTGGGTCCCAAACTTGGCCCAGGGTCTGGCCTAGGCTTCAAATGAGGATGTCCAAACCACATCCTCATGGACCTATAAACGAACATGAAGGTTTCAATGCGTGGTTATCAGCTTTCATTTTTAGTGTAGCCCACCTAGCGAGAATTGTACGGAATTTTCATAATCCATGGCAGTTGTTGTAGAGAATGCGACTAGCTCCGACGATAAGTTTTTATGTAGTTCTGCTATAAGTTCTTCCATGACTGCTGTTGGTTCTGCAGGTGTACTAAAATTACACCTCAAACAGAGTACATTCTGCTGTAAGTTCCTTCAAGGGTAAATGGTTTTATTCTGGCTGTCTTAAAATCATGTGAATAGCAAGATGCTGATGCTAGAGGTACTCTTATTTGCAGGATCTGGTTTTGGGTGTTGCAAATCTTCATACTCCAGCAGCTGTGGCAGCTGCTGAAGCTTCACTGGCTGGTTCTCACCCCAGAGGTACTCTTACATTTCAATATGCTCTGACGATACATGCTCACCAAAGCAAATTCAGACTCTTTGAGTTCTTTTTAAGCTGAAAATACTCAAAAGGTTTCAAGTCCACATGGTAATGTACTAAAAATCAGTCTGATTCAGCATGTTTGTGATGCCTTGATTGCTAAGTAAACATTTGGGACTGATCTGGTTTCCGTTCTTGCAGGTTGGTGTAGGTGACACTTCAGGGGAGTTAACCAGATAAGTTTTTATTTTTCTTTTTGGTAGCATTTGGGTGTCTCATTACTTGCTTGCCTTTTCTTTTTCTTTTTTTTACCTTTCTTTCTTTTAATTGTAATTCTCTTTGACTGTTTTAGATCAACAAGGGACGTCCCCATATTCAATCAAGGCTACATTCCCGTATTCAATGGGCAATTTGTGGATTCAGCATCAGGTCTGTCCTTCAAATCATGGAATTACTTGACCTTCATCTGGATGTTCCTTTGTTATCCGCAACTATGAATCTGACCCATGCTCTAATCTCACCACCTAATCTCACCACCTTTAGCGCACACATAAAATTGCAACTTTGGTACCTTACCTGACCCAATATTTGATAGAGCAAGCATTGAGCCAAATTTTCATGAGCTGTACTTGAAGTTCTTGGAGAAAGTTAATTCAAGATTGCTGAATAAGGAGATTGTCAAAGCTACTAATGAGAATTGCAAGGTGTCTTGGCAATTTTATTTATTATTATTATTTTTTTTTAAACCCCTGGTTGTCATTGTCACCATACACATTTTCCAATCTCCCATAGATACGGACGAATGAGGTCTAGCCAGAGATTCTACAAGGGACCTTCAAGTGCTTGGAATGCAGTTTTGTCATCAAGAACGTCGAACAACAATTCAAATACAATGAGGTGCGTTCGACTCCATTCCTCGAAAATTGCATTTTACTGATTTCTACCCTTCAATATGTTAGGATGAGATGTTTTGTTGTGATTTGCACTTTGTGCATTAGGACTGTTGTTCTTGCAAATTGCCATGTACATGGTCCACAGTTCTAAAGGTTTGATTTAAATTACTAGTAATATATTAATGTTCAAATGTTTGCCAAGCCCACAAACATGCATGAGGCATCCCACCATCTATCAGTGGCCAGGTGTGATACTCGATCTGTTCATCAGGTGGATCCCACTATGTAGGTACCCGGCCTAAAAATAAGCTGCTCCACTCATCGTGTGGGCTGCAATTTTAGAAACAAATGGAAAACTTTGAAAAACTTATACAAGTTATTTCTATTATGTCCATTTTTGCCTAACATTGTGTTCCTACCCGATCGATGTACCCGCTTGATTTTTGGGGTAGATCATCTTCATAATGGGATCCATTTCTGAGTTGTCTCATCACAACCTTATATATATATATATATATATATATATATATATATATATATATATATATATATATATATATATATTGTTAAATAGAATTGATCATTAATCATTAAGAACTAAAATCTACACTTGTGTCACTTGTAAATTGATCTAGGCAAAATTTGGAGTCCTATTCTATAAAAGAGTTAAGATATCTCTCTTATCAATGCCTTACTGTGGACAGTGAACAGAAACTGTTGCGGTTAAATCCTGCTAAAGTCTGTGAGGTTATAGCTGCAGTTTTCTCAGAGACCTCTTCACTAAATGCGAATCTTATGACAATGTCATCCAGATTAACTAGGGATGAAAGTTGGGTGGGTTCAACTCGATCGACTCGTAACCGACCCGACATTGGGTTGGGCTCGGGCAGGATATATCGGGCCCGATCTTAAGCTTGGGCTATACAAACCCCAACCCGACAAAACTTGGGTTGGGCTTGGGTTGCCCGACCCAACCCGAACCCGATCATGATATATAAGTTACTTATACATTATAATTGAGTGTTGATCGTTTGTGTCGAAGGCACACTAGTGATGTCAAGTCTCATTTGTCCATGTCATTTTCAAGGACTCAAGCTAACAAGATATGCCGGATTTCTCTTTCAAATAGACTTTGTGCTATGCTACATGACTTTTAAAGTAGTTGTCTTATATTTTAGCTTGTTTTTTTAAAGAAAAAAATGAAGTTCTTTATAATGAATAATCACATATATAATTAATAAAATTATAGATACAAAAAATAAGCCCTATATTGAAATATAATAAACTAATGTAATAACGAAAATATTAGCATGTATATACCCGACCAACCCGATCAACCCGACCGAGCCCGCTTGGGTTGGGCTTGGGTTGAGAATTCCCAACCCGAGATTGGGTTGGGTTGGGTTAGGGTTGAGGTATAGGAACCTTGGGTTGGGTTAGGGTTGAGCACCAACCCGACCCAACCCACCCGACTTTCAGCCCTAAGATAAACTAACCGCAGTGGAAAGCCTTTCATGGATGTTGCAGTCAATGTCCTTATCAAGCTTGTAATTGACATGTATGTTGATCAGATTTATGGCTTTTTAAGATAATCTTCTTCCATTTGTAATTACTTCCTAGAGTTCTCTCTGTTGCATAATCTTTTCCCATATATATGCTGGTTTGGCATAATGTACCAGCATAATGTATTTGTGTATAGAAGCCCTTTGTTTGTTTGTTTGTTTGTTTTTTATTTTTTATTTTTTATTTTTATTATTATTATTTTTTATTATTTTTTTCAACTTGTGTTCATGCAGTGCAGTTTTATACTAAAATACATTTCATGTCAGCATACAGAACTGACAAACATGTCCATGTCCAAGTCTCATTAGTCTGTTGCAACTCAAATTTCTTCGTGAAGCATCCACATTATGTCTCTTACAGCTTGATTGGCAAAGCCATCTCTTGGATGCGTAATCATGGATTCTGCAGGTATTGATTTTGTGCAGGGATCTATACTCTAGTTAGCTTCTCAAAAAATCTCTAAAGATGAAAGTTCTCTCTCTCATTGCATATACTCTCAATTTCATAACCCAAATGTAGTTGGTTTTGTTTAAATTTTTTCTCCCTTGTTCAAATCCCTACTATACTTATTTGTTCTTTTCTGTAATAGTTGCAACGACAGTTAGGATGGCTGTAGCATATTTGTTGGTCCCTATGTAAGATGAATTTGTCTTTTTGTAGCCTTGGCCCAGCCTTGATTATGGTATAAAAAGATCCATATAGAGATTAAATCTGCTGGCCAAACACATGCATATGCTCTAAGGCATGACTATCCACTGCCAAACACCCAGGCCGTAAACACCTAATAAAAGGTTTCATCTATTGTCAAACACCTAAGAATCTTTGTTCAGTCGTTAATTTATTAATTTTTGTATATTTGCATATGTCCTTGTTCTGTCACGATTTGATTTGTTTTTACAACTAATTGATGACATTACCTTGTTAATTAGGCATAAATCTATGTTTGTGTGTAGGTCAATGGCATTGAGTACAAAGTATAACTCTCTCCCAAATGAATCTTCCCAACCATTTGAGACTATCATCGAGATGAATTTGTGTAATCTATCACTCCTCATATCTATCTCCCCTTTTTTCATTTAACATGATTTTTTGATTCATATGTAGTTCTCATAGTATTCCTGAAATTAAAAGGTTTTTCTAGTGCTTTAGGTTGAATGATATTCCTCCTGAAATTAAAACTATTCCTCCAAAATTTTGGTACAATAATCATTTCATGGTGAATGAAACTTCATGAATAAGTAGATTGCTATTAATTGATCCAGATTTCCTTTCTCCAAAGGCTGCTTGGTGCAATGGTAGATTTTTTTTCATCATTTCCAACATTTATTGTTGTTGTATACCCTCGTAGCATTTGGCATTCCCATGGAAAGCCTATTCTAATTGCAAAGAGATGGCCTGATCAGGGAATCTATGATGTGGTGTCTTCTACTTGGATCTCCTTTTTGGTCCAGTCCATTTGAAAACACGAATATTTTTCAAATTTCTAATAAAGGATGTGTATTTCTGATAATTGAAATTAAGAAAACCCAAACTAATTGGAATGTTTTATAAATTACTTTGCAAGGAATTGATTATTTGAAGTATGATAACTGCTGGAATGGTGGTACTAGGCCAACAATTTGGTAAGCTTACCATGCTCGCTAAATAAACCACTTTTGTATTTGTAAGAAGCCTGCTTGTTTTAGACTGTTACCTGGATACATTGAAATGGGTATTGTAGTGATGTTTGACACTAAATAATTTTAAGTGTTTTCTGTTTCTTTTTTTTTTTTTCATAAAGGGAATGATATGGGAGAAAGTGGTGTCCCACTTTGTTTGGTTTCAGGCAATTTCGATCAAGGTGACCCACTTATCATCACCTTGGTGTGATAATAACTTTCAACAGACGCTGACTCTTTTGGAAGTTCTGAAAATAGTAACAAGGACTATAGTTTGTGTTTTGCCTTAAGTCTCCACTGCACATCAGACCCTAATCCAATCTTCATGGCTAACCCAGTTGTGATCACCTTCAATGGGTGACAGTGCAAAAATCACATGGATCAGAATCTGTCCCTTTTTTTTTTTCCACAGCAGAGGGAAGCAAGTACAAGAAATAAAGAGAGCAAAGACACACATCTAAATGGCAGATGGATGTGCAGATGGTGGCATGGGAGAAATCGAGCTATGGATCACACATGCATCCAAGAACAATCATATTGCATGCTTCCTTATATGTTATGCATTCCTTACATTCTATTAAATCTCACAAAGAATTGGATGAAGGGGGGAATAAATAAATATTAGTTTGATCCAAAACTTATGTGGCTTGCAATATGTTTTTAGCGGTTAATCATCACTGTTTTCTATGGTGAGATTTCAATCAGCTTCATTTTTGGGTTCACACACAAAATGAGCTGGTAAAACAAATGGGCAGCATGGACATACAATATACATATCAAGGTGGGCCCCATGGTCAGGACTGCACCATGTTGGCTGAGGCAGGGGTTGCACCTAATCAACTCGGTCTCCCATTACCTTTAATTACCTCATGATGGTATATCGTATGGTACAGATTCCTACCATGCATTGTGCATTGGCCAGCTTTTTGTAGCTATCAGCTTGTTTTGCACATTGCGGCCCACCTGATGAGCTGACCACCCTGATTCTTGGTTTAGGACATCTACATGAGGGCCATCTGATGGATAGCTTGGATCTTACCAACATTGCCACATCGACACGTGGAGGTGTGTGAGTTGAGTCAGCTGGCAGACAAATTCCCATTGCCTTCCTGGAGCAGGTTAAGGATGATTTCAACAAGAAGAACGGAGGAGGAAGAGCTGCCACTGCTGTTGCTAACAGCCTCAACAAGGAGTCTGGGTATTTCTTTTTGGCTTTTGACCAAACACAGAAAACATGAGATTTATGTTGATATCATTGTTTCATTATGATATCACCCTTGGCATTTCAGGTTCAAACTGAAAGAGCACATGCAGTATTGTGTGGACCATCTAGAGGAGACCAGCAAGCTTGCAAAGGTGAAAGCTCAGGTTTCAGAAGTTGGAGTTGTGATGGAAAATTTCTCATGTACTTGCCAAGATTAGTGTCCTCCATGCAGCCGTGTGGTTTGAAGCCCCCGAATTATTTAAATCCTGTGATGTGCAGAACAACACAAACCCATTGTAATCTCTCTTTGTACAGGTTCTGGCACTCCTATCAATTGATGATATAGCTGCCCTTCAGCTATATTTACTTGTTTTCCTGTTCAAAGGTTCCATGATCCTAATGCATCACATAACTCTCTTGTGGAATGCCACAACAAAGTTTCTCAGTTCTACTTCAGCGTTGTTAATAGCATGCTGGGTGCTAATATTATTGTTTCTGTGGTTGCTTATTTGCATTGGTTAATGACCAATTTTCTTTTGGTTTTCATACTTTTTCTTTTGGTTATGTGATTCAGGTTACATTTCTTGTCATTTGGTTCTTAGTACTCTAGCTTTCTTTTGTGGCTCTGCTAGTTAGCAATAAAAGATGTTTCCACTTACTGTTTAAAAGTTATTACATTATTACATTGGATTCTCTTAAAATGTGGATCACTCACTTTGAGAGAGTGGCAACCCACATTTTTATTATGTTAACTTTCTTCTCAAATGTATGGTGCAATTTGAAATCAATCGCCTTGGATTAAATTGCTTGTCTAGCTCCGGTAAAGGGAAATGCCAGCGGTTTTGGGAGCCTTTATGAGTGGTTTTGACTGCCGGTAAAAGGCCATTTTCTTGTAGTGTGTTATTGGTGCTACAAACAGGTCAGGTCAATCTTATGCGGTCAATCTTCTGCTCTTGAGTTGCTACTACATTGTCATCTTCCCAGTATTTATATAAGCTCTTGGTATCCATGGGCAGACTGAACTGATGGACCGTGTTGTCCTGCGACTAGGCAAATTTGGGAAGCTTCCATATGTCCCTATGCCCAATGACATTGGACGTGGATTGATTCTAAAAGCCCATGCTCGGAAGAAGCCTCTTGCTGCTGATGTGGATTTGGATGGCCATTGAACGGATCAAGGCATGTGAAAATCTAGGTGGGGCTGATCTTGCCGCTTTAGTATGACTACATAAAATTTCCATAAGACTTTCTATGATATCCAAAGCTTCTATATATCTTGTTTATTTTATTTTTTTCTTTTAAAAAAAAAAAGAAAAAAAAAAGCATATATCCAATCCAAATAATTGGAATTTGGATGATATATTTGATTTTAATTTCTTCCTTTTCTATTGTGTAGGCTTGCCTTTTCAAATAGGTTGGTTCTTTCAGGACTTTGGATAAATGGGTATATCTAGTTTTGGATGTGTTGATTAATTAATGCACACATCCAAAATTAGATATACCCATTTCTCCAAAGCCCTGAACGAATCAACTCATTTGAGAGGGTAAGTCTACATAATAGAAAAGAAAGAAATCAAATATATCATCCAAATTCAATTAATTAATTTTATTTTTTATTTTTTGTTTAAATTAATGAGAGTCGTCGAAAACATTGATGGTTTTGGCCATCGCCCTTAGCCGTCGAAAACGCCGACGGTTCTGATTGTCACTCTTATCGTCGGACACGATGATGGTTTTAGCCGTTGAAAACACTGAAGATATTGACCAAGTCCGTTGAAAACGCCGACGGTTTTAATTTGTTTGATGATGTACGTACTTTGTGACGGCTAAAAGCCGTTGGAGAAGGTCATTGCCGACGGTTTTTAGCCACCTTTCAAGACTAATGATGTTGAATTTTGTAAATGGTCGACCACATGATATGGGTCATATACAGTAATAAAGGTACTACATGAAGGAGCTCATATCCTTCATCATATCGATGGAAAGAAAACATAAAATTAGAGTAAGAGATGGTTAAAATAACTACAAATGACATGCAAAGACCAAATTTGGTTGATAAATGGAAGTAGAAATATAAATATTGTATTATAAGGTCAAGACTAGCAAAATGCAACCGACAGGCCAATTACATCTTTATAAAAAGAATGAGAAAAAAGAGAGGAAAGGGCTCAACTAGAGTGCCCACTAGGCATAAGTATCCTTCATCTCATCAAATTCTTTGGTAGCATGTTCCCTGATAAGTTAAGTTGTTTGCCTTGAGCCTTCCAAGACTCTGCTTTCTAGAAATCGGTCGAGAAAGCCCATGATCTGGTCGATGTAGCGACAGACGACATCAACTTTGTGCTCAGCCTCTCTTTTGTTCTCTACTCTCATCAGACCGAGGTTGATAAAGATCGATCTGACTATTGATGAAGTTCGGAATAGTTTGGGAGTAGTGCGGGCACCATTCAAAGTAGATTCACTCGATCTCCTGGAGATCGTCTTCAAATTCTTTGCACTGAACTTGTAGAGTTCTCAGCATCATTTTGTTGAAATGATGTTATCAAGTCTAGTGCATGTGGTTATGCCAGGCCCAATCGTATTGATCAGAAAGTATGTTTGTTTTCTTGTGAATGGCATCACGTTCATTGAAATGAGCATCGAGTGTTTTCTTTTTTGACAATGAAGTGTGCGTCATTGATGCTTTGAAGTTTAGTTAAAGCATCCAGCAGGTCGGTTTAGGGAATGCCATCCCTGGCAATGAACCGAAGGTTGTGAATGAACTAGTATATGTCATATTGAAGAGTGGAGTGAGTGAAAGCCTCGATATTTATGAAAAGGATTTTCCTCAAAAACCTCTAAGCTTGATCGATAGTAGACATGGTGCAACAAACATTGCAAAGAGAGTTTTTGAAGGCGGAAAATAAGAAGATTTGAGTGTGTAGGGGAGAAAGTGCCAAAGAATCCTTTATGTAAGAATTTAGAGTTGATAGCCACACTCGAATATTAGGTGTCGTGATGTTTGAAGTGCCCCATTAATTACATGAAATATTCCCTAGGAAGGGGAACGAACGAGCGCACTACTTTTCGTGCATATAACATATCATTAATACAGTTATGTACGTAGAAAAAGTTAAGTACATGAGATAATACAAGACATGTGGAAAGAAAGCCTTCTAGTCAATTATATGGAAGATAAATAAATTACAAACTGATAGCAGATCAGTATAAAAGCAATCAGAATTCAAGTGAAAAGAAGAAGAAGAGGCAATTGCTTTTTAAAGCTTCAACCGCTTAGCTTCCTATCGATGGAGAGCTGCTTTGGTTTTTAGCTTCTAAGTGCTCTATCTCACCAATCAATGGAGTGTGCTACTGCATATAAGCACCTAGATAATTGATTTCAGCCTTCTAACCCTATTTGGTGTCGGTTAAGGAATTTTCTTCTTACTTTAGCAATCTCGGTTTATCTTCCATGGCCGAGATTTGAGCTTTTAGATCGATCAAGGTTACATCCGACTTCTTCAAGTTTCGGTATACAACAACAAGTTGTTCTCTAGAAGTTGTAATCTCAGTCATTTTAAAGGAGATGGCTGAATGCTCAGCTTGAAGTCTATCGACCGCAACAACTATATCCTAATACTTTTGAATCAAACAAAAAAAATCATATAGTGTAGGAAATTCAGCTGACATGGACTCATCCAATTGAGTGAGAGTTTGATATTGATGAATGACGAAGTTAAGTCCCTTGATCATTCCCGATGCAATGATGTCAACAGAATCTGAGTGAATGAGAACTCATAATTTCTCTTGCAGCTGTGGAGTTTCTGATGAAGGTGCAAGAGATTTGGCCATAAGGATGTCATGAGGGAAGGCTTGATCAAAGGAGAGTAAGATGTCTTTAATGGGAAGCAGCTCCTCGGAGGAAGAAGACAATGCATGAGAAATATCTTCCAGGATATCGACTATAGGAATTTCTATACCTCAACCAGGAGAAGCATCAACTGGATGAGGTGTTTCCTCTTCCAATACTTCAACTTCATTCAAAGCAACAATCCTATATTCATCGATTAGGGCAAGGGCTACTTGATTGGTCTGTTCTCTAAATGTAGCAGGCTGAATGGAACATAATGTTATTGGCGCGACCGATTCCACAACTCTCTAATCCTGATCAAGTGTGAGCAATATGACTATAAATTGTAGAGGGAGACTGAAGGACTCCATAGGCTGGTATATTATTACCTCCTCTTGAGCTTCACATTTTATTTGATTATTTGATCGACGAATGTCGCTAATGGTCTTTTTTGAGTCAGAAACTTCAAGTCTCTCTACAAGAGACTGAACAACATCAACAAAAGTGTCTAAAATAGTTACCCCAACTTGAGAAGCTGGTACAGAGACCAACTTTTTAGAGGCCGAGAGTTCTCAGGTTACTGTAGAAAGAAAAAAGAAAGTAAGGAGGCTTCTAAAATATTTATAAAAAGAAAAAGAACAAAATGTTAAAATAACATCCACCTAAATCTGACCGAAGAGCAACAATCGTAAATTGTTCGACCACTGGTGAAATCTTGGTGGGATCGACGACCAAATCTAGAGATCGGTTTGAACGAGGGAAATGAGGAGGACTAGGATGATATGACTTGGGAAATTGGTCAAAAGAAAGATTAGGATCATTTATTAATCTTTCATTTTCATTCTCCCATTTATTAAAGGCCATATTGAAGTGAGCATCTTTATGTCCCTTATACACTTCTTCTATCTCCTAAGAATATTTTACAGGTGGAATACCTAGCAAGAATTTGATTTTATAATTTGTTTCAAAGTTTATAATAGCTTTGGCCGAAGAAGAAATGCCTGGATTAGATCGACCAGAAGCTGCAAAGAGTGTAGGGCAAGGAGCTGAGAGAGGCTCAAGCTAAAAAATCCTTAACATGGTTGAAGGAGCTGTAGGCATTGGGATTAATGTAGTAGTTGGAACCACTTTAGCTGGACCTACCACTGTGGTCTTCTAATACTTCAAGTCAGGTTGAGCTAGCTTGATTGTTTTTATTAATATGAAAGAAAGCTTAATCGTCTTTATTAGTGTTAGGGTGGGACGCTTGATGTGACCGAGGTCGTCTTCCTTCAGAAAATGGACACTACGGATTGAAGAGAAATTGAATTCTTGGTGCCTTCTTTATTCATCTTTTTCTTCTCGGCCATAGGTATCTTTACCTCAGATGAAGAAGAAAGCTAATCGATGATCAATTCATAAGACCCTCTAATCAAAGTCCCATGGTAGTTTTTCCACCAGGAGTGGAATGAATCTAGTTGTTGTAGATAATTGGTAAAGAGTTGGGAGTGTGAAAGAAAAGCTAATGGAATCAAACCCTCCGTGGAGAGTCCAAAATGTAATGACCAAATCTACAACTAGTCGATAAGTAGGAGGTTGGTTGCAAGTTTAGTGGATGAATGGAAAGGAGATGCCTTGAGACAAGCCAAATTGATGAGAAAGAAGATTGGGGTAGTATTGTTTGATGATGGCCTTGGCATTAGTACATGTATCTATTATGTTGCCATATGGAAAGTCTTTATATATCAAAAATCATTTCCAAGCCGCATCCCTAAGGCTTGCCATCTTGTTGTTGGTCGACTCGTAGTCTTTAGTGAATTAGGTTGGATCAAACTTTTTATCTGTAAATGGGAAAAAAGAATGGTTGGACTTCTCAAGGGTGAAAGAAAGGAAAAATCTCATATATTGAACAAAAGAATATTTTATTTCGGGATAGAGGATGTTGTGGTGACCGAATGAGGTAAAATCTACATCTTTTGGAACAAATTTAATGAATTTTACTTCAAAATGTTAATAGAAGCATATCTGGACAAGTCAGATAAGCCCACCAAAGTGGTAAAATCCCTTAATAGTTTTTTCAAACATATTGCGGTAAAGGTGGCCGAGCACGAAAGGGGTGAAAGCAAGCTGACATCCTTAAACAAGCACCATGACAAGATGAATATATTCCTTGGGAATTTTCGGGGCACTCACACACACACACACACACACACACACACACACACTGTAAGACCCGTATCCTAAACCGTATCGTTCGGTAGACTTTCGCGGTCTTTCCGGTCGAATCTCAGCGACCTCGACCCTTAACCGGCATTTGCGCGCGACCCTGATTTACACGCCGTTAACCCGAGTCGACTCAACCCGAAACTTGTACCCTAGCGACCACGTCGTCGCCGCGGTTCCGATGGCGCGTCTCGCGCGCCGAGGCGATACCCAGGCCAGGAGATGTGGGCCCGCGTTCAGTTCGAGAAAACACCGTGCGTTGCAAGTATCAAGGGAATCTCTACGAAATATCTTATTAATCCTATCAATCAAAGTACACATCACCAATTAATGCCAAGTACAACTACCCTCCCCAAAAGTCAACTTTTCTTACAACAAAAGTACTCCCTTACATCACTCATCCATACCTCTCTCCCATCACCCCTCTCTCATCACCTCTCTCTCTCTCATTCCCTCTCATTTTCTCCTAAGCCCCATGAGAGCACCCAACGTCCATGGCTTCCATGTAGAGCAAGTGTGGCCCACTTTCCTATCTCCCATCTCCACCATCCTAAGTCGATCTCAACCGTTGAAGTGCATCCATTGGATCTCTGGCATACATTGATGGAAGAAAAAGTCCAAGAAGATCAAAAGTGGGTGTTTCTCTCTCTCTCTCTCTCTTCCTTTCTCATTTTGTGTGATGTGTGGCCCGCTTGGATGGACCCCACTTTGATGTATGTCTTATCTACACCGTCCATGCATTTGGTGGCCCACCTGGACAATACCTCTGAAGGTGGGGCCCACCTTAAATGTGTTATATCCAACCGTCCGGGTCCCTGGACGTGGCTAGATAGAGAAGCGTGAACTGACGGTGTGTTACCGTACACCAGAAAACAAAATATTAGCTTGTTTCAACAAGCTTTCCTTGATGTATGTAGATAATTCACGCCGTTCATTTCGTTGCTTAGCACATTTTAGGCGTTGAGCCCAAATTCTAGACAAATCTGATAATCAAACAAGCCATACCATAGGAAACAGGGATATTAGTTGTTAAAGACTGTTAGGGCCCACTTTATTTTTTTTATACATGCTGAAATATGCTGGATGTTAGGACCATTGGATTATTTTCAGCATAAAATGTAATGGGTGGAATGGATACACCTGATGTGGGCCCCACCTACAAAATCTCAAAAAAAAAATAAAAATAAAAAATGATGGGAGGCTGTTGCTGTCACCGTCCTCTGGACGCTGTAGCAAACAACGTCCTTGCTGGTTGCAGGGTGGAACGGTGGGCCCCATTACATGCCCTACTGTGATGTATGTTGAACATCTGATCCGTGCATTTGATGGGCCCTTTTCTGAAGTGGGCCCCATCCAAAGATCAGCCACATACAAGGCTCAGGTGGCCCACATCATAGGAAACAATGGTGATTGTAGGGTTGCCATTGAAACCCATGTTGTTGGGTTTTGGGTCAATACGAAATTTGTTTATCCCCTGTATCCAGGTCTACATGATCTTATTAACAGATTGAATGGAAATAGACGCTATGGTGGGCCCCGCGTGGGACGAACTGATGTATGTGTTGTATCCAGCGTGTGGACCCACTAGATGTATATTTCCACACCGTCCGCTATTTCTGCACGGTGGAACTCACCTGCACATGTGGTCCCCACGCTGTCCATTGATTGGATGTGGGACCACCTTGACCTTTGTACTACATCCACGCCGCCCATCTGTGGAGATCATTTTTATGATGTGGGCCCACCAATCTGATTAGGCCAGCCACTGGCAACCGTCCAGCTTGCTAGGCTAGCCTGGACGTAAGACAACACAAATATCAGTTTAATGGAAATGTTGGTGGGCCACACTGACGTGGACCCCACCTAGGCGTTGGAGTGCATAAATACCAGCTTGATTAAAAAAAAATAATAATTATAAAATTTTGCACGTGTGTACCCACACCTTTTTGCACGTGTGTACCCACACCTTCCATCCAAATGTTTGCACGTGTGTACCCACACCTTCCATCCAAATGTTTGCACGTGTGTACCCACACCTTTTTGCACGTGTGTACCCACACCTTCCATCCAAATGTTTGCACGTGTGTACATACACCTTCCATCCGTTCTTCCAAGCAATGAGGTAGATTCAAATCAGTGGAGAACACTGTCCACCGTCCAAATATGTTGGACGTGGACGCTTACAATAATGTAAGTGTTTTCATCCCCACCGTCCAGATAATGTGGACATGGGACCCACCTTGATGTAAGTGTTTTATATCCACCGTCCATACTTGGACGGTGGTAAGTGGAGCCTATCCACTGATGTATATTCCAGGCCGTCCGTCTGTGATGCAGACCCCACCGTGATGTATTTGATCTATCTGCGCCGTTCATCATCTGGACGGTGGTCCATCTCACCCAGTGACGCCATCTAGTTCTGTGGATCCCAACATAAGGTATGTTTGTATTCCAAAACCCATATATCTACTGCTACACAGCTGCCGTGGGACCCACACGTACGTGGAAACCACACGTGTATATGATTTATCAACGCTATTGGTGGCCCCATTTGATGCACGTGTGCAGCACCCTCACCGTTCATCTGTTGTCCAGGGCCACCGTGATGTACTGTTTCTCCATGCCGTCCGCCTATGTGGACCGCACCTTGTTGTGTTGATGATAATTGCATCGTCCAACAAATCTGGACGGTGGGTCACACCAGGATGTATATGTGTTATATTCAGACCGTCCATCCTTTTCGCTGGTGGACTAGTAGCCAGCGGCCAGCAATTGCTGTGCAGTTGATGTCAGTAATTCCTGACCGCCTGATCATGTGGGGCCCACCTTGATTTGTATGGATTCCCCACACCGTCGTTAGCAGGGTCTGTGGGACCACGTGATGTGGGTGTTACATCCAACCGTCCATCCATTTTACCGTGACCACATGATGTATGTTTTGAGTTTACATCCACGGTGGGACCCCACCTCAATGCATATGTTGCATTCACACCCTCCAGACATCTGGACGGTGGATATCCACTAGGATTCAAGTGTTTCACCAATGTCGTCCATTCGATTTCAGGACGGTGGGCCCACTATACTTACTTCAGTACTGGGTCTGACCGTCCAGACCATCCATCTTATGGACCCCACCATAATATATGTGTATTATTCATGCCATTCATCTGTTTGGAGGTGGGCCCACCCCACGCGTGTGGGCTAGTGGGACCCACCTTGATGTATATGTTTTATAACCACACCATCCATTTAGATGGTGGTATGGTGCGCACCATGATACATGTGTTTCATCGTACCGCCCATCTGAGATCCATCGTGATATATTTGTTATCCATGTTCTTTATCTTATGCAATACGGCTCACCTTGATATATGTATTCTATGTTCACACTGTCCATCGCTGGACGGTGCCATGTAGGGCCTACCATTGATGCCCGTATTGTATACTTGTGTCGTCAGCCCCTTAGATGTGTGGCCCACCTTAAGGTACGTGTTGTATCCAAACCATCTAACCATCTGGATCACCCAGACCGTCTAAATTATGGGGCCTACCTTGATGTGTACATGGCCCATTTGATTGCACCTGATGAAAAGTAATTAAGGCCCAGGTATGAGGCCCATTGGTGTGGCCCATAGATGAGGCCTGCTTGCTATATATGAGGCCCATGTTATGCGGCCCATTATGATTATTTTTGGCCCATGAGCAAGGCCCATTTGATGTATTTGAGGCCCATGAGTGAGGCCCATTGTGGTGTGTTCAAGGCCCATGTGATGCGGCCCATAACGATGTGCATGTAGCCCTTGTATGGGGCCCATGGCGATGTGTAATAGGCCTTTGTGTGATGCCATGGACCTACTATATGTTTAACCCTATGTGGGCTACTCCTTGGGAGTAATGTTGGTTAAATGTCCACATTGATGGGCAATGACGATTGGATGTCCAAATTGTGACCTTTCCTTAGGCCTTGTTAGGCCATTATTATCATTCCTTTAGTGTGTTAACTCAAATAAGTGGGCCCCATACGCCGTAGACGGATGGCTCCGTCCTATCAGATTTGATTTAGCCACGACCGAGTGCCGATCTTTATACTATGGTTGATCGGCTGATCATCTATAGACCCCGCTTTGTTTATCTACTGATTATCAGTGTCGATTATCAAGGCTGATATCAATTATCGACCTTAATTATCGGTGCCGATTATCATGCTAATTATCGGTGCCGATTATTGATGATGATTACCGATTTTGATTACCGAGGCCAATTATCGATCGAGGCCGATTGCCGATTATCGATCGAAGCTGATTATCGATCGAGGCCAATTATCGATCGAGGCCGATTGCCGATTATCGATCGAAGCTGATTATCGATCGAGGCCGAGTATCGATTCTGATGGCCGATTGCCGATTATCGATCGAGGCCGATTACCGATTCTGATGGATGATTGCCGATTATCGATCGAGGCTAATTATCGACCAAGGCCGATTACCGACTTTGATTCGTCGTGGCCGATTGCCAATTCCGATTGTCGGAGCCCAATGTGATGTATATTGATACCTAGGTGATGAGACTCATTGTGATGTATTTGAGGGTCAGGCGAAAGAGCCCATTGTGATGTATGTTAGGCCCATGAGCAGGGCCCACCCGTTGTGTACATGTAACCCTTGAGTAAGGCCCATTGTGTCGTATATTAGGCCCTTGTGTGAGGCCGTGGGCCCATTATATGTTTGGATCTATGTGGGTCATTCCTTGGGGCAATGATGGTTAAATGTCCACATTGCCGAGGCCGATGGTTGATACCGATTATGAGTATGTGACTGCATAGCACCATGATACATGCTCATACGCATCATCTGCATGTCTGTTATGAGATATGATTGACCATTGCATATGTCATAGTGCTGGTTATTATGAGACTTCCTGATAGGCGGAGATTTTTTCACATGAGCGCACAGTATGCGCAGGATTGATGCATGAATGCACTATGTGACTCATGCATCTCGCATTTGTATGACATGACCACCGTACGCCCTAGCGACATCAGGGCTGTAGCCTCCACAGACATATCGTGGATGGTCAGATGAGATACCGAAAATCTGTTCTACATGGGGTGCTATAGATATTCTTGGATGAAAGTCCCAGAACCCACTTGGTTCCAGAGGTTGCTCCAACGTCTAGACCGAGTGGGTAGATGAGCGCCGAGTGCCGATTACGAGATGACTGCGCTCTCTACTGTGTCGTGGTCGGTTGGAAGGGGGTGCGGCCTTACCTGCCCGAGAGGAGGGGGCAATGCTAGGCTGAGTCGGACCAGCTCGAGGAATGGGTCTTCTATTGACGAGTCGAGCCCAATATTGGCAGGCGGATAGTGAGGTCTCTTCCACTCACCTTGTTGCGCGCGATGGAGCGGTAATCTGGTATGAAGTGTAATAGACCCCGGTGATTTTCCAGAGAGGAACCGTACTCATATGTGGACTTATCGAGTAGGAGTTGCATGCTCATTCATTCATTCATTCACTATCCACTCGGGCTGGTGGTGCGCAACTAATTATTGTGTACCTTCGTTACGACAAGGATTTCGGTTGGGCGCGCGACCAACCTGAGATCAGGAGTTTACCACGTCGAGCCTGACTATCCAAATTTAGGTATGGGACTGGTTTGGATAGAAGTCCCTTGTGGTGGACCCCATAGCCTGCGATACTACGTACTATCATCCCGACTTCACACTCCAGCATGATTCTTTCATTCGCATCGCATATTACATTACATCCTCGGCATCTGATATGTGTCTCTTTATGACTTCTTATCGCATAGTTGTTCTATATTGCGTATTTTGATATTGATTAACTTATATACTTGTCCATACTTCCGCTTACTCTGTTATCGTATGATTTATATCTTGTCAGTATTTCTGCTTACTCTGATAATTCCTGCTCTTGTTAGTGTATCTGCTTATTTAGACATTGTATGGTTTATGGATTACTAATTTTTCCGGTATTGTATGATTATAGCATTGTATTGAATACTTGGCACTTACCCTGTGCACACACTTACACCACCCTCTAAGCTTTCTATAAGCTTATGCACGATAGATGCGTGCAGGTGATGTTAGGTTGCAGCAGTGTTGAGCTTGGAGCGTGCAGTGGTCTTCTGAAGCTTGACTTTTATTTATGTATTTCCTTCTCAGTATTGTACTCAAACGATTATATTAGTGGATATGTGATGATGATGTTGCCTTTGTGAATTGGTTAATCTTGTAGTTATGCTTATTACTAGTTATATGTAAAAAAAATAAATTCTCCTTGTAGGAACCCAGGATCGGAATCTGGCATATGAATACTAGGAGCCGAGAATGGGGTGCTACGGAGGCTGTCGGCACCAGATTCGGTAGTCGGGATTCTTATGAATTCGATTTTCGGGTTTGGAGCCTGACACACACACACACACACACACACTAGAAATCGACAAATTCACTCGAAAAGACAAGCCCTATATTCTTCATCCACTTCATCTTGAGATTTGTATTATAGATCCATGAAGGTGGAATAGGCCTTAGTGGTCTTGTCTGAAAGGGGAAAGGGATGTGGATTCTTTAAAGCGAAGCCTGGATAAACAAGTTCCCTTAAGGGCATTCAGTAAATGAATGTACATACATCAGTAATCGTTGGACTCATGCGGTCGCATCCAAAATGGAATGTACTGGTCAACCGACTCCACAAAATTGATACCGCTATAAGAAGGTATTAGCTAGATATTCGTACAAGGAGAGTTTGATGCATTCATAAATTCCCACCTACCTCCATGTGTCCATGTTGTGTTTCAATGTGAGTGAACCATTCGGTCCAACCATTCATTAGTCTTTCTCACGCTAATGAAGATTTAAATGCATTTAGAATCTAGAAGATTGTTGTATTAGACAAGAACAACTTCGTTAGGACACTTCAAAAAGTCATGGATTTGATCTCACTAAGTTGTTCGTGAGTGGCAGTAGGATGGAAGGTTGGATTGAGTGTCAATAATGTCTTGTATAATTTCCTTGGAGTATTGAACAATTGGTCATTGACTACTCCTAACGATGGAACATCTAGATCTTTAATGAATGATTCTAGATGAAAAGTTGTTGTGGAATAAGAGGAAGACAACCATGAAAATTAAAATGAGAAAAATGAAAAAAGAGGTTTAACATAAGAGTGAAGAAGCAAATGGTGAAGGAAGAAGCTTCAACTTAAAGTTTGTTTATGTATTGACCATGATATATGCGCATTAATGAAAGGATAATCATGACCCTCGTATGATACAATTATATGCAACGTGTCACATGGTTAAACTAGAAGAATAAGGCAAAGGATAACTTTCAGTATGGCCTCGATCGGGTAGAATCAATGAAAAAATAACACATGGACCAACAACTTATTGCATTTATTGCATTGAGAAACTTTCACCTTTTTTTTGAAGGCGAAGCAATATGAGGGGGCAATGTTGTACCCTATTTTTGGTCATTTTGAGTTAAGCCAATTGAATGGTGACATGTGATATTACATAAGAAACAGGAGGTGGATAAAAATATCTTCAAGATACTTGGAACGCTTTTTCCAAAATCATACCTAGTGTAAATCTAGTTTTATACGTCAGTAGATGGTTGATGGAGTGATGTGGTCGATTTATTCAAAAGTATAACGAGAAAAAAAAGAAACATGGTTGAGCAATTTAAGTTATAAAAGACAACCGAGAGGAACGAAGTTTAGCCGACAAAAGAGGAAAAATCACAAAAAATAAAAAAAAAACATAATGAGAGTATGATCTAGAAAGGCTTTTCGACTATTGTAACTGTTGCAATAATGGAAGAAATATATGGAAGAATAAGTTGTATGAGAAAAATTATAAATAGGAGAAGAAATCTATAGAGTAAGGACACCAATCAATCTACAATCCAACATGATCCAATAAAAAACAACCAATCTATTAATTTATCTTTTATCTCAACGTATCGTAAGAGTAGCGGTAATTTTTAGCTATAATCTTTAGTTGTAATTTGAACCTATGATCATACATTGTATTTGTTCTCTATCCATTGTGAGTTTTTTCTTTTATTTGATTGCATTGATAATTTGAAAAGTCCTTTGGTGAAGAAGGCACAAAGCAACCCATTTTCAGATGAACCCCAGATTTTAATTATAGCCTAATCATTATAGATAAGCAACTGATATTCTCATAATATGATCATATACATTCTTCGAATATAGGTTCATATTGTTCATACTATATGTATCTACTTATTTTGGTGTTTGGGATCAAAGTTCATCAGTTTGGATCCAGCCGCTCTATCCATTCTAGCAAGTAGGCGCATACTGCACACTGCACCTGTTTGGCCGGACGGATCCCATGGGATTAGGAGGGATGGGATGCATTTTAAGGTAATGATGGTGGTGTCAGTCGATTGGTTTAAGATCCATGGGATTGCTATATCCCGAGAGAAGTTCACCGAGTCTGTTTGGCACGTCCAGCATATCCGGAGATTTTACCTACCAATCCCTTCTAACTCGTCCAACCAAACACGCCCTGGGCATGATTAAACGGGATTAGGAGGGATGGGACCAATTTTAAGGCAATGATGGTGATGTCAGAGGATTGATTTAAGATCCATGGTTATGCTAGCTCCTGGGACAAATTCATCGGGTCTGTTTGGCCCGTTTCCATATCCCAGGATTTTAACATCCCATCCTTCCTAATCCCTCTTAATCTGCCCGGCCATACTGGCCTTTATTGGGCCATCTTTGCATGGGCCAAGGATAAAATTCCACAGGTTGGATACCACACGCATCACGGTGGGGCCCACTGACAACCCCTTGTGGATAGGAAACGGATTGGCTACTCCCCCGGCCACCAGCCAATGGCTGGTTGTCGGTGCTCTGTGGGCCTCATCATGATGTATTTGTTTCATCCCTTCTGTCCAGATATTGTTTTAGATCAATTTATGGTAATACATGTTTTAGATCAATTTATGGTAATACACAAAAAATGAGATATATCTCAGTCTCAAGTGGACCACATTACCGGAAACTGTGTTGAATGAACAATGACCATAAAGAAATTTTTGGGGGCCATAAAAGTATTGGATCAAGTTGATCTTTGTTTTTTTCCCTTCATCTGGGTCTTTATGACCTAATCAACAGATTGGATGTCAAATAAACAGTACAGTGGGTCTCAGGAGGATTTAAATGATGGATATCCAATCACTATTGTTTTTCTGTGGTGTGATCTACCTGAGATTTATATCCCTCTAATTTTTGAAATAAATATCTAAAATGATATTTGAAAATGGATGAACGGAATGGATGAAGCACATACATCATGGCGGGGCCCACAGAGCACCGACCACCAGCTCCGGGGCTGGTGTTAGGGGGAGTAGCCAATCCGTTTCCTTGTGGATAAGCTTATCCTGCAAGGCAAGGGGTATTGGCCTCGTGATTTAAAAAGTGTAAATCGTACTATAGATGAGCAAGTCAAGAATATACAAGATTCGATGCTCCCTCCTTTTTTTTTTTTCAATTAAATCTACTGAGGAGATTTTGTATATTATCAAAGAAAAGAAAAATTAAGATACTGAATTTTGGATGCTATATTCATCCACGTGCACACGTCGATTGAGAAGCCAGAAATTCATACATGCTCGGTAACAATGACTGATACTCAGCAATATTCTTTACAACGCACATGCATGGTAGATTCATCCTGCGGCACCCGCCATGAGTTTTCCCAGATAACAATTTGGGCTACAAGCTCTGCAAAATGCGGACCACCGGACATTTTTTTATTTTTTTTTTCTTTGGCCATCCGTTTTACTCATGAACACGCGCCCCGTATCATGTGTTGAGTAACTGAATTTTGGGCCAGCCAATGGCTAACGGTGGCCCACCTGATGAACGGCACATATCTGGCATGGATGTGACACATCGGGTAGTAGGTAGAGAATACAGTTCGGATACCTACTCGGCGTGTACCAACAGCACAGTTCATTCCAAGGTTATTATGAAACGGGCTTGCCACAAAAATCATTAAATTGCTAAATCGATCAATTCCATAACCAGTTCAAGAAATGGATATGGATGGCTCACAAATATCTCCTCTGCTAAGTGGTCTCAATGATCATCAATATGAAGTGGACCAAGCGGTGGAAAGCCAGCCCACTGGAGGATGGAGATCTGCCATTTACATAATCGGTAATGTAAACCTTCTCCAATGTGGATCCTTTGATCAGTAAATGTGGAATTTGCTGCCAAAAACCAAAATCGCTGGTAGATCAGATTGCAGATCCACACTGTCCACCTTGTAGGTCCCATCCATGGATGGCCCTTGGATGAAGATCATGCGTAGCCGTCCATCCCAGACACATGAACGGTGACCTCCCATAATTATAGTCCTTGACTGACTAATCTGAAATTCTTCCATTCATATTGCAGGGGTCGAAGTTGCTGAGAGATTCGCATTCAATGGCCTCTCAGGAAATCTGATCATGTATCTCACCGTTGTCTTGAACGAGTCGACTGTGTTTGCAGTGAAGAATGTAAACATTTGGAGCGGCGTATCAACCCTACTTCCGTTGCTTGGAGCGTTCATCGCCGACTCCTATTTGGGCCGCTACCGGACCATACTCATTTCGTCGCTGATTTATCTCCTGGTCAGCTTCTCTCTCTACCACATCATTTGTTTGCTCAGTTTAAAAAACATGAAAAAGCTCGTCTCCACTCCGAACAGATTTCTTCGATGCTCTAAAAGGAAAGGAGTCAAGACCCGGTTATGAATCATTGGAGACTCAGGTCAAATCAATTGATTCGACTCGGCTTGTCAAAATCGGAAAAAACTAGTAAAGTATTCAACTTGACTCACCAATACCTTGCAATTGTTATAATACTGCAAACTCAAGAAAATTCATGGAACAACTTCATGGGGGTGTTTCCAATATTTCTTTAATTATGAAGTCCTTGCTTTCACAGAAACCATGTTTGGTTCAGACTACTTTGTTGGTTATTTATATTAGTCAATTATTTCATTAGCAAGCTTTTCCTATGGGCTGTATGATTTTCGATTTACCATGGAAAATACAAGAAGATAGGTAATAATTACTTTTTCTATATGGTTGTATGAGGTTGAAATTGAGGAGGATTTTCACCTTGAAAATTGGTTTGAAAATAACCTTGTTAATACTAATATCAATTTGTGGGTCCCAACGTGATGTATGTAACTTATCTAGACTGTCCATCTGTTTTATTAGCATATTATAGTGCATGAGCCTAAAATAAGTCAGATTTAAAGCTCAAATGAACCATCCTCTTGAACTTTGGATTTGGATCTACTACCTTTTTGGGCTCATGCCCTAAAATAATCTGATGGGACTGGATGGACAATGCGCATCAGACCAACATTGTGATTGGACCCACAATTCTAAAGTTTTTTTTTGTTTAATCAAAAGTTTTCAAAGATGGTGCCATCAACATCACCTTGGTGAGCAGGCGGCAATTTCAACTGAAAATTATTATTTATCTACCCCTGATTACAAGTGGAATTAGAAAAATCAAATAAATCCCTGAAAGAATAATAATAATAATAACCTAACTTTTAACTTGGGAATAGAAAATTTCGAGAATTTAAATAAAACTTTAGTCTTTTCTGAATTTCACCGGAAAATCTTGTACGTCCACTGAACAAATTTAATAATTCTCCGGAAAATATTAGGCCAACTACTTACTTTCGAGTCAACATAAAAACCAAGGAATGGATTTCCAATAGACTTTCAATCCAGCTGAGTTTTAGAACCATGGTTTACCGGATTGAACCGATTTGAATAGGGTTGTCAACGGGCTAGACCTGGGTTTGGCTTCAAACCCGTATCGTGAACGGTTCACATGAGCCCGACGGACTGGGCCTATTAAAAAATCCACTTTTGCCTGTACCATTGACAACCCTATATGTGGACTGGACCGCCCACAAAAAACTGTCGCTATCTGATCTAATAGGAATGGTGCCCTAAAAGCAGCATTGTAAACGTTCCTGGCCCAATTCGATGGATCTTGACAAGTGAAATTTGGATTTACCACTGGTCTCTCACATTAAAAAATGCTGTGGGAATCAATCACAACTTGGCTGCTGGGTCCTTTCTCTTGCTCCAGTGGTAGGCTCTTAGGAGTTTCAACACCTGGTCAAGGGTTAGAGCACCCATAGGTGGTGAAATCCTACTAAGGCGTGAGTGTGTGGTGGTGTGTGAGCGTATGTTAAAAAAATAAAAATAAATAAATAAAATAAAAAATAACGACTTGCTGGGACCCTGGAACGAGCTACATGGGTGGGACCATGACCATAATGCCCACCTCGATGCATGCATTGTGTATCCACTCCGTCCATCTGTTTTTTCAGTTTATTATAGAGCGTCTTCCTGAAAATGAAACAGATTCGAATTTTGGGTGAACCACACCACGGTAAAAAGTGGTTATTAATCATTCAAAACCTTTTGCAGGCCACAAAAGTGATCAAAGTGATATTTGTTTTTTTTTTTTTTCCTTTCATGTAGGTCTGTTTGAGCTTATCAGGTCAGCAAACATTATAATCGACTCTAGGAATTTTTTAACAACATGACCACTGTTGATGCCAAAATCCGGTCAGCCCTCCCTCCATGTCGACTACCACGTATGATCCCTGGAACCTGCACCAGGAAAGCAGGCAAAGGTGACCCTGGCTAAGCCGGGGGACCCTCCGATGCCTAAGTCAGGACAAGAGAATCAGGGTCTGAGTAGAGTGTAGAGGAGAGCTCGATTTTGCGTACCTGTAGACATGGTGATGCGTCCTATTTATACCAGCCTGAGAGGCGGTCTGAGTCCGACAATCTCGGCACGATCAGAGGGATTCTAGGATCATAAAGATATTGCCTGCAATTCACCGCGTGTGCAGCGTATCTGGCGGATCGTGCATATTTGCGGGCGAAGTTTCCGGCCACGTTTCAATGTGACAATTTTCCTATCGATCGTGGTATGAGTCTCTGATCGTAGTCTCGACTTCGATAGTCCGACCGGAGCATCAGCATGCGATCCTCCCGCAAGTCCGAATTCAAGTAGACGGTCGGGGGTATATATTGGTCCGATCGGATGTGACTCATCTCCGGGTTGAATTCTGCTTTCAGACTCGTGTGGTGATGATACTAAGTTCAGCCCAAATGTGTTGCGCCTTAGTCAGAATGGTGCTGAGTCGGCTCGGAATAGCGATCTCGGATCTTCCCATAAAAGAAGCCCCCTACTCTTTGAGCTTGCTTGCGGGCTCGGAGAGTAATTATACATGAAGTTTTCCGCTCGTCGTAATAATGACGGGTTTCAAACTGCGCATGTTGGTCGCTTCGGCTTACGCGTGGCGACGGTTACGATCCCCGATCTTCTCCCAGCCTATGAGAAGTTGCCACGCAGGCTTAAGGCGGCGTATGTATGATGGCTCCGACTGCTGAGGCGTCTTTTCACGTACCGAGGTGCACTACCCGATGTCGGGGCCGTACTAACAGTTCGGTATTTGTCCAATGCGGTGCTGTCATGTGTGCTCGGAGATCGGCTCGTGCCGATTCGGTTGCTGCCATCAAAGCTGGCCATTAATGCGGAAATCTTTTGCTGCCTATATAAGGCGCTCCGGACATTTGTTAGTCAGTTCGCGTCCTGGTTTAAGAGAGCACACCGGAGAGGCGATTTCCGACGAGGGACGATTCCGACCAAACTCAAGGTTTCCAGCAAAAATGTGATTTTCGGCCATCATTCGGTGAGTCCCGCTCACCTACATCCTTGTTTGCATAATGTCTTCTGATCTGAAGATGGTCGGCGAGTATGGAGACGACTCCGAGTCGGGGAGTACCGGGAGTGAAAGCGGGTCTTCCTAGGGCCCTTTCGAAGCCACTCTCCCGTACCCCCCGCCTCGGAAGCAACAGATACTGGGTTCTAGGACAAAGCAAACTAGCAAGAAGGCTGTCCCCCGAGCACTCCGAGTCGAAACTCCTATCACCACTGATATGCCTGCGAATCTGCGGACCGCAGAGGTTATCCCTGGGGGTTCTGTCATGTCAGAATCCCAAATGGAATGAATTCGCTCGGAGTTTCAGGTCCCCGACTCCGTGCAAATAAGGGCTCGTAGCCCTTTGGACGTTGCTGATGCTCCAGCTAAGGGTGAGGTGGCCATTTTTCTCTGTGCACTGCAGTGTGGGGTTCGTCTCCCACTACATCCCTTTATCCGGAAGGTAGTGACGTACCTCGGGTTGGTCCCTAGACAGTTCGCTCCTAATACATGGATGGTGATGATCTCAGCCTACATAATTTGGAAGCAAGTTGGGAACTCCGAGCTGACCCCAGAGGAGCTGCTGAGCCTGTACATGGTCAAGCATGATAGCAACGACCCATGGTACTATTTCGCGACTCGGGGGAGCAAAGGGTCGAGGTTGGTGATGCACCTGCCATCTTCCAACAAGGACTGGAAGAACAAATGATTCTGGGCGGTAGGTGATTGGGAGGTCCCGACGGCTGAGCTTGAGACCTTGACAGCTCAGGTCTAACCCATTTTACAAAGCTAGGTTGGACTTCATTTTACATCCGAGTCACCATTTTGATTTTCACCTGTTTTCATAGAAGTGACATTTTTTTATTTTGCAGCTTTTACAGAGGGGTTGCCGCTCCTAGACTCGGACCAGAAGAATTAGGTCGCAAAGGCTAGAGCGCGGTCGGAGTTGCTTTGCTCCTTGGCCGATTTGAAAACTGCGGCCAACCTTCACTGGTCCGGGCTCTACAAATCCCAACCTCTGGCCACATCTCTGAGTAAGCTGTCCTAACCTCTTCAATAATCTTTCCTTCACTTATTTAGTAGCTGACAATTTTCTTTCGCAGGTATGGCTGAGGCGTCCGGGGCATGGAAGAGGAAGGCAGCTCCGAGCGCAGCAGAGCTACTCAAAGAAGCCCCCTGAGTGAAGATCACTCGGAAGAAGTCGGCTCCCCCTCGCGTGGGAGAATCTTCTGCTACACCAACTCCATCAAGTTCGGTACCGAGGGAACCTGCTGCACAAACTCCATCAAGTCTGGCAGGGAGGCCCGCCGGCACTCTCTCCGCGCTTCCTGCTCCGAAGCGCCCTAGCACTGCCGCGGCTCCTCCAGTAGTGCTTCGGCCAGTGGTGCGTCTTCCTCCGGGGGTTGTCCGAGTGACCGAGGTTGACACCCCGGCTGCGCCGAGCTTTGTTGTTCGGGCTCCCTCCGTCGTCGTTCCTCCCGCCACCGTTCCCGCTGCAGCCCCCGAGCCCCCATCGCCGTTCCCTCATCCTCTGAGAGAGAGGGAGCCAACAGGGTAGCCGAAAATGTGCTTCCCCCCTCCTTCCGAGGTTGAGGGGGAGGTCCGTGCCGAGGGTCAAAACTCGACCGGCAGTCGGGTAGGGGCTGAGGGGACTGAGGCCTCGGCCCAAGCGGGTACGAGCAGGGGGGGTTCGAACCCGGCTATCGTATGGTGTGCTTGGCTTCTTGGGCCGCCAAGCATGCCAAGGAGGAAGACATCGCCCAGACCCTTGAGCGATCGGAGGGAGGCTTCCTGAATGACTTCGCCTTCGTATGCTACATGGTATGTCTCCGAGAAGACCTCTTTTCTTTGATGTTGTTATACACATTCCATAGATACTGATCTTTGTTTTCTGTTCAGGCCTTCTCGATGCTGCTCTCCATTCATCAGAGAGTGCGGGAGTGCAAGGAGACGGAGGCAGAGTTGGAGGCCCTACAGGCCGAGGCAGCGGCCATGAAGGCTGAGCAGACCAGCCTGCGCCAACAGCTCGCAGGCGAGAGGGCTAAGGTTAGGCGGCTGCAAGATGTTATCATTGGCTTGGAGGCCAGGGAGCTACATCTGCAGGATAAGGCAGATGATTTCGAGAAGAGCGGTGATGCAGCGACCGCTGAGCTGATCCGTGCCAGGGCCCATGCGGACTCCTTGGCCTTAGAGACAGTTCAGCTTGGGGAAGCTCTGAATCGTGCCAAGGCCGAGGCGGCTGAGGAGCGGACATGAGCCGTGAATCAAGCCGTGGAGGCCTAGAGGGCGAAGGATGGGGCCTTTTTGGCCGCAGCGGTTGCTGCTGCAATCAAAAACTTCAAGACTTCTAAGGAGAGGGATGCTGAGGCCGCAACGTTCTACAACCGCGGCTTCGACGCATGCCTCGAGGCGGTTCTGAGTTTGTACCCGGACCTAGATCTCAATTCCCTCTTTCCCGATGACTCCGAAGAAACCTCGGCTGACATCTTCCACTCGGAACCAGCTCCAGACGCCCAGGTTCCTGATGCCTAAGCTCCTCCTCCGGCCTGAAGACTTCTCTTTTTTTATTTTTTTTCAGCTATCAATGTACCTATGTACTTTTGCCCCTTCGAGGGGATTTAATGAAAAATGTTCTTGTCACATTGTTGATTTGGTTGAGATGTTGAGCTAATGGGCTTAGTCCGCTGCCATTTAGTTTTTGGGGTCGATTATCCGAGCCTCCTCGGCCTAAGCCTTAGTTGGGTCTGACCCCTTAGGATACTTGGCTCGTTGCCTCTGTTTTGTTGTATGCTGAGTCGAACACTTAATCGGATGGTCGGATCATTTTTAGGCTTTTTTCCCTGAACGGATGCCTCGTCGACCTTTCGTGAGGTTAGGTTCCGATCCCTTAAAGGATCGGACCGTTTAATTCGTGCCTGTGCGAATAGGACAGTTGGATGCATTCAAAAATAGAATTGACCTTTTATTGGGAACCTTAAAGGCTAGTCGCTCGGAGGCGTACATTTTATTATGAGCCTTAGAAGGCTAGTTCTTCTAAGGGTAGTAGATCTTCAGGTGCTCGGCGTTCCAAGGGTGAGGGAGATGATGGCCTTCGAGGTCTTTCAGGTGGTACGAGCCCGGTTTTGCAGACCTGACCACCCGGTATGGACCTTCCCAATTAGGTCCGAGCGCTCCCGCCCCGGGTTCGGCCGTGTTCTGAAAAATCCGTCGGAGGACTAAGTCCCCTGATCGGAAGCGTCTGACTTTGACTTTGGAATTGTAGAAGCGCGCTACCTGCTGGCGCTGAGCCGCTGTTCGGCGCTTGAAAACTTCTCGGAGTTCCTTGAGCAAATCCAGATTAGCCGCTATCTACTCGGAGTTTTGACTTTCTTCGAAACTCCTCACCCGTGCCATATGGAGCCCGATCTCTACTGGCACATTTGCCTCCAAGCTGTAGGATAACGAAAATGAGGTCCATCCAACTAGGGATGGACTGAACGAGGCTGACCTCCTCTGACTGGCCGATGCTTGGGTGCTCAACGAACTCGACCGGAACAAAACGTGGGATCTTTCCCTTGGAGGCCGAGGCGAATTCATGTCGAGGAGAGCCTTGATTTTGTCTGGGTTGGCCTCAATCCCTCGCTGACTGACCTGGAAGCCTAAGAACTTCGCTGACTCAATTCCGAACACACTTGGCGGGGTTAAGCTTCATCTGATATTCACGGAGGACATTGAATGTTTCTTCGAGATCAGCGAGGTGGTTGGAGGCGTTGACACTTTTCACCAGCATGTCGTCCACATACACCTCCATGTTGTGTCCGATCTTTTTGGCGAACATCTGATTCACCAACCTCTGATATGTTGCCCCAGCATTTTTCAGGCCGAACGGCATGACCCGGTAACAGTAGAGTCCTCTGTCCGTGACAAAGGTCGTCTTCTGCCTGTCTGGGGGATACATTGCGATCTGGTTGTATCCGGAATAAGCGTCCAGGAATGAGAGTAGCTCATGCCCGGCTGTGCTGTCCACCAGTTGATCGATCCGAGGTAGTGGGAAGCTGTCTTTAGGACATGCCTTGTTCAGATCGGAATAGTTTATATAGACCCGCCACTTCCCGTTGGACTTCCTGACGAGTATAACATTTGCTATTCAATCAGGATAGTACACTTCTTTTATGAAACCCGTGTCAAGCAGGACTGAGACCTCCTCGGCAATGGCTTCATATCGCTCAGCATCGAACGGTCTTCTTTTTTGCTTCACTGGCCGGTGGTCTGGGTTCACGTTCAGCCTGTGAACTAGCACGTCAGGCGAGATCCCCGGCATGTCTGCGTGCGACCACGCGAAGATGTCCCGGTGTTGCCTCAAGAAGGCCAGTAACTCGTCTCTCCGCTCGGGATTCAGGGATGCTCTGAGCTGAACAGTTTTGCTCGGGTCTGATTCATCAAGCGGTATTCTTGCTAGATCTTCGACGGGAGAATTCTCCATCGCTCCGCGAGGGTCCAGGGCGTCGACTAAGAGCGTTTGTTTAGCGGTCCATTTTCTCACGGCTATCGCATAACATCTCCGGGCCTCGCATTGATCGCATCAGAGATAAGCAATCCCGCCTTCAGCCAGGAACTTCATCATCAGATGGTAAGTCGAGACAACTGCCCTCATTGCGTTGAGGGGGGGTCGGCACAGGATCACGTTGTGGACTGATGGAACATTGACAACTAAAAAGTCAACCAGAAGTGTGACTTGATGTTGCCCTTCTCCTGCTATTACTGGGTGGGAGATGACCCCTTCGGAGTTAACTCTCTCTCCGGCAAAGCCATACAAAGGAGTCTTCACAGGTCAGAGTTTGGACCGTGGAATTCTCATCTTTTCGAATGCTTCGGAGTACATGACATCAGCCAAACTTTCATTGTCGACTAAGATGCGGTATACTTTGTGATTGGCTACGGTCACGGTGACCACAAGCGCGTCATTGTGTGGATGCTGGATCCTGCGCACATCTTCTTCCGTGAAGGTCAGGCTGCACGGAGCGACTCGGAGTTCCTTGCTGGGACGTTCTGCTAAGTGGATATGGTGTTTCGACTCGGACCTCCGGGAAGGGGCTTTTCGAGCCCTGTTTGAGTCCCCTCCCCCAGCTGATCCCCTGAAGATGGTACGAATTTCGGCGGGTTCCTCTGGGGGGTTGTTCGGCTGCTCCCGCGGTCGCTCTTCTCTCCGAGCGAACTTTTTCTTTTTCATGTAGCGGTGCAAATGTCCTTTGCAGATGAGGGACTCAATCTCGTCCTTCAGATCTACACAATCGTCCGTGTTATGACCGTGGTCTCGGTGGAAACGACAGTATTTCCGTTTGTTCCGATGCTCAGGATCAGCTCTCATACAGACTGGCCAATTGAGCAGTCTGTCTCCTCAGATATCCAGCAGAATTTGTTCGGCCGATGTGTTGAGCGGGGTATAGGAACGAAATTTTCCCTCCGGCCTGCGGCTCGGTCGACGATCGCAGGAAAAGCGGTCATCGGTCCCTTTGCCGGTCGAGTGAGAGTCTTCGTTCCGAGGCCTCTTCCCGTTATTCGTCGAATCGGACACTTGCATACCCTTGCGGGCGTTAGTGAACTCCTTGGCATTGGTATACTTTTGAGCTTTCGCCATAAAGTCCACTAGTGTCTTCGGCGGATTCTTTCTGATGGAGAAGACGAACTTTCCTTCCTTCAGTCCGCTCAGGATGGCTGCGAGGGCCATTTTATCATTGTAGTCCTCAACATGTAACGCTTCTTCATTGAAGCGAGCGACGTAATCCTTCAGCGATTCTTTCGGTGTCTGCTTAATGGTAAGCAGGTGAGTGTTGGGCTTCCGACTTCTCTTACCGCTTATGAACTGCGTAAGGAATAGTCGACTCAGTTCCGCGAATGAACCCACGGAACTAGGCTTCAGCTGGCGATACCAGATCCGAGTGGACCCTATGAGGGTGATAGAGAACCCTCTACACATCATTACATCCGTTGCTGTCTGGATCTGCATCCAGGATCGGTAGGACTCCAAGTGCTCGGAAGGATCCCCCGATTCCGAATACTGGATGACGGGAGGCATCTGGAACCTCTGTAGCATCACTTCGGCCATGATGGCCGGAGTGAAGGGGGGCTCGGTTTCTTCTATCATCGCCTGGATCGTGGCCAGAACTGTCGATTGCTCCTGCTTTTTCTCCAACATCAGGAACTTATCTTTCAACTCTGCAAACTGCGCTTCCTAAGGGTCTTTATTCTCTACGACGACCTCTTGAGCATGCTCGACCTCTGGTGTTCTCCTTTCCCTCCTTCGCTCTAACTGATGACGGAGGTCCGTGGGGGACAGGGCAGATGTTGCCGAGTGAACAGTAGTCGTAGCCCGAGCGGGCTCGTTCCGTGCGAATGCCTAACCACGTGCTGCAGGAAGATTTTGACCCGACTGCGGTACCCCCGAACATTGGGGAACTTCGGGTCTCACACTCCTCGGCACAGAGCGATGTTCACTCCCCAAGTGCAGGGTTGTGATGTAGTAATAACTCGGTAAGACCGAGGTCGAATCCCAAGGGACTGAAACTTGTACGTTATCTAAAACTAACCAGAACTAGAACTAGATTAAGATGAAATCTAAACTGAATGTAAATTAAGAAATAATGGTGAAATAATTATCTAAACTTGAGAGAAATCAGGAGAAGGGAACTAGGGATTCAGAGGATCCACTTGTAGAGATCAGGGAGAATTTATGCTTGCATCAAAAATCATGAAAATTACTGAACTGGCGTTGATCTAGTTTTCAAAGAGATGAAAGGTGTATGAATTAGAATGGATTCCATCACCAAACCATGCCCACAGACTATGGCAAACAACAGAATTAAACTAATTACCAACCAATCATATGCATGAAGGTTAAGAAGGGTACCGTCATCCAACCATGCCCAGGAGACTATGGTGAATAACAGGGCTTCCTAACGTCATAAACATTAAAGAGAATGGGAATATTAAAAGTCATTGCAGACCCATTGTAATTTCAGTCACAATAGACCATTAAAAACCTAAAATATTTCCATTAAAATCAAACTAAAACCAACTTCAATTCAAAAATTAAAATTAAATTAAAAGCATATAATCTCTCATCTCACTACAAGCTTCACCTCCTAGCCCTAGTTAGGAGGATTTAGCCTGCCATGGATGGGCTCAATCCAAATAAATAAAGAGAAAAAGAAAAGGAAAAGAAAAGGGAAAGAAAAAAACCAAGCTCCTCTCTGTCTCCTCTGACCACGTTCAAACCCAAGCTCGAGCCCTCTGTTCTTCCTCCCAAGACCTGAATGAATGATCCCCACGTCCAAAACCTCTTTATATAGCTGCTGGAGTGGTGAAAATCGGATTTGAATCGGATTTGGAAAGCTATGCATGCCCATTGAAAGCTTTTTCGCAGCCAAGTTCGGTGCCTCGAAACACGCCACTTTCCTTGTTCAAATTCCAAAGAAACACCGTCCCTTAGGATTTCATTGGGTCCTCTACATGATAGACGGTTCAGATCTGCCATATGATCAAAGATGGTGGGCCAAAACCGTCCGGAAAAGTCGGTTTTCGCGGATGTGCGAAACCTTTCGCACCATTTCGCTGTTGTGATCGGTGGGCCCCACAGAAGCATTTTCTGGAAAATCCACCCCGTCCATTGGATTCAGAACGAAATTTCAGTAAAGAATGAGTGGTTTTGAACGTCCATTGACGTGACCCAGAGAAGAAATCACAAAAGAATCAGTTTTGAACGCTACCGAGCAGCCCTTTTGTGGCCTCTGTATCTCACACGTGTGCACGCATGGGTACAAAAATTCAGCATGTTTTTGTAGTATTCGAGTCCCTCTACACGGTGAACGGATCAGATTCTCCATACGAGCAATGGGTGGGGCCCACTACCGTTCGCAAAAACGGCCGCGGCCGTGCGTCCGCTGCAAAAATTTTTTTTTTTTTTTTTTTTTTTTTTTGAGTTGTAGACGGAACGTCGGTCAGCGCAGCTGACCGACTTTTGAAAATTCTGGTGCACGGCGAGTGCACATGTGCACTGTACACACTCATCTAATATGGGGTCCATTGCACTATTTTAGAGAAATCTGCACCATCCATCTGTTTTGACTCCTTATTTAAGGCGTCAATAATAATTTTGAGGCAGTTCCAGATATCAGGTGGGCCCAGAATCAATGGTTTATAGGCTGATCTGTCAGTTGGGGCACTTCTCGAGATCTTCAATGGCTGAAATTTTATATGTACGGTTAATTTATGGTCCTCAGGCGACGTATGAAGTTTCGAGCCGAACGGATGGTGGGAACCTCGTGATCTTGCATTCTGGACGTCCTTCAGGCCACTTGAGCTTCAATTTCTAACTTTTCTCGGGTTTCTGACCGTGTATATTTGTCAATCTTGGTCCCCTGGAGTGTGTCCCTTGCCTTTGGCGTCATCGGATCGTTAAATCTCAACTTTTAACGTCTTTTTTCCATCCATGCTCATAAAATCACTTTGCCACACAAGAATGAGAAAACGAGCCATTAGACAGCATTATATTCGTAAATCCAGACAATATCTGGGGTCTAACATGCAATATTTGACCCTCAACACAACCCCCAACCAGCATTTTGCTAGTCCCGAGCAAAATATGCGAAAAATAAGTTGAGACTTATATGAAAATTTCTGTAAAGCCGAATGATTTTTGAGAAATAATCCAGTCATTAGAATTCTACGATTCATGAATATTGGGCATTATTTTCTCCTGAACTCAAGCGCACGGTAGACATCATAATCAAGTGTAAAGTATCAATCCATCAATTAGAAAAATTTTAAACATTGAGATCCATGGATGTATAGTCTAATCTTGGCTTATCATCATTAAGAGATCCAATCGTCAATTCCATGAAATCATTGGTAACCGACAAGAAAATTCATGATAACTAAAACCTAATCCAAAACTTGCCTCATAGATTAGCCTATTAACTTTTGATTTTTCTATTCAAAGTAATGCCAAGGAAGGGGAATCAAATCCTCACCTATAGGGAGCAAACCTATGGTGAAGATCGTACACCTGACTCTTTTTAGATATCATTCATGGGGAATTAACTCCACACCTATAGGGAGCAAACCTATGGTGAAGATTAATTATCCAACCTTTCCAATTTTTATACCATGATGGCAAGATATTTCAGGCTGGTTCCTTTCGTGCTTAGTGATTACCAAATTAACCCTTCAATATCAGACTGAAGTCTTAATGTGTAAGCAAGACGTGTCCGGAAATCATGATTCAATCAATGTTTACAACTTCTAATCATGGATTAATAATTCACTTAACTATGAAATCTAACAGATACGGAATCCAAGAGTCATAAATCCACCATTATGTACCTTGAAAATCTAAATTAGGGATATCTGTCAAAATCACTTCGAATTTGTTGAAATTTTCAGAAAAATTCAAAATTTTTCACAATTGTTGCTCAAGACCAATAAAATACTGATTAGGAAATCTAATCTCCCACCCCCAACCTAAAATCTACATTGTCCTCAATGTAAAAGATATGAGCATGCAATGCACATGGGACAACGAAAGTAAATGAGAAGTGATGAGAAGATAGTACCTGAATAACGAATCAAGAGAGTTTTCAATAGATCACTGGGAGAGAGCAGGTTAGTACGAGAGAAAGAAAAATAAAAATAAAATCCTACCTATACCACTTTCGCAGGTGCTCTCGATTGCATTTAGCATATGCAACAAGCCTTTAAACCCCTAGGTTACCCCTAGAGGACGAGTTGTAGTCTCGTGAGGGTTTACAGTAATGTTACCCACAAACATTGAACTAACTAACTTATGAAAGCGACTATCCTAAACCTATGAAAGCGATAAACCTACCTATACCTCCATCAGACTAGGAGATCAGTCCTGGTAAACAGGAGCAATCAGAGGCATGGACATGTCCTCTGAATCAAATGTCTCAACAAATGGCTTTAATCGATGTCCATTTACTTTAAACTCCTTGCCATTGTCGGGATCTCTTATCTCGACGGCCCCATGAGGATAACCAGTAACAACAATGTAAGGGCCGGTCCAACGAGATCGAAGCTTACCCGGAAAGAGGTGGAGTCGAGAATCATACAAAAGGACTTTCTGACCTGGCGTGAATGATTTTCGTACAATATGTTGATCATGAAACGCCTTCATCCTGTCCTTGTAAATTCTTGAGTTCTCATACGCATCGTTCCGGATTTCTTCAAGTTCATTTAACTGAAGTTTGCGTAGCGAGCCAGCATTGTCCAGATTGAAATTTAGATTTTTGATCGCCCAGTATGCTTTATGTTCCAATTCCACAGGCAAGTGACAGGCTTTCCCATAGACAAGTCTAAAGGGAGATGTTCCAATAGGAGTTTTGAAAGCAGTACGGTATGCCCATAAGGCATCGGTCAATCGGATTGACCAGTCCTTACGATCAGGGTTAACAGTTTTCTCTAGGATATGTTTGATCTCCCTATTAGAAATCTCAGCTTGTCCACTTGTCTGTGGATGGTATGGGGTGCTCACCTTATGAGAGATACCGTATTTCTTCATTAAGCTCTCAAATGGTCTATTGCAGAAGTGTGAGCCCCCGTCACTAATGATGGCTCGAGGCGTTCCGAACCGCGACAGGATATTTTCTTTTAAAAATTTAATGACCGTGCGATGGTCATTTTTGCGGCACGGAATTGCTTCGACCCATTTAGTGACATAGTCTACGGCGAGAAAAATATACAGATTTCCAAATGATTGGGGGAATGGTCCCATGAAATCAATGCCCCAACAATCAAATGCTTCTATAATAAGGATGGGATTCAAGGGCATCATATTTCGACGGGACAATGCTCCCAATTTCTGACAACGCTCACAAGCCTTGCAAAACTCATGAGTGTCCCTGAACATAGTGGGCCAGTAGAAGCCACACTGTAAAATCTTGGCTGTGGTCTTTTTAGCAGAAAAGTGACCACCACAGGCCTGTGAGTGACAGAAGGAGATGACACTCTGATGCTCATCGTCTGGTACGCATCTCCTTAAGATTTGGTCTGGGCAATATTTAAATAAATATGGATCGTCCCAGAAAAAGTTACGCACCTTGGTGAAGAATTTCTTCTTATCTTGTGACGTCCAGTGTGTCGGTATGGCACCTGTAGCAAGATAATTAGCAATATCAGCGAACCAAGGTGAATGGGAGACTTTAAACAGTTGTTCATCAGGGAACATGTCATTGATATGGGTCGCCTCAAGAGAATCAGAGGTATTAAGGCGAGAAAGATGATCGGCCACTACGTTCTCTACTCCCTTTTTATCTTTGATTTCCAAGTCAAATTCTTGGAGTAGAAGGATCCATCGTATCAAGCGGGGCTTAGAATCATTCTTAGAAAGAAGATACTTAAGTGCCGCATGGTCTGTGTAAATGATGATCTTAGATCCGATCAGGTAAGATCTAAATTTGTCCAAAGCGAACACTACGGCTAAGAGTTCTTTTTCCGTAGTCGAGTAGTTCACTTGGGCAGGATTTAGAGTCCTACTTGCGTAGTGAATAACGTAAGGCCGCTTATCTTTTCTCTGGCCTAGAACTGCTCCAAGAGCATAATCAGAGGCGTCGCACATAAGTTCAAAAGGAAGACTCCAGTCAGGTGGCTGCATGATAGGTGCAGTGGTTAACATGCCCTTAAGCTTAGTGAAAGCTTCTTGGCACTGCTCAGTCCACTCGTATGGTGTATCCTTTTGAAGAAGATTACATAAAGGACGAGAGAGGAGACTAAAGTCCTTTATGAATCGTCTGTAAAAGCCTGCGTGTCCTAAGAAGGATCGCACGTCCCTGATATTCTTGGGTGGAGGTAGGTTAGAGATAAGATCAATTTTTGCCTTATCTACCTCGATTCCTTTGGACGAGATGATATGCCCAAGGACAATTCCCTTTTGAACCATAAAATGACACTTCTCCCAGTTAAGGACCAAATTTTTTTCTTCACATCTTTTCAGCACACATTTAAGACTTGCTAAGCATTCGCTGAAAGATGAACCAAAAACAGAGAAATCGTCCATGAAGACCTCTAGATATTTCCCCACCATGTCAGAAAAGATACTCGTCATGCATCGCTGAAAGGTGGCAGGGGCATTACATAGCCCGAATGGCATCCTTCTGTAAGCAAAGGTGCCATAGGGACATGTAAATGTGGTCTTTTCCTGATCTTCAGGGGCGATTTCAATCTGATTATAACCTGAATACCCGTCAAGGAAACAATAATAGGAATGACCAGCTATCCTTTCCAGGATTTGATCAATGAAGGGCAAAGGAAAGTGGTCTTTCCTTGTGACGGTATTCAGCTTTCTGTAGTCAATGCACATTCTCCAACCAGTAGTAACTCTGGTTGGCACGAGTTCATTATTGGCATTGGCTACGATGGTGATCCCGGACTTCTTAGGAACTACCTGAGTTGGACTCACCCATTGACTATCGGATATGGGGTAAATGATCCCCACTTCCAATAGTTTGAGAACCTCGGCCTTAACCACTTCCTTCATGTTTGGATTTAGTCTACGTTGTGATTGCCGAACAGCCTTTGCATTATCCTCAAGATATATACGGTGAGTACAAATCGATGGGTTAATTCCCTTGAGGTCCGCTATCGTCCATCCAAGAGCTCCCTTATGCTCAATGAGAGTAGATATCAGCATACTCTCCTGTTCTTTCTCCAGGTGGGCAGAGATCACCACCGGGTATGTCTCATCTTGACCTAAATAGACATATTTTAAATCGGAGGGCAAAGGTTTTAGGTCAAGCTTCGGTGGCTTGAGGTTAGACGGTAGAGGCACTACATATGTTTGGGGCAATTCTTCAATGTGTGGCCTCCACCGGTTAACTTCAAGTACCGGTGCAGTATCAAGCATGGCACACGTCTCCCTAATTATATCATCATCAAGATCGTGGGAGTGGGCCAGGCACGTCTCTAGAGGATCAGAGGATAAGGTGAGAGGTGTTCTATCTTCCACAAAAGAATCAATCACGTTAACATCGTGGAAATCGTCATCATCCTCTGAGTTGCTGCCATTATTGAAAAAGATATTCGATTCCAATGTCAAATTTCCAAAGGACATAGTCATGACACCATTCCTGCAATTGATAATTGCATTTGAAGTAGACAGGAATGGGCGACCAAGAATGACGGGAATCTGAGTGCTCGAGTCATTGATGGGTTCGGTGTCCAAGATGATAAAATCAACAGGGTAGTAGAATCTATCCACCTGGACCAACACATCCTCGATGATCCCTCTTGGTATACGAACAGAACGATCAGCAAGTTGTAGTGTGGTTCGAGTGGATTTTAATTCACCCAAACCTAACTGTTGGTATACCGAGTAAGGAATCAGATTGACGCTTGCTCCTAAGTCAAGAAGTGCGTGATCAATTCGATAGTTTCCGATTACACATGATATGGTTGGGCAACCGGGATCTTTGAATTTTTGCGGCACATCTTGTTTCAAGATGGCACTCACTTTCTCAGTCAAGGAGATCTTCTTTTGAACACTTTTTCGTCGTTTGGTAGTGCATAAGTCCTTTAGAAATTTAGCATATGAAGGAATCTGTTTTACAACGTCAAGCAAAGGAATGTTGACTTTCACTTGTTTTAACACCTCTAGGATATCCTGAGAGTTAGATAGACGTTTTGGTTCAACCAACCGTTGGGGAAACGGAGCGACTGGCTTTTCTAGAGATTCCGGTTCAAATTTTTGTGGGGCGCCACTAAATTCATCATTGTTGTCCTCTTCTGGTTCTTGAGGCTTTTCTGGCCTAACCGGAAGGGTTTTATCAATAATCTTTCCATTCCTAAGAGTGGTGATGGATTTAGCGTGCCCCATTTGATTTGAAGAGCTGGGATCACTTGTCTCGTATTGCGGTTTCGGATTAGGGATTGATTGTGCAGGAAGCATCCCTTTTTCCATAGCCGTCATACGTGAATCTATTTTTTGCATAAAATCTGAAATTCCTTGCGAAATTCCTTGCATTGTCCGCGCCAGCTCTTGTATGGAAATTTGAACCGATTCTTCTTGAGGTTTCCCCTGATTTGGATTTTGATTGAAGAAACCTTGAGGGGTAGCAGTTTGTCCGTTCCTCCAACTAAAATTCGGATGATTTTTCCAGCCAGGATTGTAAGTATTAGAGGGTGGTCCATTGAAAGGTCTTTGATAGTTATTTACGGCATTAGATTGTTCATTCAATACTTCTCGAAAGGCAGGTATTGAAGGACAATTTTCAGTAGTATGAATGTTGCAATCACAGATGCCGCAAACACTTTCATTAACCTTTTCCTTCCTTCCTTCCATGGCCTCAAATTTTCTGGTGAGATTGGCCACCTTAGCATTTAGATCATTATCCTCTTTCAGGAGATATATTCCTCCTTTTTCCCTTGAATGAGTCGGCCTAGACGTAGTGTTCGTCCTTGGGTAATAGTCCCATGATTGTGTTTTTTCAGCGAGACTATCGAGGTAATCCCATACCTCGTCGACATTTTTATTTATGAATTCTCCGTTACACATTGTCTCGACCATTTGGCGCATGGAAGATGTTAGCCCATCATAGAAAAAATTTGTAATGCGCCATATTTCAAAGCCATGTTGTGGGCATGCATTAACCAGATCCTTGAACCTTTCCCAACATTGGAAGAATGTTTCATCTTCCTTTTGGGCAAAGTTCATGATCGCTCTCCTGAGGGTAATTGTCTTATGATGTGGAAAAAATTTCTTTATAAATTCCCTTTGCATATCATTCCATGTGCCAATGGATCTAGGACGCAGTGAATGTAACCACGTCTTGGCTTTTTCTTTCAAGGAAAATGGAAAAAGTTTCAACCTAATAATATCCTCAGATACATTAGGAAAGTATAAGGTGCCTATGATTTCATCGAACTCTTTCAGATGCAAGTAAGGTTCTTCAGACTCAAGCCCATGGAACTTAGGAAGGAGTTGGATAACCCCTGGCTTGATGTCCATATGTCCTGTATTCTCAGGAAAAATCATGCATGAGGGCGTACTCACCCCCGCCGGTTGTAAATAATCTCGTAAAGTACGAGGCGGGGGTGCCTGATGCACCTCATTCTCATCATGTACTTCCTCAACCCCTGGTTGGGGTAGTGCTTGAGGTTGATTTTCAGTCATAACGTCTTCTAACTCAGGAGAATCCAAGTGGTGTGTAGTCCTGCGATGGACAGTCAACCCCTCAACTAATCCTCCTTCAGTCACGAGACGTCGAGTGTTGTCGCGTGCCCAATGGGGCATAAAACACACTCAGCCCTCAAATTCTAATTTAAACCAAAAAAATAAAAAATAAAAATAAAAATCTAGGAAAAGGGAGGGTTGGAGAGAAGTTACCAAATCGGAGTTCCTAAGTTAAAAACCTGCAAAACAAACCAAAATAAGTTAGTTTCTAAGAATAGAAAGTCCTAATTAAGAGTAAACTAATTTCTAGAAAAGAAAAGAAGAAATTCTAAAGAAAGAGAAATTAGAAAGAGCTTACTAAATTAGAAGTTTCCTACAAAACAGAAAAAAATTAGGTTAGTTCTAAAAATCAGATAGAATGAAGAATAGTAAGTTTCTAACGTTAGGAAAAATTTCTAACAAGGAAAATAACTACTTCTAAACCTAGAATTAAAAATTCTAAAGAAAATCTAATCTTAAACTAATCCCAAAACTAATTAATTTCAGAAAAACGTAGCCGACAGTCCCCGGCAACGGCGCCAAAAACTTGTTCACTCCCCAAGTGCAGGGTTGTGATGTAGTAATAACTCGGTAAGACCGAGGTCGAATCCCAAGGGACTGAAACTTGTACGTTATCTAAAACTAACCAGAACTAGAACTAGATTAAGATGAAATCTAAACTGAATGTAAATTAAGAAATAATGGTGAAATAATTATCTAAACTTGAGAGAAATCAGGAGAAGGGAACTAGGGATTCAGAGGATCCACTTGTAGAGATCAGGGAGAATTTATGCTTGCATCAAAAATCATGAAAATTACTGAACTGGCGTTGATCTAGTTTTCAAAGAGATGAAAGGTGTATGAATTAGAATGGATTCCATCACCAAACCATGCCCACAGACTATGGCAAACAACAGAATTAAACTAATTACCAACCAATCATATGCATGAAGGTTAAGAAGGGTACCGTCATCCAACCATGCCCAGGAGACTATGGTGAATAACAGGGCTTCCTAACGTCATAAACATTAAAGAGAATGGGAATATTAAAAGTCATTGCAGACCCATTGTAATTTCAGTCACAATAGACCATTAAAAACCTAAAATATTTCCATTAAAATCAAACTAAAACCAACTTCAATTCAAAAATTAAAATTAAATTAAAAGCATATAATCTCTCATCTCACTACAAGCTTCACCTCCTAGCCCTAGTTAGGAGGATTTAGCCTGCCATGGATGGGCTCAATCCAAATAAATAAAGAGAAAAAGAAAAGGAAAAGAAAAGGGAAAGAAAAAAACCAAGCTCCTCTCTGTCTCCTCTGACCACGTTCAAACCTAAGCTCGAGCCCTCTGTTCTTCCTCCCAAGACCTGAATGAATGATCCCCACGTCCAAAACCTCTTTATATAGCTGCTGGAGTGGTGAAAATCGGATTTGAATCGGATTTGGAAAGCTATGCATGCCCATTGAAAGCTTTTTCGCAGCCAAGTTCGGTGCCTCGAAACACGCCACTTTCCTTGTTCAAATTCCAAAGAAACACCGTCCCTTAGGATTTCATTGGGTCCTCTACATGATAGACGGTTCAGATCTGCCATATGATCAAAGATGGTGGGCCAAAACCGTCCGGAAAAGTCGGTTTTCGCGGATGTGCGAAACCTTTCGCACCATTTCGCTGTTGTGATCGGTGGGCCCCACAGAAGCATTTTCTGGAAAATCCACCCCGTCCATTGGATTCAGAACGAAATTTCAGTAAAGAATGAGTGGTTTTGAACGTCCATTGACGTGACCCAGAGAAGAAATCACAAAAGAATCAGTTTTGAACGCTACCGAGCAGCCCTTTTGTGGCCTCTGTATCTCACACGTGTGCACGCATGGGTACAAAAATTCAGCATGTTTTTGTAGTATTCGAGTCCCTCTACACGGTGAACGGATCAGATTCTCCATACGAGCAATGGGTGGGGCCCACTACCGTTCGCAAAAACGGCCGCGGCCGTGCGTCCGCTGCAAAAATTTTTTTTTTTTTTTTTTTTTTTTTTTGAGTTGTAGACGGAACGTCGGTCAGCGCAGCTGACCGACTTTTGAAAATTCTGGTGCACGGCGAGTGCACATGTGCACTGTACACACTCATCTAATATGGGGTCCATTGCACTATTTTAGAGAAATCTGCACCATCCATCTGTTTTGACTCCTTATTTAAGGCGTCAATAATAATTTTGAGGCAGTTCCAGATATCAGGTGGGCCCAGAATCAATGGTTTATAGGCTGATCTGTCAGTTGGGGCACTTCTCGAGATCTTCAATGGCTGAAATTTTATATGTACGGTTAATTTATGGTCCTCAGGCGACGTATGAAGTTTCGAGCCGAACGGATGGTGGGAACCTCGTGATCTTGCATTCTGGACGTCCTTCAGGCCACTTGAGCTTCAATTTCTAACTTTTCTCGGGTTTCTGACCGTGTATATTTGTCAATCTTGGTCCCCTGGAGTGTGTCCCTTGCCTTTGGCGTCATCGGATCGTTAAATCTCAACTTTTAACGTCTTTTTTCCATCCATGCTCATAAAATCACTTTGCCACACAAGAATGAGAAAACGAGCCATTAGACAGCATTATATTCGTAAATCCAGACAATATCTGGGGTCTAACATGCAATATTTGACCCTCAACAAGCGAGTTTTCACAAACAGCCCCACCGGCTTGAGAATGGGTTGTTCTTGAGCCGGGTGTAGTTCTGGCTCCCGCTGTTGTTTCATTCGGTTTATCTCGTCGCGTAGGGCTTGGATCTCGCTTTGCATGGCGCGGTACTTGCTTGACCGATTGCTCGGTCGCTGGGAAGGCCCCGGTGCGAACTCGTTATGAAGCGATGAAGACGACCAAGTTTGTTCATCAGGTTGTGGTTGTACCACTGCAGCTTTCTTCTTCCTTGCCATTGCTTGGGTAAATGAGAACCTGACTTCTAGTTTTAGGTTCCCACAGACGGCGCCAAAAAATGTTGATGCCAAAATCCGGTCAGCCTTCCCTACACGTCGACCACCACGTATGATCCCTAGAACCTACACCAGGAAAGCAGAAAAAGGTGACCCAGGCTAAGCCGGGAGACCCTCCGATGCCTAAGTCAGGACAAGGGAATCAGGGTCTGAGTAGAGTGTAGAGGAGAGCTCGATTTCGCGTACCTGTAGACATGGTGATGCGTCCTATTTATACCAGCCTGGGAGGCGGTCTGAGTCCGACAATCTCGGCACGAGCAGAGGGATTCTAGGATCATGGAGATATTGCCCGCAATTCACCGCATGTGAAGCGTATCTGGCGGATCATGCGTATCTGCGGGCGAAGTTTTCGGCCACGTCTCAATGTGGCAATTTTTCTATCGATCGTGGTATGAGTCTCTGATCGTAGCCTCGGCTTGGATAGTTCGACCGGAGCATCAGCATGCGATCCTCCCGCAAGTCCGAATTCAAGTAGACGGTCGAAGGTATATATTGGTTAGATCGGATGTGACTCCTCTCCGGGCTGAATTCTGCTTTCAGACTCGTGTGATGCTGATACTAAGTTCAGCCCAAATGGGTTGCGCCTTAGTCGGAATGGTGCTGAGTCGGCTCGGAATAGCGATCTCAGATCTTCTCATAACAACCACTGTTTCCTATTTCCTATGGTGTGGTCCGTCAGAAATTTGAATATGTTTCATTTTAGAGACAATGACTTAAAATAAACTCAAAAAATGGCTAGACAGCGTGGATACACATTGCATGCTTCGAGCTTAGCCTATAGTTAGGGCCCTGTTCGGGTTGCACCAAGTCCCTGTCGCGGGAACCATTAAGCGCACTGTGGAACCAGCAATGTGGGTGGTCTCCTGCCCATGGGTCACACCTCGATATATTTTTTATATATGTTCCATCCATACATTTTTCCAGCTCATTTTATAATATAAGTAAAAAAATGAAGCAGATAAAAATCTCAATTGTACCACGTGACCACAGGATATAGTAGTCATTGAAATCCCGCCCTTAAAACAAATTCATGGGGCTACTGTAATGTTTATTTTCCATTCAACCTATTGACCAGGTAAAGGGAAAAAACAAAAAATAAAACTTCGTGGCACACCAAAAGTTTTTAGTAGTCATTCGCCACTCTTTCCTTTGGTGTGATCCACCTTTATCTGCTTCTTTTTTGGGTATGTGCAGTAAAATAAGTTGACAAAATTGATGGGCAGTGTAGATATATCATTAATGTGTAAGAATTCTATAAGGTAGGCCTTATTGATCAATGCTCAGGATTATCCTAAAGGTTGGATAATGTGATCAAGTGCACCAGTGGACCCCACTAGTGTATGATGCATCAAGAAAATGGTGCAAGACGTGGGATGCTAGAACTATAATACACAGTATTGAGGTGAGATTGAGATTTCCTAATTCGTGTGGAGCCTTTTAAGGAGAGGAGTTTTGATGAGTTCAAACTCCTTTGCCCTCTTTAACTATAAAATAGGACTGTGTCTCCAATCCAACACGATCCATGGAAGCAAAAATCTCATTAAAACTTCTCTAAAGGTGTAAGCGGAGGAAGACTGAGGCATCAAGCCTACAGTGATGCCGTCCCAACAAGGTACGCCCTATGGTTCTTTGGATCTCCATATCTGATGAATAGCACAGTCCTTGCAATTCCTCATGTATATTACACAATGTGGCCCCTGCATTGAGGGGACCACCCACACCACTACTTCCAGGGCGGCAACTAAGTCACACCCATTAAAATGGTGGGATGCATTGGCTACAATGGGTCTCCGTGCTCATTGTGGACATTTTGTGGGGCGAAAACTTCTAATATAAATTTTGTATTTGTTTATATAATTAAGTTGTTTGGTTGCACCAAATTTCTTAAAATCATTAAAACATCTCTCATTTTCATGACCAAAATTTCCTTTGAAAATGATTTGGCATTGATTGCCATTAAAAGCTTTCTCTAAACCATAAGTAATCTATGACGCACGTTGGAGTGAAAATTTCTACTGTACCATTGTATTTATTTATATTTAAGTGTGCTAGTTTGCAGCAAATATTATGAAATTATTAAAACATCTCTCATTTTCATCACCAAATTTTCCATTCAAAATGAGTCGGTGTAGGTTGCGACGTAAAAGCTTCTCCAAGTCATAAATCATCTATGAGGTGAGGTGCCACGTCTACTACCTATCATGCACGCTAGCTGGGCATGCGCTCCTTATCCAGGCTCTGTATCATGCGAGTCTCACCATGAGGATAGCCTAAGTCCATCCTGGCAGGGCATGAGCTCGTTATCCAGGAAGGGGATTGCGTGGTCCGCCACATACCATAGACCTCAGTGGTGTGTTGACATCACCGAATTCCATGGCCCCACCATGATGTATGTGTTATATTTATATTTTCTGTTGATTCAGAAATCCGGTTAACTCTCCTTGGTCTTAGCGAACCTACACCAAGGATAAACAAGGAAGACCCTGGCTCATGCAGGATGTCTCCTTCAATGTGTAAGTCAGGACAAGAATTTGGGTCTAGTTGAATATTAGGGCTTAGGGCTAGAGATTGTGCGTATTTTTCACCTTTGGGGCTTTCTTATTTATAGGTGAGAAGAGGTGGTGTCATGGAGGGCACCGGTTCCTGTATAGTAAGAACTGAATAGAGTAGGATTCGGATTCCTTGCGTGGCGATCTTTCTTGATCCTAGGCTAGAATCTCGAGGTGAACCGCGTAGGGGTCGGTTTCCACGACCTTCGGCCGAGGACGTGGACCGACCTGATTGACATCAGGTCGAATCCCATAGAGGGTGGGTTCAGCTGTCCTAAAGTAGTCCGACTTGATTCACAACTAAGGTCGACGGGTATTGCTGACCTGAGGTGGGTTAGTTCACTCCCTTTAGATGACTGTCTCAAAGTCACGTCTTGAGGTCGAGCTCGACCTTCCTTTGCACTCAGTCGAACAGGTCGAGCTTGGCCTTTCCCCATGCTCGGTCAAAGGGGTCGGACCTTTGGGTTGCACCAGTTGCTGTTCGAATTGTTGAACTTGCCTATTAATAGTAGGTCGGTCTATTTTCCCCATAATAGTAAGCCCCCCTACTTACTAATTCGCGTAGCGGACTTGATAAGTATGAACTTGGCCAGGTTAGACAATCTTTGAATTGACCCTGAAATTGAATCGGGCTATACTGTTGAGCAGGTTGGGAGGCCAAGGACGGACTGTCATTTTGCCGCCATGGATGATAGGGGCGGTGGATGCGGAGCTCGAGGTATGAGTAATGATGATTGTGTCTCTTTGGATGACGGTGTTGCTTGGTATTTGTATGTATGGTCAAGCGCCAGCTGTCCGTGGCTTAGCTCTTGAGGTCGCTACATGTCATGTGCCCTGCAAAGAGGGTGTTCTTGTGCGATGTTGCATCTCCTCATGCACAAGTATTGATTGGGCCTCATTAATGCATTGGGTTGGATGTTTGTAAGAGGGGGTGGGACACTCAGAGCTCCTCCCTTCTCCTCTTTTCCATATGCTTTTCAATGGATCAAGCAATTTCCGATAAGTTGGAAATCCTCGCTATTTCCCTCTTTCTGAAAGTTTTCCTTTTCTCCGGCTTGCTTTTTTCCTTTTTCCTTTCCTTGTTTAGCCAAGATGTTAGACTGGTCTAGGGTTAGGTCAGTGTCGGGAGGTTTTCACAACAACTCGTACGATTCCCTCGAGAATTCTATACCAAATAGAGTTATCCCCTCTTCTTCGGACATGGGGGATGAAGAGGTCGGATTCCAGGGTTTGAGTAATGAGGGAGTTCGGCCAGGACTAGGTGGTCCTTATGTCGAAGTTATAGAGGTCTGTACTTTTGGCTCTACTATGACTGAGGCCGACCTAATTGGGGTCTGAGGGGATTATCATATCCTTGAGTCGATTGTACTCAGAGCTCCGGAGCCTAGGGAGGTGTCTGGCCAGCCTCGCGCAGTCGAGTTGGCCATCTATGTTGTGGCTCTGCAGTATAGTCTTTGTTTACTCCTGCACTGTACAATCCAGAAGGTCCTTGCTTATGTGAGCTTGGCCCCTAGCTAGTAGATCCCAAATGCTTGGAGGGCCTTAATTGGGACTTGTGTACTTTGGTAGTAGCTTGGCTTTCTTGAGTTGTTAGTAGCCAAAATTTTGTATTTGTACAAAATTAAGGTCAATCCTTTGAACTTGGGGTGGTACTATTTCTTCGCTCGGGCCAACCAAGGTAAGGCGTTCATCACCGACAACCCTTCATCTAACGAGAGGTAAAAAGATAAGTGGTTCTTTGTGTCCGGGGAGTGGGCAGACCTAACGATTAGAGTTCTCGCTGAGTTCATGACTCCAAGTCAGGAATCGTTGAGTTGTAGTTGAGTTCGGATTTGTTATTGATCTTTTTCCTTTTGTGTAGTGGGCTCTTCTCGCATTCAATCCGAGCTCTACCCTTCTCAGTTTCAATGTGTTGCCTGTGCACGACTGGTGAAGGGTCCCGAGTGAAGTTGGAAGGTGCTGATCACCCCTCTAACTTTGTTTCAGGCCGGGATTGCCAGAGTCACTCCTAGACTAAGTGAGTAGAATCTCCTCTATCTTTGTTGAGCTCTAGTTTATGTGTTTGCTGATACTTTACTTTTCGGTAGGCATGTCGACTGCTTCCCACCATTCTAAGAAGGTGAAGCTTCCTCTTGTTGCTGAGGTAGATCGGCTTCAGAAGAGGATGAAGGAGGGCGTAGTCCCTCGTAGGACCAAGGGACTAGCCCTAGTGGCAATTCAACCTCTACTCAGGATTCCTCCTCTGGCTGGTCGGCCTAAGGAAGAAGTTTCCTCCGCTGCTGCGGCAACGCTAGAGCTAGAGCGTGTGTTGGACGAAGCCCCTACTCAGAGGCCTGAGGGGATGAATCTAGTTCCCCTCAAGGAGGGGCTTGATATGCTCTTGACGCTGGAGCTCCGGTCTTCAGGGCAGAGGAAGGAGCCCCAGTTTGTTCCTGGGGCTAGGGTTCCTGCTGGGGTAGAGGGTAGTGGCTCGACTTCTGAGTTGAGTCCTTTGGCAAAGCTCACCAAGTTTCCTTCTCATCATGTGGATGAGCAGGAGATCATCACCGCGTTTGTCCTTCATCCGATGGACATTCTGCGGGAGGCGACTATTGGCCTTCTGAAGGTATGTCTCAGGAGTGTTTGCCGAGCTCTTTTCACTTATTTTTTTCTTGCTTTTCTGACTTCATTTTCATTTTTTTAGATCACCCCTCCTAGATCCTGACTGGTCTTCAAAGAGATCGGCTTTGATTATGAGAAGTTGAAGGCCGATCTCTAGGCGAAGACCGCCGAGCTCCAGACCGTGGCAAACGACAGGGACGCCACCATGGCCTAGGCTGAGGTCCCGCAAGGAGCTTTGTGCGTGCTTCGGGAGGACCGGAGGGTCTTAAGGGCTCAACTTGACGACACCCTCTTAGAAAGCGTCTTGAAGCAGTCTACTCTGAAGGCCCTGATGGCCAAGAAATTGTGGTCAGATGTAGCCCTTGAAGTTAAGAGGCAGAGGTCGGAGGCGGCCTTAGAGGCCGAGAGGCAAAGATTGGAGGCAACCTTGGAGGCCGGGAGGAAGTTGGAGGCTACTCTAGCGGAGGCGATCTCCAAGTCGGTGGAGGCCTTAGCTCGACTAGCCAAGGTTGAAGCCTCTATCCCTGGCATCAGGTCGAGGGTGGTGGAAGCCTTTAAAGCTTCCGATGAGCACACGATTGTCACGCCCCAAACTAGAAAACCGGGCTCACAAAATTTTCGATTGTCGAATCCGGTGCCGACAGCCTTCGTAGTATCCCATTCTCGGCTCCTAGCGTCCATATGCCAGATTCCAATCCTGGAATCATACAAGAAGGATTTTTCAATGTACATTTAACTCGTAATAAGCATAATCACAAGTTTACCCAAATCATAAAGGCAACATCATCATCACATATCCACTAATATAATCATTTGAATATAATGTTGAAAGGAAAATACATATATAAAAATCAAAGCTCCAAGAGTCCGCTGCACGCTTCATATGCTCAACGCTGCTACAACCTAACACCACCTACACACATCTATCATGCATAAACTTATAGAAAGCTTAGAGGGTGGTGAAAGTGTGTGCACAAGATAAGTGCTAAGCACACAAATATAATGCCATAATCATATAATGTCGGAAATATTAGCAAGATCATGAATCAGACGATATCAGAATAAGTGGAAATACTGTAAGTTTATAAATCATTTAATATCAGAATATGCAATGCAGATCGACTATGCAAATGTGAAATTCATAGAGAGCTAAATATCAGATGCCGATGATGCCATGCAATATGCAAATCTTGAAGAGCCACGAATACCATCAATCTCATCTAGGCCATACATCAAACCTGTGCGTATCGTGCAATCATGTGGGGATAACTCTGTCTCATAAGGAGTCCCATAAACATCTCAGTCCAATGGCATCTGCTTTAATCAATCATCCATCACAACATGCATACGAATGATGGATGTCCACAGAAGGACAACAGATCTAGTTCAAATATCAAAATAGGCTCACTAATTTAAAACGCGTCACGATAGTTAAGGAAAGAATCCAACTTATAGCCACTACAACATCGAACGATGCTCCCGATGTGGGAAAAAGTTCTTCCTTTACTGTGTGCACAGTAGCCTGCCAATCACTGGTAGCTCGCTTAGGTCCTCATGCCTCGCCCATTTAGTGTCCACTCACCTGCGCCTGCCCCTATGTGATCACAGTGATGGAGCGTCACAATATCCCCCACCGAGGGCAGATCTAAGTCTAAGTACAATAAGTGGGCTTCCTTACCCTCTCTATCGCGCAATAAACTGGACTTCCTTATGGGGTCCAATATATACACAAGGTGGGCTCCAAGGTGTAGGTATCATGACGCTATGTTGTCACATAGTCATAATCGGTATCGATAATCGGCCTTGACAATCGGCCTCGATAATCAGTCTCGACAGTTGGAATCGACTTTGGCAATTGGAATCGGACATGACAATTGGAATCGGCCTCGGCAATCGGAATCGGCCTCGACAATCGGAATCAGCCTCAATAATCGAAATTGGCCTCGGCAATCGAAATCGGCTTCGACAATCGGAATCGACTGAACAAGACCTAAGGGAAAGTCACAATGTGGACATCTAACTATCATTGTCCATCAATGTGGACATTTAACCAACATTGCTCCCAAGGAGTGGCCCACATAGAGCCAAACGTATCATGGGCCATGGCTTCACACAGAGGTCTAATATACATTACAATGAGCCTCATCATATGGGTCGGAATACATCACAATGTGACTAATTGTATGGGCTGAAAATACATCTTAATGGGCCTTACCAAATGGGCTAAAAATACGTTACAATGGGCCTCATTATATGGGCTGGAGATACATCACAATGGGCCACGTTCCGTGGGCCTAATACACATCACAATGAGACGTATTACATGGGCATATATATACACATCAAGTGGGCCGCATCCCAAGGGCCATGCATACATCACATGGGCTTCATATTCACATGATGGGCCGCACCAATGAGCCAATATACATCAAGTGGGCCACAACACATGGGCTGCACCAATGGGCCAATATACATCAAGTGGGCCACAAAACATGGGCCGCACCAATGGGCCAATATACATACAGGTGGGCCCTGCATACTTAGCAAATGGGCCCCCACCAGATGGGTAACGTGGGTACAACATACATCGCGGTATAGCCCACGACACCATCTAAACATTGTCCAATACCATTCAATACTATCCAAACGTGTGAATGAAACAAATACATAATGGAATGGCATCCCACCTAGTCAAGAGGACTGTGGGGATATAGAATACATAATTTAAGGTGGCCTCGCGTGGGACCCATGGACGCACAGAGTTGATACAACACTACATCAGGGTGAGTCTCACCACAAATGGACAGATGGTGTGAATATAGTACATACATCATGGTAGAGCCTATAATCTAGACGGTCCATCAAGGCAGGCCTCATACAAAGGGTGTGTCCATCTGCTGTGATGGACGGTGGATATAAAGTAAATACAATCAATGTGGGATCCACTGCACAGATGGTGTAGATAAAACACTTACATTACGGTTGGCCCACAAAGCAAATGGACGATCTGGATATCACATTCCCCATATCACACCCACATAGCCAGCTGACGTCAATCACAGCAGCTATGTAGCTGATGTGAGATACACCATCCAATCTACTCTCACGTATCTGGGTCCCACGAGGGCCCACCATAATATTATATATATATATATACACTATCAGGTGGGTCACACCGTCCAGGAGACTGGATGCTGTATATATATATATATATATATATATATATATATATATATATATATATATATATATATATATATATATATACTATCAGGTGGGTCACACCGTCCAGGAGACTGGATGGTGTGGAGAACAGTACATCATGGTGGGTATCCACGTCCCTCACCAGGGACGGTGTGAATACGTAATACATAAATCAAGGTGGGTCCCACCGTCCCATGTGCGGACGGTGGATAGAATACATATATCAAGTGCGTCCCACCGTCCCAACTGGACAGTGGAGATGCAATACGTACATCAAGGTAAGGTGGATCCCACCGTCCGCTGCTATTGGATGGTGGAGATCAATACATCGGGGTGAGGTCCACGAACGTGGCCCACCAGAGATTTGAATCTGCTTCATTTGGGGTGGATGGTGTGGTTGAAAACACCCATCACGATCAGGGTCCACAGAACTTGTAGGCGCTAAGACAGCAACAAAATAGCTGGTTGCTGGCCAGCGTACACCAGCCAATCTGCTTCCATCAGGTGGGTACCACGTGGGGCCCACAATAATATTATAATATTATTTAGTATATGCATGTATATATAATACATAATATTATTATTTTATTTATTTATTTATTTATTTTTGGTGTTGTTTAAACGTCCACGCCCTGGATATAGCTAGTACAGCTGGCCCTACAGCACCTGACTGTATAGATACAGGATATATACATCAAGGTGGGCCCCACCCCCACACGTGTAGCACGTGTGGGGTGGGTCCCACGCCAGAATAGATGGATGGCGTAAGAGTAGAACACATGCATCGAAGGTAGGTTCCACCGTCCAGACCCCTGGACGGTGGATGGCACGGATTAAAACATATACATCAATGTGGGGTCCACTGTACGGACGGTCTGGATAAAACCTCACATCACCCGTGGGTCCCACGCACACGTGGCCACCGTGTTTAGATCAAGGTGATATTTGTGTTTTGCCTACGGTCCGGGCCACCCCAAACGAACAGCAATGGTGGGTCCCTGATCATGGCAGTAAGGTGGGCCCCGCTTTGGGACAACGGTGTGGTCCTCTAAATGGACAACATGGATAAATACCTACATCGTCATGGTAGGCCTTCAACACAGAGAGAGAGAGAGAGAGAGAGAGAGAGAGAGAGAGAGAGAGAGAGAGAGAGAGAGAGAGAGAGAGAGAGAGAGAGAGAGAGAGAGAGAGAGAGAGAGAGAGAGACGTGAGGCAGAGAATCGGTGTAGGGGAGGGACCCCACCACTATGGGCCCCTCTTGATTTCAACACATATCAAAGTGGGTCCCATCACAAGTGGGCCATCAAATTGATAATCAACGGTATATCACCCACCGATCGGCCTTCTTCTTGGCTCTTATGGCTTCCTTTGCTCATTGACTTCCTTTTGATGGTTGAAGATGAAAATTGAGTGGCTAGGATGAGAGGGATAGGAAGTGGGCCACACATAGTCTCCTCTCTCCCTTGGGGTTGCTTGGGAGTAATGAGAGAGTGATGTAAGAGAAGTGATGGGAGAGAGGGATGGTGAGTGATGGATGAGTGTACTTGATCGTAAGAGAGAGAGTTGACTTTGGAGAGGGGGGGTTGTACTTTGGGATGGGTGTTGTACTTAACATTTGATTGATGGATTGATATGATGTGTCATAGAGATTCTCTCGGTATTTGCAACGCGCGGCGTTTTCCTTGAACTGAACGCCAGCCCACATCTCTTGGCTCGGGTATCGCCTCGGCGCGTAAGATGCAGTGTCGGAACTGCAACGACGACGCGGTCATAAGGGTACAAGTTTTGAGTCGGGCCGACTTTGAAATGCAGGACTCGACTTAGGATTGTGCACAAATGTCGGATACAAGTCGAGGATCGTCGAAATTCGACTGGGAGGACCGCAGAAGCCTATGGAATGGTACAGTCTAGGATATGGGCCTTACACTGATGAGATCGAAGACTATTTTATCATTGGCTTTACTCGGTGCGAGGAGTTGGTCAGGCAAAGGCATCCTGGCATAGATCTGGACAGTTTGACTGAGGCTGCTTCTGAGGCCCCCACTCCTGTCGAGGTCTCTCCTCTTGCCGAAGTTTCTGCCTCTGAGAAGTCCAGAACTAGGGATTCTCTTTGAGCATCATTTATCTCTTTTCATAATTTTTGTATATGTACTTTTACTTTCTTGTAATTTCCAGAGTATATTGATGAAAAGAAAGTTTTTTGTTGCAATGGCTTGTCGAGTGAATTTTTTAAGTATGTTCGTTGATTCGAGTTATCTTTTTTTGGACCATGCTTGCCCAAGTAGTGATGATAGTAGAATGCCCGACCTCTTCTTTGGGGTCGGATCGTTGATGAGGGCATTTCTTCCCTTGTTCAAAGGGAACCCCTTAGTAAGGTTTTGGTAGGCCGAGCCACTTAGTAAAAGGGAGAGTAGAATGAAAAATTCCCTTTGTTGCAATTTCTTAAAGGAGTAAATTTTGACATCATAGATTTAGTGCAGTAGGAAACTATGAACTTTGAGCTTGAGCTCGGTTGATCATGCATGGTAGATTTTTAGGTGCTCAGTCTTCCACGGATGTGGCAGAAGCCGTCCCTCCAAGTCTTCGAGTCAGTAAGTTCCTAATCAGCTCGTACTTGTTACTGCATAGGGGTCTTCCCAGTTCAGACCCACAGCTCCCGAGACCGGTTATTTGGTATTCTGGAAGGTTTTGCGGAGGACTAGGTCCCCCGTTCAGAATCTCCTCATCCTTAATCTGGAGTTGTAGAAACGAGCTACCTGTCGTTGCCAAGCTGTAACTCTAAGTTGGGCTTATTCCCTTCTCTCCTCGACTAAGTCTAGTTCTAACGTCATTTGCTCGATGTTCTGTTCTTCATCATAGGAGTAGGTCCGAGCAGTGGAGAGTCTGATCTTCACTAGGACAATGACTTCTGTACTGAAGGCCAAGGAGAATGGGGTTTCCCCTGTGGTTGTTCAGGCAATAGTTTGGGTGTTGTTGGAGGGCCTCACATTGTATATAGACAGTGGCTACTAAAAAATTGTTTTGGAAAGTGACTCGCATTGTATATAGATAGTGGCTGCTAAAAAATTGTTGTGGAAAGTGACGTGAAATTTGTGGTTGATATGTTCAACAAGGATTTTGTTCCTAATTGGAACATGTGGTACTGGAGGGCTCGTTTTGATGATCTTAAAAGAAGAGGGAAGATTAGGTGACTTACTCGTGTGAAGCTAATGGGATAGCTTGGATAGGCCTCACAGTCCCTAGTCAGTCACCTTCTTCCGCAGTTAGTTCTCGACCATGTCTCAAAAGAGGGTACATGTACTTCTACCTCCCCCAATAGATGCATCTAGTCAGGCTCCACGTCGAGTGTATTTTTAGCGGGCCTAGCTTCGAATACCATCCGTCCTCATGGTGACACGAAGCCTTGGTCGAAATGGGCATGGTACACCAAGCTCCCTCCCAAACTCTCTCTTTTCACATGGAAAATAATTCACAAGGCCATCCTGGTCGATGCTAGAATTCAGAGGAAAGGAGATAGCATCATGCCAACGTGCACCTGCTACGCTCCATTTAATGACCGACCACATCTTTGCCTCTGGAGTCACGACGTCGCAGGTGTGGGAGCACTTTGGTAGCCTCTTTAGCATCCACGCCCATTCCCCCTCTTCGGTAGTTGGTAGGGCCACCCCTTCCTTGTCGAGTTTGTTGCTCCTCTTGAGGGGTATTATACCAACATTCATATTTCTGGATGGTGAGGAACGCAGCCCGGTTTGATGGCTTCGTGACCAGAAGTGACAAAGTCATCTTCAACATCCTCCGCTGGATCAGCCGCATCACCCCTTCCCTCTTGATGCCCAACTCTCCTAATTTGTCCACATCGTTAACCCTCAATGCCTTGGGGATCACCACTCATGCGCCCTCCATGACTAGGCTTCAAGTGGTCAAATGGATCAAGCCCAAACCTGGTTGGATCAAAATTAACGTTGATGGGTCAGTGTTGGGCAATCCGAGCCCATCAGGAGGTGGTGGAGTTGGTAGGAATTCGTCCGACGAGTTCCCTTTTGTTTTCTCTTCTGCCTATGGGTTCGGATCCAATACGAGGGTGGAGATTAGAGCTATCCTAGATGGCCTTAAGAGTGTGTGAGGCTAGGTTTCTCAAAGGTGGAGGTGGCAAGCAACTTAAAATCTGTGATCTTCACCATCCTAAATTATGATTTGCGCTCATGGCGCTTGTGGTAGTGGAAGACGAGGATTTGTGCTCTCATGAGCAATATGGACATTTGTTAGGGATTTGTGTTGTGGAATCACACAAATCTAGATCTAGGATAACAATCCAATGGCGCCAAGCAAATACAAGAGAACATAGATTTAACTTGGAAAAGCCTTGCGGGAAAAAACCACAGTACAAAGCGACAAATCTCCACTATGAAAATAGAAATTAGAAAAAGAGAGATATAGAAATTACAAAGAGAGAGGACTTACCCGATTCGAACAACCTCGAATCTCACCTTTGCTACACCCTTTAGAAACCCTAAAATCCTTTTAGGAATCCTTGAAAATTTTTTAGAAAGCTTTTGAATCATTTAGAATAGCCCTAGGGACCCCTATTTTAGTTTAGGAAACTTCACTTATGCACATCCTTTGGAAAAGTCCGAAAACCGCTTCAAATTTACACAGTCCGTGCAGGATCTGCGGAACCTCGACTAGTTGAAGGAGGGCCTCGACTGGTCGAGCAACCTTGACCGGTCGAGCCTGACCCTTGATTGGTCGAGCATCACAGACACCCAAAAAATGAGCTCACTGGACTTTGAGTCGAACGGCCCACTCGATCGGTCGAGCTAGGCCCTGGATCGGTCGAGCAGCCCAAAATCCTGTTAGATTTAAGGCATCTGACAAAAACATTCTCATCGCGCACACCGTTCAGAAGACTAATGTGGTGGCGGACGCCCTCCCCACATTGGGGAGTGACGCTCAAGGGGACAGGCTCTTCCGGTCATTGGGAGATCTCCCCACGCCTATTCGAGGACTGTTGTTCCTTGATAGAGTAGGCCTAGGCAACATGAGGGAAGCCTAACTTCCACTGTTCTATTTTCTTTTTGCTTCTTTTTGTCTTAAGATAGGTGTGCCCTCTCCATTTTGTCGGTGGGCCTGCCTGAAAATGTTCATGTTGTAAAGTGTTCAGCTTCTCCTTAATGAAAAATAAAAAAATAAAAGCTAATGGGATAGTGAATGGATTGGCGCAATTGGGTAGCGACTATCAGGTGAATTGGACGTTGGAGCGAGTGTCGGGTCTCCCTCTACTCATCCGAGGTAACATTGTCCTAAATATATAGAACAGGTCTTGGAACAATTAGGATGGGCTGATAGGTGAGGGGCTTCTTTCCATTGTACAGAGTCACAAGATAGGCGATGGGCGGGTCCCTTTCTTTTTGTCATGTTGGCTGCCCCAATGGGTTTTCCCCCCGTATCTTCTGGTGATGCTTCTTTTATGAATATATTTTTCCTTGAAGGGGAAAAAAAAAAAAGAACCAAGTTGCATTCATGAGTGATTTTCTTAGCGACTTGGCTTTAAATCCCATTTTGGTCGCTAAGTTCTGGAACTATGGTTTGGCCCAATTTAGATGTATACGGACCTAATGATTGGATTGACCTATTGGACAGGCTAGATGGCAGACACACATGGCTTGGGCCCGCGACAACTCCATGTGATGATTCACACTGTTTTAATTATAAGTACAAATATAAGGTAGATTATATTAGAAACTTTCTAAAAAATCCATGGCGTGATCAACATTCATAATTAATCGAGTACAAATTCTTGCAGGGACTTTCCTTGATAACTATATCAGTGGCGAGGGTGATTCCTCCTGAATTTCGAGAAATGCTCTTTTTCGTTTCACTGTATATGGTTGGCATGGGACTAGGAGGACATAAACCATGCCTGCAGGCATTCGGAGCTGATCAATTCGATAAAGATAGCTCAGAAGGGAGACGGGCCAAGAATTCGTTCTTCAATTGGTGGTATTTTGGGATAAGCAGCGGTGCTAGTGTGGCAATGCTTACTGTAATTTATATTCAAGACAACGTGGGATGGGCCATTGGCTTCGGGATTCCCACCATTGCTATGGCGTTTGCACTTTTACTCTTTCTCTTTGGATCGAACACATACACCCATCTAATACCAAGCGGACAGAGCCCATTGACTCAAGTTGCCAAGGTCATTGTTGCCGCAGCTCGCAAGTGGCATCTTCCATCAGGAAAAGATTATTGAGATGGTGGCCGATGTGTTCCTGTGGCTAAGGAAGTTAGTCCTGGGACCAATCAATTCAAGTAAGTGAATCCTACCCATTCAAGCTTGTTTAGAGAATGAATATTTCTTACAAAAACCTAAAATCGCAATCATTCATCCAGTGGGCCCGAAAATTATAAATGTTGCATTACCCCATGATAGTTATCCATCCAATCCCGTGGCCATATCAAGTGGTGTTTAATCGTCCTACCTTAAGAAACAAGCTGCATTGTACATTGGTTTACTGCAGTAGCTCCCTGCCTCCAGAATCAAGCTGCATTGTACATTGGTTTATTGTCCTGCTCTCGTAGGAAAAAATCAAAATCATGAAATGGAGGCGTTGATCAGCCTCAATACATGGACATCAACATGAATCTAGGAGGGGGGGGGGGGGGGGGGGGAGAGTTGTACAACTTATTGACCTCTACGGCTCAAGGGTGGGTCCCAAAAGAATATGAAAAACTGGTAATGATATGGCCAGCATGGTTAGAAAATTAAAGAAAAGATCCATGGTGCAATCTTTCTTTCTTTCTTTATTATTATTATTATTTATTTATTTTTCAGAAAGGTGGGAGCACACCACCTGTAACTTCGTTAAAAAAAAGAAAGGCTTTAGGTGTGCACCAAAAAAAAAAAAAAAAGACAGACATCACCGATCATATAAAACAGCCTTATCAGGCCTACATGAGAACTAGCCCAACTACAACTGTACCCAACGAAAGGATCCGGCCGGGCCAAGAATCAATGCCAATAAACTCCAAAATACCTCCACTGGCTCAACAAATGCCCACACCAAACCTCAGACAACTTCAGCACTACACAAACTTCAACAGGGACCGAAACCCATAAGAACTTGAGAGGAATCCAAAAGGGGAGAGGAAGAGCTGGGCCTCCACAAACTGCTCAAATCTGTTCTAACAAGGACCGACCATATGGATACAGCACAATGCAAGCAGCAACAATCCACCACATCCACTAGCCCCATTACTAATAAAATGGGTTGCCGGACACTATCCCCGGTAAAATGAGCACAACCTTCTAGATCAGGCGCTAGGGAGAAAATTAGTTCCAGTGCTTCTCCTAAGCCACACCTTCTCTACCCCTGAAGAATTGTGATTATTTACAAGCTCATTTTATGAAATGCATGATAATATTCCCACCCAACAATGGTAACGGTGTGTGCTGGCCAACTCTCAGTACTCAATCTACGCAGACTTTTCACCGATGATAATGGTGGCACATAAATGTGGTTAGCATTCTCAACTAATTGCCAATTTGAAAATTGCAGATTCTTGGACAAGGCTGCCATTGTAGATGACTTGGATTCATCTTGTTGTCCAAATAGCTGGAGGTTATGTACCCCAGCACAAGTCGAAGAAGTGAAACATATCATGCGCCTGTCCCCATCTGGTCTTGTTGCTTGATTTTCGCAGCTGTGTATGCACAACCTGGTACATTTTTCACCAAACAGTGTAGCACCACAAAAAGGAAGATCTTCTCATCCTTTGAGGTGTCTCCTGCATCCCTAGTAGTTTTTATAAGCCTAACAGCTATTGCATTTCTCCCCGTCTACAATGGAATCGTAGTGCCAATCGCAAGAAGACTTACTGGAATCCCGTCCGGCATAACGATGCTCCAAAGGATTGGAATCGGGATGTTTTTCTCAGTGACTTCCGTGGTTGTAGCAGCATTCGTAGAGATGAGAAGACTTGGAATTGCTAGAGAATACGCGCCATTCGATCACCCAAATGCGACCATTCCTATGAGCTTTTGGTGGTTGCTACCACAGTACATTATTTGCGGACTCACGGACCTGTTTACGGTGGTGGGCTTGCAGGAATTTTTCTATGATCAGATGCCGCATGGGATGTGGAGCATCGGAGCTGCAGCTTTTCTTAGCATCTTTGGCATCGGAAATTTCCTGAGCAGTTTTATCATTTCGTTGGTCCAAGGTCTAAGACCAGAGTGGTTAACCAACGATCTTAATAATTCACATTTAGATTACTACTACTGGCTTCTTGCAGGTTTCAGTGTTTTTTGTTTATGTTTTTATATTTGTTCAGCCAAGAGCTTTGTTTACGGGCAAACCTACCATGGCCTTCCATAGCTTGCATTGATTGGATGGGTATAGTTTGTTTTTCTATTTATCTGATATATTAATGAAATGACTCCCAAGCATAGTGAGAAATCTTCACATTCCAAATTCATCTTCGAGGTGCAAATCTTTTTTGAGCCGGGCTCCTCTACGTTACTTATAGAATAAGCTGATTTTATTAGTTCTGCTCGTGGGGCGACTGTCCATCAAGGTCACCTCAACATGATGTTGTACAACCTAAAAATCAGTCCAATCCAACAATCATGTGATTCACCACATTGATTTGGAGGTTTCTTGATAGTTTTCCATAGGTTTTTATTGTGTCGCCGGCCTAATGATTGTATATTCATTTGGGGGCATAATTGTCATGGTAGGGCTTAAGTATTACATGGATTAAGCCTGCCTATTGATTGTATATTCATTTGGGGGCATTTAATTGTCATGGTAGGGCTTAAGTATTACATGGATTAAATGGGCTATACCCAACATGATAGCCATACCATGGAAAACAATGGACAGCCATCCACTAGTCGGGGTGTATCGTATTTTTGAGATTGGCCAACTTTCATGGTGGGCCACCCTAATTGATTGGTTGGATGTCATACATGTAGTTAAAAAAATGTTTTAAATATGAAAATTTCTGGAAAAGTTCGACCAGTCGAAGAAAGTTCGAATCGTAGTCCAGTAACAATGTTTCTGAAATTTCCAAGGTCTTTAACCAGTCGAAGGACAGGCTTGACCAGTCAAAGCCCAGCCTCGACCAGTCGAAGGTTACGTAGATTGTGTGCGGTTTGTGCGCAAAGTGCCTAAATTTGAAGTGGTTTTAGGGAGGTGCATAAGTGAGGTTTCCTAAACTATAAATAGGAGTCCCTAGGGTCATTCTAATGCATCCTAAGGCTTTTTAAAGGTATTACAAGGGTTTCTAGAATGAGTTATAGGGTTTCAAATGATGTAGCAAGGGTGAGATTCGAGGTTGTTCGAATTGGGTAAGTCCTTTTCTCTTTGTAATTTCTACCTTTATAGTGAAGATCTGTCGCTTTGTGCCATGGTTTTTTTTTTTTTTTAAAGGATTTTTCACATTAAATCTTTGTGTTATCTTATGTTTGCTTAGTGCCAATCCATCTCTGTGTGATTCCACAACAAAAATCCCAACAAGTGGTATTAGAGATATCATTGGGGCATAGATCTGAATCTATGAGATTAACAATAATGGGAAACATCAAGTTTGATATTGAGAAGTACTCAGACCAAAAATAAATTTGAGTTATGGAAGGTTAAGATGATTATTTTATTAACCAAACAAAGCGAAGTTAAGGCTCTTGAGGAGCAGAAACTGACTATAAGAGATGAAGAATGGGCGACTCTTGATAGTAATGCTTTAGCTGAAAGTGCACCTATTACGTGCCCTGGTTTGTCAATTATGTTGTACGTTAAGTCAGTCGGACGACAGCACCTAACAAGAAGATCAAGTCAAGCGTCTGCCTCATCTGGATGTGTGGAAGCTTACTAAAAGGTAAATCATAGCCTCACATCCCATGTCCCAAAACACCAGGTGATTAAACCCTTAAAAAGAACTAGAACATCTTAGGGTTTACGTGTAAGAAAACTTTTTATCCAAAAGAAAATTTTCTAAGTTTTTCTTACACTGTCGATTATATCGATTCCCCTTTCGATATGATCGACCAGCTCTGTCGATGTCCTCGGCATATCAATCGATACAATCGAGTGAGGACAAAAAGCATCCAGCAATCAAACAATCTTCTGGACGATTTATCGATTTATCGACCTTCGAGTCGATATCATCGATATTCAAAAATTGATCATATCTGAAGTGGATCGATCGTATTGACAGACTGCTTCTGGCACCCTTATTTTTCTAAAGAAAACTATCAACTACTTCAATATATCGATGACTGTACGATTCAATCTGAACTCAAATATCGATCATATCGGGAGTCAGTCGATCATATCGACTGTGGGGCGCATGTTCTCTCCAGCATGAATTTTAGGTTGCTTTTAATGTTGATCGGGGTGCCTGTCGATAAATCGATATTCGTATATCGATCATATCGAGACCAAGTCGATTGGATCGAGTCAGGATATAATTCGTCCAGCAAGCTTACATGTAAAATCTATACGATTTTCGATCCCATCAAATGGTCACCGATATGATCGATGTACAAATTTCGATGACATCGACTGGTTCCCCGATCATATCTGTGATCCTGAAATTCTTCAAGACTTCTCTCTTATTTTTCACCTATCGATAGATCGAACCATCACTCGATGGAATCGGAGTTAGAAATCCGATATCATTGATGTGTGTCTCGATCCCATCGACCAGTTGGCGGAAGGTTTCCAAAAGCGAAATGACAATTGAGTTCTTATCATCGAGAGGTCGGCCGATACAATCGAGAGTATACGTTCGATCATATCGACGACTGATCGATGATATCGAACTCTGTTATAAATATGACCGTTTATATCCATTAGAACCTTTTGCCTATAAATAGAGAGAGTTGTCTTCATTACTGGTAGAGAAAGAAGAGAGTGCTTTAGAGTGTTTTAACATTCCTATCATTTACCTAAGCCCTTTCTCTCGGGAAGTTCATCCTCCAATCCACCCTCATCATTGATATCTTATAGAGTGGATTGGAGAATGAACTTCCGCATTCAAGGATCCTTCAGCTACTGCTTTAATGACATATCATTAAGCTGGAATGCCTTGAATGCATAGATGATGGGAACCTCTCTATCTTCCTTATAGGAAAACCTTTAGAGAGTGGTAGTTCATCATAACCTTGACCCAACCTAAGGCTAGCATATATACATCTTCATGTTGCGGATCAAGGGAGCTGAAGACTCTTCATCAACAAGTAGAAGGTCTTCGTCATTATGCTGAAAGGGACTCATTAACTTATCTGTAAGTACTAAGAGTACAGAGGACACTTGCGATTATTCCTTTTTAGGATTGAGTTTTAAGTGTTGCTCACCATTTGAAGTCCTCGAAGGAGGCCTCCGACGGGAGTGTACGTGCGGGGTGCGTTGTGTGGACCCTTGCTCTGTGGAGAGCATAAACATCTGGTTAGGAGTACGCCAGCAAAACTCCAGGGTTAGAGGTGAACCGAGTAGAAACCTTAGGGTGCGTTGTGTGGACCCTTGTCCTGTGTGGACATAAACATCTGGTTAGGAGTACGCCAGTAAAACTCCAGGGTTTGAGGTGAACCGAGTAGAAACCTCTGTAAAGGTTGAAGGCGAACCTTATTTAAAACCTTAGGTTTGAGGTGAACCATGGAAAACCTCCTTAGTGAAATCTGGTCACTCAAGGGTTGAGTGTGGAAGCCGGGAATGGAGTAGACAAGTCGTCGAACCACTATAAAATGACTATGTTTGAGTTTGATATTATCTTTCATTTATGTGATTTCCTTGCATGTCTTTACATATGATCACATCCTATGCACACACAGTCATATCCATTACAATCTCATCTATACATTGTTTGTCTTTTAAATAGTTTGTGATTGGATCCTCTATCAAGCTTGGAAGCCAGTAGAGTGAAGGTTGAGTAATCCTAATTAATACTCTGTGATAGGATTAGTGTGATATGGATCTTTAATAATTTATAAAATTTTTAAAAAGTCCTATTCACCCCCCTCTAGGATATACTGACCTATTCCTACTTCAACTAAAGCGGTCTTCACCGTAATTTCATTAGCTTCTATCCGTTTATGTCTCATGGATGAATTTCTCTACAACGTCATGAGGGAGAAAACTACGGCTAAGTTGTGGGCAAAGTTAGAGGATGTCCATGTGAAAAAATCCTCTGAAAATCACTTACACTTGAAGTGTCAGTGGTATAACTTCAAGATGATAGAGGGTGGAGATCTGGAGGCTCACATCAGCAACTTTAATAAATTGATTTGAAAATTGTTAGATAAGGAAGAAGTAATGAAAGATGAGGAACAAGCATGCATGTTGCTGAATTCTCTTCCGATATCGTATGAGTCATTTAAAGATATAATGTGCATCATAAATAAAACTCTAAGTGTTGACACCGTTATCTCACCTCTTCAAGGGAAGGCCATGAGAAAGTGTAATAGCGACATGAGGACATCTTCTAATGCACTGATTACGAGAGACAAGAATTCTTAACAAGGTACATGATCTTTAGGGTCAAGAACTAGGTCCATGAGCAAGAATAAAGATAAGTTAAAGTGCTAGAATTGTGGGATGGGAAGATATGTGAAGAAGGATTGTACAAATCTTAAATCTAAGAGAGAAGACTCTAAGGCTTCAGACAGGGAGGCCAAAGCTGCCACGTCAGATGGATTGAGTGGATGTGATGGTGATGTTTTGTCCATGTCTACGATCAGAAACTTATATGATGATTGTAAGGACGAGTGGATTCTACACATAGGGGTATCTTTTCACATGACTCCTCATTGGAGTTAGTTCACCAGCTATAGTGAGTGCAATGGTGGACAAGTGTTTATGGGCAATGACATTACCTGTAATGTTGTGGCTATTGGTATGGTGCGTATCGAGATGTTTGATGAGATAGAATGTACCTTGACTGAGGAGAGACACGTTCCTGACATGAAAAAGAGCCTGATTTCTTTCGGTGCACTCGAGGCTATAGGGTGTAAGTTCATAGGTATTGATGGTGTCCTTAAAGTACTAAGGAGGCACGGGTGATCATAAAAGTACAACGACCCGATAATATTTACAGGTTGATCGAGAGCACTTCAAAAGTTGGAGTTGTGGTGGTTGTAGAGGATTTCACTTTTGCACTATGTGGCATGCTGGGCATGACCATATAAGCGGGCCGGGCATAAAGGCTAAGACGCACGAAAAGAGATACAGATTAAGTGGAGCAGCCACCTGTGAGAAGAATCACACAACATAATAAGAGGATATCAACGAGGTACATGGATGACTTTAATATCACATATGTTCTTGTTACAGGCGAGGGGGATCCGTCTACTAGTCAGATGGCTCTAGGTGAGCCTGGTGCTAAGAAGTGGAGGGTAACTATGGTCGATGTGATGAACTCGTTGTACCAAACCGACACATGGTAGAAGGTGGGATTTTCAGTGGGCTAGAAAGCGGTTAGATGTAGGTGGATCTTCAAGGGGATATAACATAGATATAGAGAGAAGTTGGTAGAGAAGGGTCATGCTTAGAGAGAAGGGATTGACTTCTCAGAGATATTTGCGACGATGGTATAACAGGTGTCTATAAGATTCATAGTAGCGCTAGTTGGCTAATGCGATCTTGAGTTGGAAAGGATGGATGTGGAGTCTGCACTTCTGTAAGGAAAATTGGAAGAGTATATCTATAATTTAAAGGGGCTAGAAAAAAAGTTTACAGGAGGTCGTTACACGACCTGTAGCCTAGGCAGCGGTTTATAATTTGATTCCTTCATGGTGAGTCAGGAATTGTATATTGATGATGAGTAGATCATTAATCATGACATGTCTGAAATCAATGTACTAAAGACTGTTAAGTGAGACATTCAGGATGAAGGATCGGGGGGCTACAAAGAAGGTTCTTGGTGGTGATATTCATAGAGACTGGAAGGGGAGCAAATTTTGGTAATCACAAGTAGAATACCTTGTGTAGTTATTGATCAAGGATGTGATGAACCAGGTAAAGTACCTAATGGGCAAGATCATCCTGACGGTTTATGATTGAATCAACCTGGGAATTGCTACCGACTCGAGCCATCCAATCCGCGAGGCTATTTGCTTCCCTCTGGATCTTTCTGAATGCGACATTAACACCCTGAGTCATCCTGAGGATACGCAAGATCCAGGATTTCCACTGCCAGGAGGTGCTTACCTTCCCTGTGAAAGTATCGATGGCTACACTGGAATCTGATTCAACCTCTATCCTCTCTTGCCCTTTCTCTAAACACAACCTGAGCCCATCATAAATAGCCTGAATTTCTGCTCTGTTGTTAGTTCTCCACCCATATCCTGATGTGAAGGTGAAGAGAAGATTGCCATTACCCCCTCTGCAAACACCTCCCCCACCCAACAGCCCTGGGTTTCCCCTCGCTGACCCATCCACATTTAATTTGACCCAACCGCAAGCAGGCCATTTCCATTTTATGACCTCTGACTAAAATTTCTGTTTGGGATGGGTCTCAGGGCCTGGGCTAACTATCCCGGGAGTCGGCGACTTATCATAGCAGATGGTATTGGACCACCACTGGATACGAGTGATGGAAGACGCTCCCTGTAACAGCCTCCAAACAAAAACTAACAGCTTAGGAGGAACTGCGCTATTCCAGTATCAGGTCTACTACCCGCTGGTCGGGGACGAAGATTTGCCTAGTCTCTAGGTTGATTTAAGGGTAAAACCATCGGACGGGGTGTGAGGCCAGAAGCACACCAAACTTTCTTCAGTCGTAGCATAGCCCCCTTAGATAATGAAGTTAAGCATTTCTGGTGGAAGATAGGATAGGACTATTAATGGAGGGAAAGGCCCCGCTGGCCCAATGAATTCTTTGACCTGCATGGACCATAAAGAGGCTAGGATGGGACAAATAGCTAGCTGGCACAGAGGCCCTAGCCCTATCCAGTTAGCATCCCATAAGCTCATCTCCCCTGCGCCCACTAGCCACTGCACGTTGGCATCGAGCAAAGGCAAGATTGTTCTGATGTGCTTCCAAAGGGAAGATGTGGTGTCTTTCCTAGCATTTGGAGGCCCCTCCTCTAGGTCACTGGAGTGAATTGCTCTCATGAACGCCACCCATGGCCTACCATTCTCCCCATACTTAGCATTCCTGGCCAGTTTCATCCTCAAAGCTGACATGACCTCCTTCAGGCGTCTAACTCCCAGCCCACCTTCCTGAATAGGCTTGGTAATCTTCTTTCATGCCACCCACTGACACTTATTTTTGCCATTAGCCTATCTCCAAAAGAATATAGAAAATAAGCGTTCCATGTCGTCGATAATTTGGGCTGGAACCTAAGTTGCTGCCAGCACGTGGAGCAGTGTGCGGCCCAATACATGCCTGATGAGCGTCAGTCTGCCCGTTTGGAACAAGTACCGAGCTTTCCAACCAAAAATTTTGTTCTAGATCTTGTCGATGATGAACTGGAAGTTGGCACGCTTGCATCTACCCCTTGAAAGAGGCACTCCCTTAATGACGCTAGGGGCCTTGCCGAAGCCCAGAAATATTTTTGTGCTTTGAATTCTACTCGCAGATAACTTGTTTGAACAAATAAAGTAGCTTTTACTACTGTTGATCTTCTGACCTGAGGCAGCTTGATAAGATGTTAGAAATTCTTTGACTGAATTGAGCGTGGCCCTGCTACCGTTCACAAATAACAGGGTGTTGTCAGCGAATAGTAAATGCGTGAGAAGAGGGTTGCTCATTTTCTGCTTGAAGGGCAGGCACCCACCCTACACAACCAGGTTTTTTAAGCTTCTAGAGAAGGCCTTAGCTGCGAGGATAAAGAGCACGGGAGAAAGCAGGTCCCCTTATCTTAGCCCTCAGGTAGATCGAAAGAAACCGACCGCTTCCCCGTTAATAAGAATCGATAACCAGTTATTAGCCCAGCAAGATTCCATCAAGGCCACCCCTCTCTCACTGAATCCGAACCTAACCAACACATTTTTGAGGAATTGTCAATCCACCTTGTCATAAGCTTTCTCTAAATCCAACTTAATGATTATGTTTCCTCCCCTAACCTTTCTGTTGAGGTCACGCATAGCTTCCTGAGCTAGCGCAATGTTCTCCGTGATGGACCGGCCCTTTACAAACGCCCCTTGCTCGCACGCGATCAGTTTAGGGAGGAGTTTACTCAGCCTTGTGGCGAGGATTTTGGCCATTATTTTATAGATGACGTTGCATAGGCTGATAGGGCTATATTTTGCGAAAGATTGGGCTGAGGAGGACTTAGGGATTAAGAAGATGAGGGACACTGAGAAGGCCCTAGGGAGCTCGCCCCCAGTAAACCAAAATGTCACTGCCTTGTGGACATCCTGCCCCACTGTGTGCTAGCATTTAGCGAAGAATGTTGCTGAGAATCCGCTGGGGCATGGAGCTCCATCCTTCGGGATGACAGTCACCGCCGCATGAGTCTCTTCCAGGGAAGGTGGGAACAGCATCTCAACATTGTCTTGCTGCATTAGAAGACTGTGAACAGCTGAGGTGAAGGCATCTTGCCCAGAAGAGGGTACTGCCGTGAACAAATCTTCAAAGAACTTCACCGTGGCTATCTTGATCTAACTTGGATCGGACAGAAGAGTCCCCTCTACATCTCTGATGAAAGTGATAGACGATCGCGTTATCTTCTCGTTGGCTGACGCATGGAAGAGGTTTGTACTAAAGGGTAAAGCAATAGGTTGGATGTCCATGTTATCCAACAGTTGCTTGAGGAAGGAGGTGTATCACTAGGGAAACATTCACACTAGTTCGAATCCGATGGACATGCTCACCATGGTCGTTCCTTCAAAGAAGTTCAAGATCTATGCGACTTCTTTGGACTTGGTGATGACGTAAGGACGGAGTGTGCATGAGAAGTATTGATGAAGCTATGATGCGATGTAGAGATAAGAAAAGAGGTCAAATAGCTACATGTTTGAAGATTGAAGACATGGTGGAGATGGTTGTTAAAAAGATGTCTTAAATTTAAAAAATTTTGAAAAAGTTCAACTAGTCGAAGAAAGTTCGACTCGAAGTCCAACAATAATGTTTCTGAAATTTTCGAGGTCTTCGACCAGTCGAGGGACAGGCTCGACCAGTCAAAGGTTACGCAGATGATGCGGAGACTGCATAAATTTGAGGAGGTTTTAAGGAGGTGTGTAAGTGAGGTTTCGTAAACTATAAATAAGAGTCCCTAGGGCCATTCTAATGCATCCTAAGGCATTCTAAAGGTATTCCAAGGGTTTCTAGAAGGGGTTCTAGGATTTCAAAGGGTGTAGCAAGGGTGAGATTTGAGGTTATTCGAATTTGGTAAGTCTTTTTCTCTTTCTAATTTCTATCTTCATAGTGAAGATCTATTGCTTTGTGCCATGGTTTTTTCCTGAAAGGGTTTTCCATGTTAAATCTTTGTGTTCTCTTATGTTTAGTTGGTGTCATTGGATTGCTATCTTAGATCCATCTCTGTGTGATTTCATAGCACAAATCCCAATAATATAGACCCCCTAGACCCCACGAGCAACACTTGTAGTGAACTTAATTCTACGAGGACTTGCAGAGGAACCAGCCTCATTTTGAAAGCCCATTCCAATGACTTGAGATTCTCATCTATTGTAATTGGCTATTGGGTGTCACATGGGTATCAATCATCAACGGTCCTCAGCACACACTGCATTGTAAGTCTACGATACAACTGCTTGATTATGCATTTAAATTTATGTAGCCTCAAACATTTTTCACAGTGTAAAGTGGCACCATGGACAGGAAGATTTCCTCCTAGGTTTCGCTTGCATCCCCCATAGTCATGGCTGGCTAAATGGTCGTTACGGTCGAAAACTCTTTCCAAACACAAACTTACTGGAATCCCATCGGGCATAAGGATTCTCTGTGATGTTTTTCTTAGCGACATCCTGTTGGAGGACTGCAAAAGCATAGAGATGAATCAAGCAAAGCACAATCAAGCCCACTCACAAAGATTGAATTTAACATGGAAAAATACTTACGGGAAAAAACCACAGCACAAAGTGATAGATATGTACTATGAAAGAAGAAACTTACAAGAAAGATTGCTTGATTCAAACAAGCCTTTAATCACCCAAGCTATACCCTTGAAACCCTAGGAACGAATTAGAAAACTCTGAGATACCCCCTATTCTTGATTACACTCATATATATAGCCTTAAGGAGACTCACAATCGAAATAGGAAACAAATCCCGCACTTACGCAATTCTATATAACTTTGTGCGATCGCTCGATTCAACCTTTGATGGCACTTCGATGGCATTGAATAGCCTTTGATGGAACACTAAAACGTTCCAGCGAATGAACATTTATTTTTCAGATTTTCTCGATGGGACTTCAATGTCATTAACGGATCATAGATGGCATCAAACCCATTTCGATGGCATTGAACAGGACACCTAAAGTGTCCAGCAACAAATTGTAAGGTTTTCATTTTTTTTTCAATGGCATCGAGCAACCATCAATGGCAACAGACCCTATTACTGAGAAGATTTGAGACATCAACAATAATCCCTACCATTCTTTAATCTTTATTCTATGTAGCTTCTTATTCTCTTCTCTAATTTTGTCTTACATCATAGCTTCACCATTGCTTCTCGTGTATCCTCCATCTTTTTTTTACGCCCTCGCCAAGCCCAGAGAAGTTGCACAGGATATGAACTTCTCTAAGGGAACCACCTTAGAATATCCATCAGACTCATGCTCATGTGAATCTTCTCCAGAGTTACGCCTCCTTTTTCAAGCACCTATCGGATAAAATGATGACAAACATCAATATATTTACTATGTGAGTGATAAACATAATTTTTAAGAAAATTTATCAAACTTTCGCAATCATAATTAATCGTGCTTTAAAAAAAACTTCCTAATTTTCCTTTTTTAAAATGTTTTTTTAAGGAAAATCTGATGTATTTCATTAATTGAAGAAACTACACATCGGAATGGACATTCGAGCACCCCAAGTGGCAAAAAATGGAGGGTGTGTAAGACCCGTATCCTAGTCCGTACTATTCCATCGACTCCCGTAATCCTTCCCATCGAAGTAATACGTGACCTATAATCGATGTTTGTGTATGACCCTAAGTCGTATCCTATAGATTTGAGTCGGCTAAATCCGAAACTTGTATCATTGTGACCGCACCGTTGCTACGATTCGGACATCGTGTCTTGCATACCGATCTGATACCCTAACAAGGAGATGTGGGTTGGTATTTATTTCGAAGAAAACACCGGGCATTTGTAATCCCAAGAGAATCTCTACAACATGTCCCATCAATCAATCACTCAAATCAATCAATCAATCACCTTATGTCAAGTACAAGAGCAACCCATGCTTTCTTTCTCCACAAGTGAAGCAAACCCCAAAAGTCAACAAGTCTCTCACCTCACATCCATCACCCATCATTCTCTCTCCCTTATAACCCCTTCTCTCTCTCTCTCTCAACACAAAATTCCAAGCAACTAAAAGGAGTACACTTCCATGCATTTCTAAGGAGAGAAAGAGTTGTGCATATCCCACTTCCTCTCCAAAAAAACTTTCATCCTAGCCATTCATTTCTCATCTTCCACCATCAAAGTGAAGCACAAGGAGATTGGCGTTGACCAAGAAGATCAAATGGTGGGTGCATTATAGGCTAAATTTTTCATATTTTGATGAAGGGCCAAGTGAGGCCTACCGATTAATGGTATCGATCTCACTCTGGACCCTAGCTGTGACCGATGGCCCACCTTGATTCTCATGATCATTCCATGATGGGGCCATTCTTTATGGACTCTATCATGATGTTTACTTTCTAGTTTTGATAAGGTCATCTATACCTTACATTTTGGTGGAGAGAGGATCTTCACCGTTAATTTTAGATTTGATGGGCCTACGTGTAATGAGACCCACTTGATGTATGATCGAAGGCAAGGGAGGGCCCATAGTGTCGGGGTCCTTCCATCACACGTGTTCCTCTCTTTCTCTCTCTCTCTCTCTCTCTCTCTCTCTCTCTCTCTCTCTCTTTCTCCCTTTCTTTTTTTTTATGTGATGATATGGCCATGTGGCCCACCTGGATGGTCCCCACCATGAAGCATGTATTTAATCCAAGCCATTTATAGGTGGGGCCCACTTGATATATGTGTATATTCCACACCACCCAGCCATGTGGTGGCTCACCTAAGCAGGGCCCACCTTAAATATATTTGCATGCCCAAAAATAGTCCAACATATGGACGTGAACTTGGAAAAATAAATATTAGCTTTAATTAAAAGCTTTTGGGAAGGGTTGTTCATGTAGGCCTCATTTTGATGTACAAACCCAATCCACACCGTCCATTCCATTACCCAGCTCATTTTAGAGGTTAAGCTGAAAAATGAACCCAATTTGACTATCTGGTGAGCCATAGTATAAAAAATAGTATTGTTACCGTTGAAAACCACTCCAATATTTCTATACACCAAAACATACTGCATATTGGGCTTCATTGGTCTGTCTTGAGCCATGGAATGCAATGGATGGGTTGGATCCACCTGATGTGAGCCCCACATGGGAAAAACTGTAGAAAATCATTTTTTTCAAAAAAAATAAAGGCAACAGGTGCTACTGCTGGCTCCAGAGGATGCCATGCAGTGTCCTGCTGCACTCCTGCACTCCTGTGGTTGACGTACGGTAGGCCAGGGACCACGTGTCCCAGCTGTGGGCCCCGCCATGATGTGTGTTCATCATCAACACCATGCATTTGATGGCCCCTTAGGGCAGTGGGCCCCACCCCAAAATTATCCCTATCTGGAACTCAGGTGGCCCACACAGCAGGAAACAGTGGGATTGAATGCTTGCCATTGAAACCCTTTTTAGGTGACACAGAAGTTTTGGATTAATATGAAATTTGTTTTCCCTATTCATCCAGATCCGTGTGACCTTATCAACAGATTGGATGGAAAACAAACGTTATGGTGGGCCCCACAATGATGTATGTATTTTATTCACACCGTCCAGGTGGACGGTGGAACCCACGTATGATGTAGGTGTTCTATCTAACCTGTCCACGGCAGTGGATGGTGGAACTCGCCATGTATGCGTCATCAATGCCATCCAGGAATTTTCTAGACGGCTAGTAGGCCCCACCCTTGATGTCTATGTTATATCCAAACTGTCCATTTAATTGGGGGGCCATGTGTGTGGACCCCACCATTGTGCATGCGTTGCATCCAAACCGTCCAATCCTTTTGTAAACTTGTCTTGCAACTTGAGTCTAAAAATGAAATAGATTTAGGATTAGGTGGACCACATTATAGAAAATAGTGGTTTGAAGGTCCCCCATTTAACCCTTGAGGATTTTAATGGTGGAAATCATTTTCCCTACTTATATTTGGGTATGGCCATTTGATATACATAGGGCCCATTGGTGTAGCCCATTTGATATGCATGAGACCCAATTGGTGTGGCCCATTTGATATACATATGGCCCATGTGATGTGGCTCACTTGACATATGAGGGCCCATTTGATGTAATTGTGGCCCATCTGTTGAGACCCATTTGATATATACATGAGGCCCATGTGATTAGGCCCATTTTGATGTATTTTAAGGCTAATGGGTTATGGCCCATTGCAATATACATAAGGCCCATTGGTGCGACCCACTTAATGAATATAAGACCCATGTGATATGGCCCATTTAATGTATTTAAGGCCCAATGAGATGTACCTAAGGTCTATTACAATGTGTGATTCCTGCATGGTTTATGTAATGATGTTTATGGTGGGTAGTGCCTTAGTAGTAATGTTAGTTTGACGTCCACATTGTAAGAATAATGTTGGTTAAATGTCCGCATTATGACTCTCCCTAGGGCCCATTGATAGGCCCATACTTGTTGTGTGTAGGCCATTAAGGCTTATCTTCGTTGTGAGGATAGTTCATCACCATATAAAATGCTTAGTATAACTCCATGATTCATGCCCATACACATCATATGTATGCTTGATATGAGAAATGTTTGATCATATCATACGCCATTGGCCAGACTATTTACAGGACTCCTTATGAGATGGAGTGCCCACATTATCGCGCAGTACACGCAGGATTGTTGCATGACTGAATAGTATGACTCATGCATCTCGTACATATGTGACTTGATCATTACACGCCCTAGCGACATCAGGGCCGTGGCCTCCACAGACACATCGTGGATGGCTAAATGGGACACCAAAAATATTTGGTTCTAACACTGTGGGTACTTAGGATGTCCTTGGGTAAAAATCTTAGAATCTCCAAGGTTAGGAGGTGCCCCAATGTCTAGACCGAGTGTAACATGAGTGCCCGAGTGCCAAATTATAGTAAGCCACGTCCCCATTGTGTCGTGGCCGGGGGTGTGACCTTATCCATCTGAGTGAGGGGGCTATAAGCTAGGCTTAGTATGACCAACTCATAAATGGGTCTGCTATTGATGAGCTAAATAAGTATTGACAGATTGCTGGCTAAGCGAATAGTAAGGTTTCTTCCACTCGCTGGGCTATGCGGCTAGGGAGGCGGTAGTCGGTGTGGAGTGTAATAGACCCCGGTGATTTCTCAGAGAGCAACCGTACTGATATGTGGACTTATTGAGCAGGAATTGCATATCCATTCATTCATTCATTCATATCCACTCGGGCTGGTGGTGCGTAATTATTTATTATGCGTACCTTCGCATGGTCAGGATTTCAATTGAGCGTGACTAACTTGAGATCAAGAGTTTACCACATTGAGTCTGACTATCCAAATTTAGGTATGGGACTGGTTTGGTGGACCCCATAGCCTGGGATACTACGTACTATTATCCCTACTTCACATTCCAACATGGTCATTTCATTCACACCGCATATTACATTACATCCGCAGTACTTAGCATTTTGGGTTACTATATTTTTGTACTTATATGGCCTAGATGGACTTAGCAGGATTCGCATATTGCATTGCATAATCGACATCTGATATTTGGCTTCCACATTTGCATAGCCGATCCGTATGACGTATTCTGTTATTGAATGATTCATGGACTTACCAGTATCTTTCCGCTTACTCTGATGTCATATGATTGATGATCTTGTCAATATTTCTGCTTATCTCGATATGTATGATTTATGAGCTTTATTGTATACTTGACACTTACCTTACACACACTTTCACCACCCTTTAAGCTTTCTATAAGCTTATGCACGATAGATGCGTGTAGGTGGCGTTAGGTTGCAACAGCGTTGAGGTTGGAGCTTGCAACTATCTTCTGGAGCTCTGATTTCGATATATGTATTTCCCTTTCAGCATTGTATTCAAATGTTCATATTAGTGGATATGTGACGATGATGTTGCCTTTGTTATTCGGGTAAACTTGTGGTTATGCTTCTTACGAAATAAATGTACGTTTGAAAATCCTCCTTGTAGGATCTCAGGATCAAAACCTGGCTTATAGGCGCTGGGAACCGAGAATGGGGTACTACGGAGGCTGTCGACACCGAATTCGGCGATCGGGATTCCTATGAATCCGATTTTAGGATTTGGGGCGTGACTGGGTGCCTATCATAAAGGGTAGTCAACAACGGCCACTAAAGAAACAAAAAGACTACTTATGATCCCATTGGGTATGACCTTAGAGAGCCTAAGCTGACTTTATCTAGGAAAATTAGCCCCCACACCTGAATGGGGAGGTCATTCACTTGGTTGTAATAGGAGATGGAATGACATTTTCTCCCCTCTCGGGTCATCCCATTAGTCGGGCCATTGCCTTCCCTCTGAATAAGCCTGTAAGAGAAAGTTCCTCTTTGCTTCAACTTATCGATCCTAGAGACCCATGGTCTCCACTGCCAGGAAGGGCGAGCCTTACCCGAAAAGAGATTAACCACTACCTTCGAATCAAATTCAACCGCAACCTTATCCAGCCCATTATTCAGATAAAAAATGAGCCCGTCATAAATTGTGCATAGTTCGGCTCTATTATTGGAGCCCACCTCGTAGCTAATCGAGAAAGCAAAAATAAGGTTGCCATTTTCCCCTCTACATATGCCTCCACCTCCTAACAATCCCAAATTCCCTCTCGCCAATCCATCCACATTTAACTTGACCCGGTCTCTTACCGGTTTTACCCACCTGATCATCTCAGTTTGGTATCTTTGTTGGGGTGGAATCGAAATTCCTAGCCCATCCTAGATCTAATCCCATAGGGGAGTGAACTTAGACTTGTTATCGAGTCGCATTTTGATGTTTCCTTTAATGCGAACAATAGAGACCAAGGCCTTCATGGGTTTAATGTCATGTCTAGCTTCATTTCTAGCTCTCCAAGTTTCCCATAAAATCAGGATAGGGAGGAGTTTGCGAATGTGGGAAGGCGTGCTACCGGGGGGCAGAGGCTTGACACCATTGTATCATTCTCCCTTCAATAGATTAGAGCTACATAATGGAGATCTCGAATAACTAGCTTAAATGACTCCAAATCCTAGAAGCCTATTGCCCATAGAGAAAGAGGTGAGTTAGCGACTTTAACTCAAGACGAAAGATGGGCCCTTCTTCACAACAGTTACATCTGGAGGCTATCTGAATCCCTTTGGATTGAACGCTGTCATCCACTGGGATCACTCCTTGCAATAATCTCCACACAAAAGCTGACATCTTTGGAGGTAACGTAACTTGCCATATCCAGTTCGCCCACCTTGTGGCAGAGAGCCTAGTTTTGCTCAAGTTCCAGGACGACTTAAAAGAGAATAAGTTAGAGGAATCTTGGGGATTGGACTAATAGTTAGGTGCTGGAGGGGTCTATCCCTGTCCAGTTGATCTTCCACAGGTTGTGCTCCCCTTTACCCATATACCATTGCATGTTTTCAGACAAAAGAGGCAGAAACTTTCTAATTTTCTTCCATAGTTGGGAGGTGTGGTTAGACATTCTTCTTAAATCCATCATCTCTAGATCTGATTGGTGTTTATCTCGCATTAGAGTCGCCCAAGGACCTGCATTAATGCCGAATTTTACAACCAAAGCCATCTTCATTCAGAGAGCTACCATTACATCTTTTAGGTTTCTAACACCCAACCCTTCTTCCCCAATGGCATTAGTGATTTTCTTCCAAGTGATCCAATGTAGTTTCCATTTTCCATCAGCCCATCCCCAAAAGAATTGAGCAAAATTCCGCTCCAGCTTTGCTATAACCTGACTCGAAACATGCACTACTGCTAAGAAGTGTAGCGGAATACTCCCTAGCACGTGTCTGATCAAAGTCACCCTGCCAGCTTGTGAGAGGTATTTGGCGTTCCAACCACTGATTCTTCTCTCCACTTTATCAATGAGAAACTGGAAGTCTGAATGTTTAACTCTACCCTTAGTTAATGGCACTCCCGAGTATTGAACCATCGCTCTGGATTTGGGGATTCCATGAAGGCGTTTAATGGATCTGATCATACTTATGGACAGCTTATCTGAGCAGAGGAAGCAGCTCTTGTTGCTATTGATTTCTAGCCCAAAGCCTCTTGGAAGGCTATGAGGAATTTCTTGACTGTTATGAGCGAAATTCGGCTCCCGTTCAGAAATAAGAGTGTGTCATCCACGAATAGTAGATGCGTGATCAACGAGTACCCAAGCTGGAGCTTGAAAGGCTAGCACCAGCCTCTAGCTACTAGTAGCTTGAAACTTCTGGAGAAGGCTTCAGCCACCAGGATAAGCCTTGGAGACAGCGGATCACCCTGACGAATGCCTCACGAAGATCTGAAGAACCCCATTGCCTCCTCGTTAATGAGAACAGAGAACCAATTATTACCCCCAACAAGTTTCCATCAGGCCAACCCTTCTGTCATTGAATTTGAACTTAAGCAATACCTATTTTAGCAAGTTCCAATTCACCCTATCGTAAGCTTTCTCCAAATCCAACTTTAGAATGATGTTACCCCCTCAAACCTTCTTATCTAACTCATGCATCGCCTCTTGGGCCAACACAATGTTCTCAATAATCGCTTTCCCCTGCATGAAGGATCTTTGTTCAGAAGAAATCAGTTTGGGAAGAACGTTACTTAATCTGGTTGCCAGAATTTTAGAGATGACATTGCATAAGCTGATTGGACAATAGTCAGAAAATTTTGATGCTGAGGGAGATTTGGGGATTAGGCAGATTAGGGAGGAGGAAAAGGCTCTAGAGAGAGCACCCCCTTCAAACATGAATAAAGCTACTTCATGAATGTCTTTCCCCACTATCTGCAAACACTCTGAGAAAAACACACTAGAAAACTCATCTGGGCCCGGCACCCCATCCTAGGAAGTAGCGCAGGCAACTGGTTGGACTTCGTCTTGAGAAGGAGGTGCTATAAGGGCGTCATTGTCCTACTGGAATTACACCCAAGGAATGGCCAGGGTTAAATCATTTGATTGGGAGGTGGGTAATTCTTAAAAAAGCTCGTCAAAGAAGTTTACTACTGCTAACTTGATCGCCTCCTGGCCTGAGATGACATTGCCTTTTGCATCCTTGATCGAGGTAATGATTGAGCGCCTAGTTTTCTCATTAGCCGAAGCATGAAAAAACTGTGTTTCTATCTCCTTCCTCTAGCCAGGAGTTTCTCACTTTTTGTTTTCAGAATACCTCTTCCATAAGTTCCAATTGAGCTAGACGTTGCCTGAAAACTAAGCTATCTTGGAGAAAATTCTCATTCGGGGAATTCTACATACTTTTTTCAATGATTTCTAGATCTTCCTCAGCTTTCTTAATTTGATGAAACACATTTCCATAAACCTCTTTGTTCCACACTTTTAACAGTTGCTTTGTTTTCTTTAGTTTGAGTTGGGCGTTAATCATGGGCTAATCTGAGCATTTTCCCTCCCAGGCTTTCTTGATCACCTGCTGAAATGTATTGTGAAGCGTCCACATTCTGAGGAACTGAAATGGCCTGACCTTGGTTTGGGGCAGATTAGGGAAGGACAACAGTAATGGGGCGTGATTGGAATTGACACGGGGTAGGTGTTCCACTCTAAATGACGGGAAGCTAGTAGCCCACCAGTTGTTTATGAGCACCTTATCAAGCCTTGTCCACACCTGAGCATTGCCTGATCGATTGTTGCTCTAAGTAAATTGGTTCCCAACATAGCCTGCATCCAGGAGACAGGAATTCTAAATTGCTTCTGTAAACTCAGCGCTGCTTGTTCCGTCTGGATCACAGCTGCCCATTCTTTCATCTGTTGTAGTAACTGCATTAAAATCCCCTCCTACTGCCTATGGACCTTGGGTACCTTTGTTGAAAGCGTCCATCTCACTCCATAGCGATCTCTTTACTGCAGTGGGCATACACAATGGAAAACCAGATGGGTTCCTTGAGGTTTTGCAAATGCATACTCAGCGAAAGCATTTGATTAGAAGTAGAAAGGATAGAAACATTTAGGTGGTTTTGAAAAAATACCCGGATTTTTCCCCATGTTTCTCCATCTGAGACTGATGAGTGGAAGCCGAGTTTCAAGCCTATAGCCACTCACCTATCCTCTCTCATCATGGGCTCAAGGATCGCCACTAAGCATGGGTTGAATTTTTTTTACCAATCTTTTAATTGATCTGATGGTGTGTGCATTGCCCACATCATGGGCATTCCAAATAAGGATGTTATCCATCAGTAATGCATCATGAATTCATGGCTCTCCTCTTTAACTTTCGCAGCCTGTAGTACCATTCCTCTTCCTCATTTTGTCTTGCTGTTTTCTTGCACTGGAATTTACTCCTTCTCCCTTTGACTATTTGTTGGCCAAATGTTTCTAATTTGGGATTTCCCTTGAAGCCTGGGTTGAATCCCTCTTGGGGCACCTGAAGTTCCTGATCTTGGAGATGATTTCCAGATTCATGTGTCGGAGAAGTGAGGTAGATTGGCGAATCTACTTGATCATGTGTTTCCTTGTTGCTTAGGGCCACCTGCAAATTCAAATCCAAGGAGTCTTGAAAAAAATAGGGGGACAGATCCACAACTATTTGATCCATTTCATTTGCCTCATCTATATCTGCTGCAAGAGACTTGTGACTGGCCTTGCATCTTCTTGAATTGGAGCCATATTGGTGGGGCCTTTTCCTAGCATGTAGCTAGTCCTGGGGAGCTTGTTCTGGCCTTAAAGGTGAGCCTTCGACTGATCTAGCTCAAGTTCTGAATGTGTTGCCTCTAGTTCTTTCTTTGTTCCTGTATTCAACTGAGATGAATTGATGAAGTGTTCCTGCAACTTGAAGCTCTTCTTCTACTTGTTGAAGAGATTGATCCAATCCTTCAAGGCTACCTGCTAGAGTTGTAGGTCTGCATTCTGATAAGGTATCAGCTATCCTCTGGCTGGGATTCACTAGTAGATTATCTGGTAACTGTTCACGATTTGAGTAGTCCCTTAGGGGATAAAGCCACCCCTGATGGTTGCTTCTGCTCTGCTCTTTCTTGAGGAGAGGATTTATCTGAAGCTCTGGTGTCCGACACGGATACCCTTTGATAGCCTTCTTCTGTAGTAGCATTAGAATCCTTCCTAGGATTTAGGGAAGCTTCCTTAGATGGGTCCTCGGGGGCCTAACATGCCTCCGATTGATGGGGAGCAACCTCTAATTGGGGACTGGGTGGAATGGGACTAAGGTTGGATAGGGTGGCTTGTTACGGCTGAGGGGGTGAGGATATGTCTAGTATTGGGAGAGGTTGAGGGTCTTGCTCAGATGCACTATTTCTCTCAGAAGATGGCTTGAAAGAAATGGGAATAACAGACAGGTGGGGAGTGATTGCATTACCATTGTTGTGTTGGGTGAGATTCTGGGGAATCTATGTTGTAGTTGTGGTTAATATCTCCTGAGGGGCATTTTCACAAATAGTTGGGCGGCAGGGATCGTGAGGATCTCTAGCCGATGGGAAGGATTTGACGACCCAATCTCTTGTCGATTCTGTCTCCTTATACACTGATTTGGGAAGAGGGTGTCGGCGAACCATGAATCTTTGATTCTCAAGAATACCAATAACTGGGAAGGATTTACCATTCACAATTAGGTTTCTCGGGCTTTACAAGTCCAAATCTGGCATGAGTTTGATCCAAACTCTAGTAAAGGCTTGGAATATTCCTAATGTTTCCACACTATCAATTTCCACAACCTCTCCATAGGTGTTGGCTAACTTCTCAATAGCGGTTGGGTACCATGAGTGAGCCGGGATCCCCACTAATTTGATCCAAATGCCTTTGTTTAGTAAAGTAGCATTTGTGGACCATGTCATTACTCTGGACAATCTCATTTAAAGATGAAGACTTGAGTCTACAGCAAATGCTGACATCTCTTGTCTAGATTGGAATTTCAGAAGAAATTGCTTGGGGGCAATTCTAGTGAAGTCCACCAATGAAGTTGAGAACTTAGATTTTTGAATAGAGTCTATGTGATGCAAAATAGAAATGTATTCATCATCTAATGTAGCGATAAGGGAAGATTTTAAATCTACTCTCAATTTCTCGACTTCACTTCTATCTGCCTCAACATTGAAGGGCCCTTATTTTGCTGCTGTGTCGACCGAAGGTATCGCTTCTCCCTGAAATGTACCCTGGCTAGATTGCTAGGGTTTCTTAGCCATCTCCAATTAAGATGATTCTCTAACCTTGGAGGGATGCAGATGCGAGTACGCATTCTGATTGAAGATTGGAGTAGCCCTAGAATCGCCCTTTTGTTTCTTAGCCCTATCAACGGAGACGATTCTGCCATCAATCCTTCTCCCATTCAAGCAGTTCACTGCATTGATTGCTTCCTATTCGTTATGAAAATGAATGAAAGCGAAACCCCGATATCTGTTGTGGCTCCTGTCCCATGGAATGAGGACATTCAAGATCTTTCTGAATCTCTCGAAAATATGGTGTAAGTTGTCTACATTTGTGTCGAATGTGAGATTTGTTACGAAGATGGAGAATGGACATGGGGAGGATTTTTGCAGGCGAACTCTCTGCCACGGACGTTTTCCTTCTTCCATCCTCTTGATTTCCCTACCCTGGGCGCCCTTAGTGACTGTCTTAAACTGTAAATTTCTTTTCAAAGTCTAGATATTCTCCTAGTCTCCTCCTGAGAAAGAAAACGAGGTGGTTGCTTCATGTAGACTTCATCAACTAAGTCACCATGAAGGATCAGGATCAATGGGGTTGGGGAACACACAAACCGGGGTTGAGGTGGGTTCCTAGATTATGGCGAGGTTACAAGGACAGTGGAATGTATCTCGTCGCGATGAAGGAGAGGGAGGATAGGATTTGAGGGTTCCATCTCTGATGGCAGCAGATGACCTTAAAAATGTCAATTATTTAACAAAACTCAATTTTTTTATCTTAATTTTTTTCGAACTTCATTTTTTAAAATCTCGATTTCCAATAAAATATTAAAGATGTAGATTGAGATTTTTCTTGTGATATTGCAGAGCATTTAAATATCAGTTTTAAAGCAAAAAAAAAAAATCAATAATTTTCACTCAATTGATATATATAAATAAATAAATAAAAAAATTGATGCATTTAATCAATTGATACAAAAATATCTTAGATACAAATAAATACAATTAAACCATTGAAATACTATATATATATATATATATAATAGGTTGGGGCAAAAGTGAATTTATCAGCAGTGGTAATAAAATGTCTAAGAGGTATTAATAAGAATTTAAAAATATTCAAACACCAATTAAGGTTCGTTTGGACATGAAATCTCCTAAAATCATGATTAACACCTAAATCCCAATTTTGGGAGACCTCATTGCCACTATCATATTAACGCATGCATTGAAGCAATGCTTTCCTTACTCAAATCACTATTGTTTAATGCTTTAAACATTACAAAATCATGTATATGGGAAAGTACTGATGGACTGCTAATGCGAACATCAGGCTATTCAAAGTATACCAACACAAGAGGCATGCGTTACCCGTGTCAATGTGTTTAAATGATGGATAAGAGTCGAGTCTATAGAGGTTGAAGACCTTACACGTGTTCATGACATATATAAGTTGCTTAAAGGAGACATTTGGACCATTGGATCGCGATGATGGTGTGATTGGACCGTTGGATCGTCACGGCCCACCTTTATTACGCCACCTTCACGACGCTATCATCGGGGCCCATCAGGCATCTTAAATTTGAATTTAGTTTATGAACATTTGGTTTATTTAAGTTTTGAGACAGTTTGTGCACAATTTTTATGTATATTTCTTTTTTTAAAAAAACTTTTTTAGTAGGGGTATTTTAGTAATTTCATGTAATTACGAATTTATAAAGGTTGCCCTAAGGCCTAAAGTATGTTATGTTATGTTTATGAAAGAAAAAAGAGAGTTTTTTTTACTTTTGCCGATTTCTTCTTCGACTTCCAGTAATTGAAAGAGGGCGTGAGGCTCAAGGAAGTGATTTCTCATCCTCTACTTCCTTCTCCTTCTTTCTTTTTTCAAGGTACTCTTTTTCTTTAACCCTATTATCTTCCTTTGCTCCTAAAATCTTTAGATCTAGAAGCCGATCTTGTTTCTTTTTATCTAAATCATTAGATCTTAAAAGATTTTCATATCTACATAAAACCCATTACCCAAATCTAAATTTGAAGAACCACCAATTCTTTTATGAAATTTCTAGATTTCCCAATCGAGGAAATTTCTATTTCTCTGGATTAGAAAATCTACTTAGATTGTTAAACGAACCTAGTGTAAGACGAAAGTTCTATCTTTCGCTGGATCCAACTAAATTCAGATTTAAGATTCAATACTTTGTGTTTGTGATGGATGACTATAATCAATGTTATATTAACTTTATTTCTTTCTTGTGTTTATGATGTATAAGGCAGGCTGATATTTTATTTATTTATTTTTAAATTGCATGAATCTGCTCTTTTCAAATACCATGCTCATTTAAGGTTAGATTAGGACGTCCTACATCAATTTTTGGTATCAAAGCTTAAGTTCTTACATTGAGACATCTTAGATTGAGTTATCAAGAGTCTAGATTTTTATTTTATTTTATTTTTCTAGGGTTTCTTGCATCGCATATAGATTCTAGATATGAAAATTTCAGATTTACATTAAAAAAAAATAAATCTAGATCTGAATTTTTCCACATTTGCATCATTCTAAAGGTTAGAATCATCGGTGTCCATAGTCTTGTGTCAAAACAATATTTTAGAGTCGTGTTTTAGGAAACCTAAGTCTTATTGTGTATGCCCACTTGGACTGGTAGATGATTTGGTCTACACCCAATTTTCAATATGGAGCAGTTGACTGAGATGATGAATACGATCAACCAACGTTTGGCCTCCATTGATGCGCAATCTAGGAACACGAATACCCGTATGGATTAGATAGAAGCATCCCTAAGAGAAATCTCTGACATTAGAGGGGATGAACAGTCTCATGTAGGGGGGTAGTTAAAGAATGGGTAAAAAATTGTGGTAGAGGTCGTGGAGCATGTGGTCGAGGGGTATGACGTAGAGGGGATCCACAGTTCGCTATCGAGTATCAAAACCATTATGATGTCGATGAGAGGGTATTAAAGAGTGTTAAAGTAGATGCTCCTAGTTTTGATAGCCGTCTTGACCCAAAAGTATTCCTTGATTGGTTAGCGGACATGAACCATTATTTTGAATGGTATGAGATGTCTGAGAACCAATAAGTGCAGTTTGTAAAGATGAAACTTGTGGGTCAAGCTAAATTATTTGGACAAATGTAGAGCGTAGGATCAAAAGATCAGGAGGTGTCCTAATCACGCATTGGGTAGAGATGAAGGAGTTATTAAAGGAAAAATATTTTCCTTTCTTACCGTTAAAAGCTCCCAGATCAATGATAAGCATTACGCCAAGGATCTATGTCGGTTGTATATTACATCGTAAAATTCGATTATATGATGCAGTTTGATATTCAGGAGGATCCCTTAGTGACGCTGACGCATTTCAAGGTGGGTCTTCACATAAATCTGCAGCATGAGCTTATGACCCATGCAGTGGGTGACTTAGATCAGACTTACCAAGTTATATAGGAGTTAGAGCTTTACCTAAAGTCTCCTGTCATGAGGCGCTTTAAGTCCCAGACTCTACTGTTAGATCTGATTTTCAGGGAACCAAACTTAACATTAGAAGTCAGCCTAAGGCGCAGGCTAGTGCACCGCTTAAGCCTAAGGATGATAAGGGCAAAGGTGTCCTTCGTCCCAATATTAGAAGTGGTAGTCACTTGAGATGTTATGTGTGTGGAGGTACAAGTCATTTTGCATACTAGTGCACAACAAAGACTTGCGGGAAAGCCTTAGTTATAGACGAGTCAAATGAAAATGCGGATGACATGGGTAATTATGAAGTTGAGGAATATCATTCAAAGATAGGTGCTAGTGATTATGAAGAAGAAGAACCAGAGACTACACCACTAGCTGTAGTTACACTTGCTTAAGCGCAGGCCAAAGAGAGTGATGATTGGCACAGAAACACAATTTTTCACACGTTTATCAAGAGCGGTGACAAAAATTACAAAAGTCATTATGGATAGTGGTAGTTGTACCAACGTGGTCTCAGCTAGCAAAATCACTCATTTGGGTTTGAAGCACCCTCAACCCTATAAGGTTTCTTGGGTTAACACGTTTTCCATGCCTGTGTCCTAGCAGTGTTTAGTTCCCATCCAAATCGGTTCATATAAAGACATGTTGTAGTATGATGTTTTACCTATGGATGTAAGTTACATCATTCTAGGGAGGTCGTGGTTATACGATAGAGATGTCACGATTTTTGGTTGCTCGAACATGTGTACATTCATGCATGAGGGTAAGAAAATCAAAATTAGTCCGTTGCCACCCAAGAGCCACATGAATAAGGCTAGGGATGTGAAAACGAGTGAGTTAAGGAAAGATGTGAAGAAATCTATTTCGAAATCTCTACATATCATAAATGCAAAAGAGTTTGAGAAAGAGACTCAGGATGATTTGACGGTGTACGCCCTAATGGCTAGAGAAGTGCACCAAAGGTTCATATAGAGTTACCCCCTGAGGTGACTTCGGTTCTTGAGGAGTACAGTGATGTATTCCCTTAGGATTTAATAGATGAGATTCCACGTATGCGGGACATCCAACATGACATTGATCTCGTCTCGGGGTCTATTTTATCGAACCTTCCTCATTACAGGATGAATCCTGCAGAGCATGCAGAATTGCATAGGCAGGTAAATGATCTCCTGCGAAAGGGTTTTATCCATGAGAGTATGAGTCCATGTGTCGTACTAGCGCTATTAATGCCAAAAAAAGATGGTAGCAGATGTGTGTGGATAGTAAGGCCATTAATAAGATCACAATCAAGTATCAGTTTCCGATACCGAGGCTTGCTGATATGTTAGAAATGATGGTCAGATCCACCATTTTTTCTAAGATAGACCTCAAGAGCAGGTATCACCAGATACGCATATGCCTTGGAGATAAGTGAAAAACAGCCTTCAAGACGAAGGATGGGTTGTACGAGTGGTTGGCCATGCCCTTTGGCTTGACTAATGCACTTAATGCTTTTATGTGTGTGACGACCCAGGTTTTGAGACCCTTCATGAGGAAGTTCTTAGTGGTTTATTTTGATTACATACTCATATATAGTACTACTAAAGAGCTGTATCTCAACCACTTGAGGCAGGTCTGTAGTGTCCTGAGGGTGGAGAGGCTATGTGCGAGCCTTAAGAAATGTTTATTTTTGTCTGATAGGGTTGTCTTCTTAGGGTTCATAGTGTCATCTGTAGGGATGCAAGTAGATCCAAAAAAGTCAAGGTCATAGTTGACTGGCCTGAACCGCGGAACATACATGATGTGAGAAGCTTTCATGGCTTAACTACATTTTATTGTTGGTTCGTTCGAGGATTTAACACTATCATGGCTCTCGTTACTGATTGCATTAAAAAGGGAGAGTTCATATGTTTTAAGGCTGCAGCTAAGGCATTCAATGATATTAAGGGCAAGATAATTGAGGTTCCTATCATGCATCTTTCAAAATTTTCTAAAGTCTTTGAAGTAGCGTGTGATGCTTCTGGCATAGGTATACGAGGAGTACCAAGCCAAGAGGGTCATCCAGTTACCTATTTTAGTGAGAAACTCAATGAGGCAAAATAAAAGTATTCCACCTATCATAAAGAATTTTATGTTGTAGTGCAATCGCTACGTCATTGGCACCATTATCTTCTACCGTAAGAATTTGTCTTGTTTTCTGATCACGAGGCTTTGAGGTATTTGAATTCTTAAAAGAAGCTTAACCCAAGGCATGTTAAGTGGGCAGCGTTTCTTTAGGAATATTCATTTATCCTGAAATATAAAGCTGAGATTGAGAATAAACCAGCCGATGCCCTTAGTAGAAGAGTGACATTACTCAGCTCCTCGAGTGTAGAAGTTGTCAGGTTTGAGTAATTGAAAGACGAATATTTCATGTGTCCAGATTTTGGAGGAACATACATGACACTCTTAGGTGCCCAGCATGGTTCAGGTGAGTTCGTGCTGAAAGATGGTTTCCTTTTCAAAGGAGACCGACTTTGTATTCTCCGCACTTTCCTCCAAGATTTTCTTATTTGAGAGCTTCATGCTAGAGGTATTACTGGCCATTTTGGTCGAGATAAGACCGTCGCCCTAGTAGAGGATCGCTTTTATTGGTCAAGTCTCAAGCGAGACATAGCCAAAATTTTAGGGCAATGTCGAACATGTCAACTGGCAAAATAGAAAAAGCAAAATACTGGATTGTACACGCCATTGCCAGTGCCACACGTATCGTGGCAAGACATCAGTATGGATTTCGTGCTTAGACTTCCTAAGATAATTAAAAAAGCACGATTCCATTTTTGTGGTCGTGGACCGTTTCTCAAAAATGGCCCGCTTTCTCCCTTGTTCTAAAACCTCATATGCGTCCAACAAAGCTAAGATTTTCTTTGAGAGGGTGGTTCGATTACATGGTTTACCTAAGACCATAGTGTCTGATAGGGATGTTCGGTTTAGTAGTTATTTTTGGAAGATATTATGACATATGATGGGTACGAGACTCCAGTTCTCATCTACCTACCATCCTCAAACTGATGCCCAAACTGAGGCTGTGAATCGAAGTCTTGGAAATCTACTACAATGTTTGGTGGGGGAACACATTAAAACTTGGGACTTAGTCCTGCCAGTCGTCGAGTTTGCATATAACAATTTAGTTAATAGATCTACGGGTATAAGTCCATTCGAGATTTTTAGTGGTTATAAACGTAGACTACCCATATATTTTTTACCTATGTCAGTCACCTCGAGGACCTCAGAGTCAGCCGATGCATTTTTCCATCACATTCAAGAGTTGCATGCTGAGATTAGGAGGCGTATAAATGCTAGTAATGAACAATACAAAATTTCAGCTGACTTACATCGTAGAATTCAAGAATTTAATGAGATTGATTATGTAATGGTTAGGATGAGGCTAGAACAGTTCCCATAAGGTTCCGTTAAGAAGTTATAAGCAAGCAGTACTGGACAATTTAAGATTCTGAAAAAAATTGGGTCCAATGCGTATGTGATAGATCTTCCACCTCGCATGGGGATTATTTCAACATTCAATGTACCCTAATTTTGTTCAAGCCATCCCATATACCCTAATTTTGTTCCAACCCATTGGCTAATTTTTGAATTTTCTTCCCCCCAACCCACACCACCCATGCCTACTATACCTGAGAAAAGAAAAGAAATTGAAGAAATTGTGGATGAGCAAATTGTTTCCACTCGAGACGGTGGATTTCAGAGGTACTTGGTGAAGTGGAAGAACAGACCATCATCCAGCTGTACATGGTTAACGGAAGAAGAGTTGCAGTGACTAGATCCAGATTTGTTAGAAAGGCACAAGAGTTTTATCTCACCGGAGTCAAGATCTTCTCATTCGAGGGGAGTTGATGCGGACATCAGGCCATTCAAAGTATATCAACGTAGGAGGCGTGCGGTACCCGTGTCAATGTGGTTAAATGATGGATACGAGTCGAGTTTCTAGAGGTTGAAGACCTTACACATATGTTCGTGACATGTGTAAGTTACTTAAAGGAGACATTTGGACTGTTGGATTGCGAGGATGGTGTGATCGGACCGTTGGATCGTCATGGCCCACATTTATTACGTCACCTTCACGACGCTATCATCAGGGGCCATCGGGAATCTTAAATTTGAATTTACTTTATAAACATTTAGTTTAATTAAGTTTTGAGACAATTTGCCCACAATTTTTGTGTGAATTTCTTTTTAAAAAAAAAACTTTTTTAATAGGAGTATTTTGATAATTTCATATAATTATGAATTTATAAAGGTTGCTTTAAAGCATAAAGCATGTTATGTTATATTTATGAAAGAAAAAAGTGAGTTTCTTTGCTTCTGACGATTTCATCTTCGACTTTCAGTGATTGGAAGACGGCGTGAGGCTCAGGGAAGTAATTTCTCATCCTTTACTTCTCGCTCCTTCTTTCTTTTCTCAAGGTACTCTTTAAAAAAAAAAAAAAAAACCTTATTTTCTTCCTTTTCTCCTAAAATTTTTAGATCTAGAATCCGATCTTGTTTCTTTTTATCTAAATCATTAGATCTTAAAAGATTTTCATCCTCACATAAAATCCATCACCCAAATCTAAATTTGAAGAACCACCAATTCTTTTAAGAAATTTTCAGATTTTCCAATCCAGGAAATTCCTATTTTTCTGGATAGAAAATCCATTTGGATCATTAGACGGACCTATTGGAAGACAAAAGTTCTATCTTTCGCCGGATCCAACTAAATTTAGATTTTAAGATTCAATACTTCGTGTTTGTGATGGATGACTATAATCAATGCTATATTAACCTTATTTCTTTCTTGTGTTTATGATGTATAAGGCAGGCTGATATTTTATTTATTTTTTAAAGATTACATGAATCTGTCCTTTTCAAATACCATTCTCATTTAAGGTTGGACTAGGCCATCCTACATCGATTGCACTAACATATAGTGGAAGGGAATGAGGGAATGACCCATCCAAAATAAGGATTCAGGGGATTTCGTGACCAAACAGACCATTTATATATTTATGGAAAAAAAACCCTTGATTTGGCTCTTTTTTTTTTTTTTTTTAAGTCATTGCAATGGAAAAAATACAAACAGGCAGCCACCATTCATGGATCAAAGGGAACTTGCACAAACAAGAAAAACCAACAGACCTACCTTTTGGCCAGATTATCAGTTTGCCGACGGCATAAAAATCATACTCAATGGAAATAAAGAAGCAGTTGGAAGCTGAAAAATTCAAATTGTTACAATCAATAGTGAAGAGCTTGATTTTGGCCACATGAATTTTAGTATGAAAAGTTTAAAAATTACATCTTAAAGTCCCCACGTAGTGTTAGCACTGAGTTTTGGAGTTCTGATTTCCTCCTCCAAATTAAGAGACACCAAAATCTGAGGAACAAGAAAGTCAGAAGTTAGAAATATGGCCAACTAAAATGGATCCGCAAGCAACAACTGTTGGAAACTTGATGCCCAAGTGGAGATTTAAAGATAATGGCAATGCGGACCTCATCAACATTAAAATCTGCCGTATGTTTTTCCTTCTATGATAAAGAATTGTTATGAAATGAGAGAGCTAGAACAAGAAAAGAGATGTATGGAAAATGAAGATACAGACCCATAGATCCCGTTTTTTCGAATTCCAAGCATACGATGAGCACCACTCCTGCTTTGGAATATAATAGTTCTTTATATGCTTTGGATCCTAAAATAGCATATCTAAGACGAAGAACCAAGGAGCACAGACCTCCAAAAAGGGAATTTTTCCCGGTGAAGTTTACCCCAAGAAAAAAGAACATTCTTGACTGATTTTACCCAAGGAAATTTAAGAAGGGAACAAATGCAAGAGCAGTAACTATTGCATGGGGTGGACTATAATTTTCAAACTAGTAATTCACTACTCCCCTCTGAACTAAATCAAACACAACATCAAACAAACACCCAAGTTCCAACATCATTCTCATTACAGGGTGCATCCAAACAGGCCTCCAACCAGAGAAAATATAATTGAAGTTGATTACCATAAAGCCTTGAAATTCCATCCAAATAAAGAAAACGAAAAACGTAATTCAAAAATAAAAACACCAACATTTCTAATAAATTTCTTTCGCAATCCAAAGAAAACATGACCCCCCCCCAAAAAAAAAATAAAAATAAAATAAATAAATAAATAAATAAATAAAATAAAAAAAAAAACTAAATATGAAAGGAGAAAAAATAAAATTTATTTAGAGAGAAGATTGTTTCAATCCAATACCCAGTTCTAATCAATAATGTTGACGATTACGTTTTGGTTTCCATAGTCTTTTGCGCAGTTTACAAGAGTGACTTACCCAATCTCTACAGATCACTCAAACAACTTCAAGAAAGAACGAACAAAATATCAAAACCCAAACGCTTGAAAAGAAGATCTGAGCAATACATGGGGTTTCGAATCTATAGAATTTCCAATCCATGCTACCAAACAAGAGAGAGAGAGAGAGAGAGAGAGAGAGAGAGAGAGAGAGAGAGAGAGAGAGAGAGAGAGAGAGAGAGAGAGAAGTTGTCACCGGGGGAGGTTCGCAGGGCTTGCGGTAGGTAGGTTAGGCAGCAAGGGGGTGCGCGGCAAGGGTGTTGATCGAGGTCATGAGTTCTATGGAGTTGCGGGGAGGGGGTAGGGATCGGGGCGGAGAGAGAGAGAGAGAGGATTGGTCGAAAGAGGGGTTAGGGATTTTATTTTTCAATTTTCGGGATTATTTTCCGGCGCTCAGTTTTAGTTTGCACTGGAAAAGCCTTCCCCCAAACGGCGCAATTCACCATGGGGGGTGCTCGTTTCTTCTAATCACCTATGACCATTTGTAGTGCCGACAATTCTTTTATGCGTTAGCACTAAGTGTTGGCCGCCAAAAAAAGTTGTGCTGTTAATGCCGAACTCTTTGTAATGCCTCGATGAAGGGAAAACACAAATATCAGCTTGATCAAAGCTTTTTGTGGCTGCAAATTTTTTTTCAGCGATGGACACCAAAATCCCACTGTTACCTGTTGTCTTGCCCACTTGACCCTTAGATTTGCCCAATATTTGGTCTTATGCCCTAAATTGGTATGGAAAAATTAGACAGAAGGTGTGGAAAAGTGCCCTAATAGGATCATCTGTCTCCATCCAGTTTCTGGTCCGGTGGTACCAAATCCCCAACTGCTTTCAACGGATTGCATAGTGTGCCACACATCACCTGCCTTCCTAGTATGTTGAGGTCACCAAGTTTTGTGAAGTCCACCATAATATATGTGTTTTTTCTTATTTTAGAAGCAAAGATGGGAATTTTTGAATTAATTGCAATAAAGATCATAACCCAAGTCATGTAACTTAGTTGGTATTTTCTAGAAAGATTGGACTTCTTCTCTTTGATTTTCTATAGATCATACACAAAATACAACCAAATTCTACCCTTTAAATACATAGGTCCATGTAACGTTGAATTTAATACAAAAAACAAAGAACATATATATATATATATATATATATATATATATATATATATATATATATATATATATATATATATATATATATATTACCCACTATAGCTTGTGAAGATAAAGGCTTCTTATCTCATAATGTATGTATTATATCCACACTATCCACCCATCTTAGGAGATACTTTTAGGGCATGGGCTAAAAAATGAGGTATATCTAAAGCTCAAGTGGACTACATGACAAACATGGGAAATGAACGGTCTACCATTGAAAACTTATCGGGGCTACAAAAGTTTTGAATCAATCTCATATATATATATATATATATATATATTTTCCTTCCTACATGTCTATGTTACCTCATGAATACATTGGATGACAAATAAACATTATCGCTTTAAAAAGATTTCAACTGTGAGAATCATTGTCCTTTGTGGTCCACTTGAGCTTTAGATTTTTTTTTTTATTATTTTTTTTTTTCATTTTTGGGCTGATGACTTAAAATGATGTTGCCAAATCAATATATGGTGCAGATATAACACATACATCATATTAGAGCACACAGAACTTGGTGGCACATACATCAAGTTAGAACCCACAAAAATTGGTGTGTGACACAGTACAGGGCACGCCACGCAATCTGACTCTCGGTTTATAAGGGGGTTATGGATGCCGAATCCAGACGTGGATTGCCTACTGACGTTCGGGTACCATGATGGCAGGTGACTACTTGACAGTACTTTTATGGCCCCACCATGATGTATGTATTCGATGCACACCCTTCATTTATTATTTTTTCATATCATTTTATTTTATAGCATGAGCTCAAAAATGAGTCGTGCAATTTTCAAGTGAATCACACGAGAAAACAGTCGTGATTGAATACTCACCATTCAAAACTTCATAAGGCCCACTGTAATGTTTATTTCCATCCAACCTGTTCACTATGTCACAAAGATGTAGATGAAAGGAAAACATAAATATAAGCTTCATCCAAAACTTTAGATGTCCCAAGAAGCTTTCAATGGTGGCCATTCAATCACCGTTGTTTCTTATAGTGTGGTTCACATGAGATTTGGATCTTCATTATAAGTATTTTTGGGATCGTTCTCTAAAATGATCTAGAAAAACATATATGTGGATGGCATGGATAAAACACATACATCATGGTGGGGACCACACAGCACTACCAAGTAGCTATGGGCTACTGATGCACCGTGGTAGGTGTGGCTCCTGACTGTGAGGTCTACTGTGATCTACGTGACTACATCCATGTCGTCCATCCATATTGAAAGCTCATTTTAAGATATGATCCAAAAAATCAAGCAGATACAAATCTCAAATAGATAGTAGTATAGTACACGGAATAGTGGTAATTGACCACTAAAAATTTCTTGTGGGCCATTAAAGATTTGGATCAAGATGATATTTGTGTGGTATCTTCATTCAGGTCTTTATGATATGTTATCAGTCAAATTAATAAATTTAAGACATTTCAAATGTTTGTTAACAAATAAGTTATTTTAGATTTAATACTTAATTTTCAGATTTTATTTCTTTTATTAGGCAGTTATGAAACAGATTTTCAGACTTTATATTCATATTTCAAATTCAGTCTTTAAATTTCAATTTAACACACAAGCTCTAGTCATTCAGCGGGCACCCAAGCTTTTATTATGTCATGAAATGATGAGCAAAAGAGGAATTGAAATTTCAACCTCATCACATTAGTAGCTAGAGCTGGGCATGAAGTCAACTTTGACCGAGTTAGGGGTGACCCGACTCAATTCGGTTTGGAAATATGCCTCACCCGATCTCGACCCAACCTGGTACCGAGTCTAGCATGCCTAATCTAATCCAAGTCCAGATCTAGCCTGGACTAATTTGGACCGAGTTAGGTCGAGTAAACACCTAGTCGATTCGGGTGTAGCGGATATCCACGGGCTAAAATCACTACTCAAAACCTAGTTTCACTTGCTAGATTTGTAGCCTGTCCATCGTCGACACAAGATCTCATATCAAAAACATCGTATTTGAGTTTTTTCTAATATATCTCTCATTGAGTCGAGACGGTGCCGAGTTGGATTTCGGGTTGAGTTGAATTGAGTGACTAGGTGACTCAAACTCGATTTGGTTTGAGTTCGAATCGGACAAAATTAACTCGATTCAGATCAACTCACCCACTCGGTTTGAATCCAGTTGGATGTAAATGAGTCAGAAGAGTCGAGTTTGCCGAGTCTAGTCCTCCTGTGTCTAGCTCTATTACTAACATTTGCCATTTGTCTCTCTTCAGTTACAAAGCAAGGGTTGGTGAATAAAACGTGGGAATACTTCCACCTGTACACCAAATAATAATATTTGCTCATTTGCAGTTGGTTAACTGCATTCAAATTAGTGAATTTTTCTACCTCTCACACTTGCTAAGTTACCTAACATGTATACAATCGATGCTGCTCATTAGGTGGGCCCAACTACATACACCCTTCATTACCAAAAATTACGTGGAAATGCTATGGCTACTCTATCGCATAAGTTAAAAAACTGCTGGTAAAAGTATTGCCAGCGGCCGTACTCGTGCCGCTAGAGGAGGGCGTCGCTAATTCTTTAGCGGCGGTCGGACGTCTTTACCGGCGTTTCTAGTGGCCGCCGCTAAAAAAATGACTTTCACTGGCGGTTGTTATTGTTTAGCAGCGCTTCTGGTAACTGCCAATAAAAACTATAAGAAACGCCGCTAAAAGCTGTAGTAAGTGCGGGTAAGAGATGAAAACACGCCGCTAAAAGAAAGAAAAACGCCGATAAAACAAGGCAAAGGGCAGCAGAAGGTTACCACAACGCCGGGAAAAGATATGCAGAAACGCTTGACAAAAGGTCATTTTATACATATCAAAATGTTGGTAAAAGTATTTTTGACCGCCGCAATAAGGTTGCCAAAAGACTGAAAAAATGCAGAAAATTAAAGACATGCCCAATCAATTTCATGGCAAAATTCCTCTTCCAAGCACCTATAGGAAGACATCCAACACTAGTATCTTCTAGCAAATAATTAATTTACCAAAACAAACTACAAATGTCTTCCTTTCCTATCCTTCCACCCACAACATCTTTGAAAGAGTAGTATAAAAGAGTACAAGCGACCTGTGGCATCTGTTGATTCAAAATGCAATTCAAGAAATAAGATATGACTTACAGTCAAAGGAATGAGAAGTAACCAGCATATGCACGAACAAAGGGCTTATCTACACACACCAAAAATAAAAAATAAAACAAAAAAGTGTTTAGCTTCATGGGCTGAGTAGTACTTTTCAGCTGAAAAGTGAATTTCTCATGAAAGAATAGCACATGATCAAACAGATGAAATAACTACGACTATAGCCCTTGTCACCTTCCGAGAGCCCAAGAATAAACACGGCCAAAGCAAGGACAAATGCAAACAAGCTAAAGATCCTTATCTTTTTTCTTCCTTGCCTTTCGGTACTATGGGTTTTGGTCAGCAGCACAGGCATGTACAAGGCAGCTCATGTACATGCCAGACATCTGCCAGCGTGGAAAATTTTCTATGAGATCTAATTTATTCATTGGAGTGGAGCCTCTACCTAGATGTTATTCCCCAAAAATCAGGTTGGTGCACTCATCAAGTGGGCCACAGTTTATGAAAAAATATATGGCTGAAAAAACTTGGTTGAAGTGTCTTTACCCATCCAACTTCTTCTAAGATTATAGCCCACCTGCTGAATGGACCAAATTTACTTTCATGACATGGTCAAAACCACTTGATACATAGCTTGGACATGCACTTGGACGCTGCACTAACACTACAAGAAAAGGGGGCTTTAGCCTAAGTTCAAAATTGTGGCTAAAAAGGTTAAAAATTGAGGTTAAAGCCTTTAGCCTTGGTTTTGCCTCAGTTGTCCAAACCGAGGTTGAAACCCCCATGGCTAAAGGCTTTAGCCTCAGTTTTAATACATTGGTTTTCAACCATAAATCTTACTTCTTGTAGATAGATTCCAAACCAATCATCAAGCATTTTTGTGACCCCACCTCACAAATGCTAGCTAAGCAATATTTTCTTGGCAACAAAAGGAGAGGGATGTTCAATCCCAATCCTACATCACCCAAACAACCAAATTAGATGGCGTAAAGAGATTGAAAAGATACTTGTCTGTTAGTGATTCAATCGTTGGGCAGATGTTTGCAAAGGTCAACATCGATCGCTTCAATAGAACCAACCGAATTGAACTCTCCAAGCAATCAAAGAACTCACCCAAAATCTCATACCTGACCATCCGAACAACATATTCACATTTCAAATGAAAATCATACAATCAAAACAAGAAGAAAAATTCAAGAGATGACACTTGTACGATTTATGCAATCAACCCATTGATCCGGATCATTTATCCAGTATGCCCTGACTACTACAGAGATATGAGCCCAACGACCTACCAGATGGGAAGATCCAGGCCATCCAATCCCTTGCCCGTTTCCCATTCAATATGAATAGATGGGGGATGTGTTAGGACTTTCCCTCTAGCGAAGATTTTTGAGACATCTACAACCTACGGTGGAACCAACTAGATCAACGGCATGGATAACCGAACCATGGACCATACTTGTACGGATTCCATTCTAAGAACAGTATGAATCATCCAATCGAGAAAAAAATCTACAATTTCCACTGAATTAAACGATGCCCAAATCATGCAAAGAACCCAAATCATATATATCTTTTCAGCCAATGAAGTTGTTAAAATTGGAGAAACCCCCAAAAAAATCTATTTTAGGATAGAAGAAATGCTCACTTTTTAGGAAGCTTGATATCATCTTTTGCCTTTGGCTGCTTCCGGATAGGATCTGCCTTTGAATTGGCATTGATAGTGTCAGCTTAGTAAGCAAGGTTATGAGAAAATACATTATAATGAACAATATACATAGAGATTTTGGTGAACATAACTTTTGAAAATGATGATGAGTAGAGAAAGAATTAGGAAGAAGAGGGCGATGTAGAGAGAGATGGGCGTGTTATGACGAGGAGGGCACGGCCGAGGGATCAGCGCACTTCCTCTTGCGGGCCTTCTCAGACTCTGGCGTGTTCTGGCGAGAAGGACGACAACGGCCGAGAGATTAACGTCTTCAACCACCAACGGAAATGGAAGTCAGATCAAGAGAGACTGGAGTGAAAAATGGAGATCGAGATACGTTGGAGAGAGAGAGAGAGAGAGAGAGAGAGAGAGAGAGAGAGAGAGAGTTTCAGTCGGGATTTGGGATTTGGGAGGAGAGGAGCGGAAAAGGGTTTGGGGAAAAAAATAGGTGGGAGAAGAGGCGCGATGGATTTGGGGGGGGGGGGGGGGGGGGGTTGGAATTCCTTTTTCATTTAAAATCAGTGGCAGTGGCGTGTTTTTTACATTGGCAGCCTCGTAAAAACACCCCTGATTTCAATCTACAGTGGCGGTTTGTGATGGCCACCAGTGATAAAAAGGCCCCTAATAAATGTTTTCTTTTCCTTTTTTTTTTTTTTTTTTTTTTTTTTTTTTTTTTTGGGTGTAGTGAATACAAGTGCCAGCATGGGATACATCTGCAAGATCCAGTCCATTCAACACGTTGGACCGATTATGATCTCCCTTGTTGAAGAAACATTCGGGTCTACTCATCTTCTAGGCCAATAGCTCTGCGTAAAATGGACCATTGCACATTTTCTATGACTATTTTGTTGAGCTAGTTAACAGTTTTCTTTACATTACACGTGCAAGATCTAGTGGATTCATCATGCATGCCCCACATTGAGTTTTCCTTGATCTCAAAAACTTATCACCTAGGTCACAAACTATACAAAATGCAGACAACTGAACATGCAGCCATCCGTTTTTCTCATGAACACCTGGCCGGCCCATATCATGAGTTGAGTAACTGAATTTCGGTAAGCCAAAGATAACGATGGCCCACCTGATGAACGGCATAGATCTGGCATGGATGTGACACATTGGGTGGAAGGAAGAGAGTACGATTCAGGCATCTACTTCCGCGTGTGGCAATAGCACAGCTCATTCCAGGGTTCTAACCACATAAATCATTTAAGCTGCTGAATCACTTTCATAACAAGTCGAGGAAATGGATGGCACGCAAACATCTCCTCTTCCAAGTAGTCATGAGGATCAATGTCCGATGGACCAAACGGCGGAAAGGAAGCCCACTGGAGGATGGAGATCTGCCATTTATATAATCGGTAATGTAAACCTTCTCCATTGTGGCACCCTTGATAAGTATAGGTGGAATTTGCTGCCAAAGCCATGATCGCCCGCAGATCAGATTGTACATCCACACTGTCCACCTTGTGGGTCCCACCATCCATGGATTATAGTCCTTGACTGACTAATCTGAAGTCTTCCTTTCATGTTGCAGGAGTCGAAGTTGCAGAGAGATTCGCATACAGTGGCATCTCAGCAAATCTGATCATGTATCTAACCATTGTCTTGAACGAGTCGACTGTGTCTGCAGCTAAGAATATGAACGTTTGGAATGGTGTAGCCACCTTACTTCCGTTGGTTGGAGCGTTCATCGCAGACTCCTATTTGGGCCGCTACCGACCCATAATCATTTCGTCCTTGATTTATCTCCTGGTCAGCTTCTCTCTTTCTACCACATCTTTTGTTTTCTCTGTTTGGAAAACTTGAAAATCTCAGCTCCTCTTAGATCAGATTTCTTCTATGCTCTAATAAAGGGGGAAAAAAAAAACTCAATTTGGGCATGACCCGGTCATGAATAGTTGAAGACTCAGGTCAACTCAATTGATTCAACTCGGCTTGTCAAAACTTAACAACTCGACTCACCAATACCCTCCAATTGTTATAATACTTTCAAACATTAAGGGCATGTTTGATTTTGCATTTTTCCACTATAAATGGTGGCAAATTAGCAATTATCAATAATTAATAGTGTTTGAAAGGAGGGAAATAACCTTTTTGGGAATTTTTTCATATGGATGCCTACCTTTTTGGCTATGGATCGAAAATCTCTTACTTTAAAATTATTTATTAAAACCTGTTTGTAGTTCAAACAGCAGTTAGTCATTGAACCGCCTATAAATTGGTTTTTGTATTTTCAAATGGAAAAAATTGTCCTTGCTTTACGAAAGATTATTAGTGTACCAACTCTCACCTTGACTGTATGTGGGACCCACCTTGATGTTTGTAAGAAATCCATCATGTCCTTCTATTTCTCCAACTTATTTGAGGGCATGGACCAAAAAATGAAGCAAATCCACTACTTAAAGTTGGCAATGGGCCCCATGATCGGCTTAAGATATTTCAACCTGAATGTTTTTTCCCACTATTTTCTATCCTGTAGCCCACAGTTTTATGTCAGATGTGGATTTGCATCATTTTCTTGCCCATGCCCTAAATGAGCGATGGGAGGATTTCTCTCTCTCTCTCTCTCTCTCTCTCTCTCTCTCTCTCTCTCTCTATATATATATATATATATATAGCCTCACAAATATTTCAATTGTAAGCTTTCAATCTCCAATGTTTCATGTTCTTGTGAACTACTCGAACTCTCTAGCAACCTCATCTTGGGGCCCATCCGCTAAAATGAATTACAAATCCACTGGATAGGTGAGCTACCCTTGACATGTATGTAAGAACTCTATTTAGTGGGCTTCACTGATCAACGGTCTGGATTGTCATGCAGTTGGACTAGATGATTGAATAGACCAGTGGGCCCCACTTCAGGTGATGCGTTGCGCAGTCTATCTGCGCAGCTCTGCGTACTGGGGCTGGAATGCTATAGCTGTCTTACACAGACAACAGTTTGAGTTGAACTGAGATACTATAATGTGGAGCGTGGGAGGGAGAGTTTTGATGGGTTTCAAACTCTCTCTCCACAGTCTCTATAAAAGAGAGTTGGGTCCCCGATTCTATACCATGGCAAAATTCGAGTCTCATCTATTATATTGCAGAAAGGGTGTGAAGGAGAGGAAGATCCTAAGCTCTACAAGAATTCTGGTTTTCTTATCCGGCTTACATGGCGGCATCTCAACTAGGTAAGCTATTCGACCCCTGATTGCCATGTCCCATGTACAGACAGATCCGTGGGCCTATTCCGCATGTAGATTAAGTCTCATAGTTAGTATTAGAGCAATCTGTGCATAGGTATAGATGATCACACCAGCTATATCTAATCATATCAATGATTTTCGAATTCCTAAAACAGTTGTGATCAGGGATTTTCAAATCCCTAAATCCAAAAATTTTCAGATCAGGGATTTGAATTTTTTTAAAAACCCTAAAGACAACTATTCAAATTAGGGATTTCGAATTCGAATCCCAAAATTCAGATGTCTATTGGGGTTTTCAATTCGAAATCCCCAAAATTGTGAATTTAGGGCTTTCAGATTTGAATCCCCAAATTGAGAGAATTAGGGATTTCGAATCCCAAATCCCAAATTGGGAATTTCGAAATTGAAACCCTAATCCAGTTAATTAGAGATTTCTAAATCCCTCAATCCAGAAACATTTAATTAGGGTATCCTGTCCAGATTTGAATTAGGGATTTCAAATCTCAAATTCGAATATTGGGGATCCAGATCTTAAAACCCTAAATTGGGAAAAATTAGGGATTTCGGAATCTAAAAAACCCCAAATCCACTTACTTTGACCTATTGGACTAGTAGCCATTACCAGTGTCTCGAGATTTCGCATTCGTCAATGGCAACCGATACCCCAGCTGTAGCTGATGCTTCCAATGATGTTTATAGAGATGAAAGAAACCCAATCTCTTCTCGTTGCATGAGGTAGACGCCGAGAACAGCTAAAACTTCGTCTCTCTCCCTCTCTCTTTCCAGACGCTGCTTCCATTGGGGATTTTTTCTCTCCCTCTTTCAGACGTTGTTGCATTAGGTCGTAAACGACTTGGTTTCTCGTGGTTCCAGCATCCGAACAATGGCAGAGAGAGAGAGAGAGAGAGAGAGAGAGAGAGAAATTGAGATTTGGGATTTTTTCTCTCAGCTCGGGCACTGGATGTTTTAATCCATCAGGTCAGCGGACATGATTGATGACTTTCAGAGCCGCTATTGACCATTGATTAATAATGGTGGGCCCTGGCCTATTATATGAGCCCATTGATCAAGTTTTTTTAAGTCGTTGGATTTATTCCCATACTTAATTGTTGATCTGGGCACTGTATTTTTTCCATCATGAGCATATTGTCTGACTCATTCAGGAGGATATGAACCATCTAATTACTTTGATTGTGAATTTTCATACATATTAAGACTTTGAACTTAATTGTTCAACTTATGGACAACCATACATGGATCTGCCCGTCAAGTTACATAGTCCATTCTATCTGTGTATCATGAGAATGACAGGAGCTGGATTTAGTTATGCTCATTTGAACCAATATAGATCAAATAAGAGTTCTGATTTAGCCCTATTATAGGCCCATCACTCATCCTTAAGAGTTGATATAGACCATCAGAATATATGGTATGAAACCTATCCGCATGTATCACTTTAAGGTTCATATATTTTCCAATGATCAATACTGACCATCTTGTCGGCCGCATAGAGAGGAAAGATTATAATGGCAATCATAAAGTCTATATTTGTAGTTTTGGATTCGGTTGTGTTAGCCGCCATAGTGACCTCAATCGATGAAAACTTTACAAGTACAGACTTGTAACATTGGGATCAGGAGGATTGTATACAGTTGCGTTCACGTTTTCATGCATACGGTAATGAAAACATAAACGATTTCCGTTTGGCATACATGTAAACGGGTGAAGTAAATGGTATTGGTAATGTAAAGCTGAAAGACTCATCTCACCCACAGGTGTTGAGTGTCTCATATTTACGTGACTTACATCACTTAGCTTTATATTCAGGAGGATCACTAACATGTTGTCATTACCGCCCACAGGAGGAATAATGATGATGTAACAAATTCTCACCAGGATGAGATGGTTGGGCCCATTATCATCCTGGATGATTCAGTTGATGCCTCCCTTAGCAACTGAATAGATTAACTTCTCCTAATATTTGTTTACATTCACTAAATTGCTTTGTGAAATTATGAACTAATATGAGTATAAATGCATATCTTTTATTTCAGTCTCAATTCCAACTAATCAGCATCAAGTCTCTACCCTAAATGGGTCTAACTATGCTCAATGGAAGAACGTCATTGAAGTTGTATTGGGGTGTCTACAATTAGATCTTACCCTGATAACACCAGAACTGCCAGAACCATCTGATAATGCCACTGAAGCTGAATATAATCGATGGGTTGCATGGTTTAGGTCAAATAATAATGCCTGAAAAACATTAAGTATTCGATTTTTGAATCTATAAAGGGCGTCATGCCTGAAACAGATAAGGCCAAAGTTTTCCTGACTGAAATGGGAAAAAGGTTCAAGAAATCTGATAAGTTTGAGGTGGGCATTCTTCTGAATAATTTGACTTGCTTGTCCTACATTAGAAAAGGCAACATCCGTGAATACATTGTAAAGCAGATCGAGGTTGTTTCTAAGATTCGTGCTCTAAGGCTTGTACTCACTGATGATCAGCTGGTTCATTTGATCATGAATAACTTACCTCCCCAATTCGGTACGTTCCTGGTGAATTATAACACTCTGAAGGACATGTGGACATTGGATGAACTTATCACTCAGTGTGTCCAAGAAGAAGACAGAATCAAGTAGACGGTTAAAGTTCAAAATGTTAATATAGTGACCTCAGGTCATGGGCAAGGGCAAGGGCATAAAGGTAAAAGGAAAAGAAAACAATGTTCTAATAATGGTGTCACGCCCCAAACCCAGAAATCGGATTCATAGGAATCTCAATCACCGAATCCGGTGCCGACAGCGTCCGTAGTACCCCATTCTCGGATCCTAGCATTCATATGCCAGATTCTGATCCTGGGATCCTACAAGGAGGATTTTTTTTGTGTACATTTAACTAATAATAAGCATAACCACAAGATTACCCAATTTACAAAGGCAACATCATCATCACATATCCACTAATATAATCATTTGATTACAACACTGAAATGGAAATACATAAATAACAAATCAAGCTCCAGAAGACCACTGCACGCTCCAAGCTCAACACAGGTGCAACCTAACATCACCTGCACGCATCTATCATGCATAAGCTTATAGAAAGCTTAGAGGGTGGTGTAAGTGTGTGCACAAGGTAAGTGCCAAGTATCCAATACAATGTCATAATCACACAATACCAGAAAACTGGTAATCCATAAACCATACAATATCTGGATAAGAAGAAACACTGACAAGAGCAGGAATTATCAGAGTAAGCAGAAGTATGGATAAGTCTCTAAGTCAATCAATATCAGAATACACAATACAGATCAACTATACAAATGAGGGAATCATAAACAGTCAAATATCAGATGCCGTATCTAAACCATATGAATGCAGAACACAGGTAACCCAAAATGTCATATGCTGTGAATGTAATGCAATATGTGGTGCGAATGGAATGACCATGCTGAACTGTGAAGTCGGGATGATAGTACGTAGTATCGTAGGCTACGGGGTCCACCAAAAGGGACTTCTATCCAAACCAGTCCCATACCTAAATTTGGATAGTCAGACTCAACATGGTAAACTCCTGATCTCAGGTTAGTCGTGCGCCCAACAGAAATCCTTGCCATAACGAAAGTATACAACAATTAGTTACGCACCACCAGCCCGAGTGGATAGTAAATGAATGAATGAATGAACATGCAACTCCTACTCAATAAGTCCACATATCAGTATAGTTCCTCTCTAGAAAATCATCGGGGTCTATTACACTCCAAACCAGATTGTCGCCCCATCGCGCACAACAAGGTGAGTGGAAGAGACCTCACTACCCGCCTGCCAATATAGGGCCTGGCTCGTCGATAGTGGACCCATTCCTCTAGTTGGTCAGACTCAGCCTAGCATTGCCCCCTCCTCTCGGACAGGTAAGACTGCACCCCCTTCCAACCAACCATGACATAGTGAGAGACGCGACCTAACGGTATACGGCCCACATGCGCTCCCATGTAGAACAGATTTTTGATATCCCATCTGGCCATCCACGAAATGCTTGTGGAGGCTACGACCCCGATGTCGCTAGGGCATACAGTATAACATAATGTAATGCAATATGCATGAGTCATGCAATCTAGTCATGAATCTATCCTACGCATACCGTGTACTCATGTGAGACAATCTCCGCCTATCAGGGAGTCTCATAACAACATGCTCAAGGACGTATGCAATGGTCAACCACATCTCATAACAAACATGCAGATGATGCGTATGAGCATGTATCATGATGTTATGCTTTCACATACTCATAATCGGTATCAATAACCGACATCAACAATCAGCCTCGACAATGTGGACATCTAACCAACCCAATGAATAGCCCTCATAGATCCTATCATATAGTGGACCCATGACCTCACACAAGGGCCAAATATACAATACCATGGGCCTCGCTCAAGAGCTTAATACACATCACGATGGGCCTTTCACATGGGCCTAACATACATCACAATGGTCTCTATCGCCTAGCCCGCAAATGCACTACAATGGGCCTCATCACATAGACCTCATATTCATCACATTAGGCCCTAAACATGGGTCGAATATACATTACAAAGGGGTCTCAAATACGGGTCACATATACATCATATAGGTCTCGACAATTGGCCTTGACAATTAAAATTTACCTCGACACTCGAAATCGGCTTCGATACTTGGCCTTGACAATCAGAGTCAGCCTCGATACTTGGCCTCGACAATCAGAATTGATGAATAAATCGGAACTGATAAATCAGTCATGCTAATCGAAATCGGCAATCGGCCATGACAATCAGAATCGATCAATAATCAAAACCGGCAAAATCGATCATGATAATTGGCCGAACAAGGCTTAAGGGAAGGTCACAATGTAGACATTAACCATCATTGCCCAACAATGTAGACATTTAACCATCATTGCTCTCAAGGAGCGGTCCTCATAGGGTCAAACATAAAGTGGGCCCAACTATCCAATAAGTGGCTTCAAATAGTCATCACAGGTGGGCCTTACACATGTAGCACGTGGGCCTACACATCACGGCGAGTCGATATATTGGGAGGCACCATTGGCCTAATATACACATCAGGTGGGTCGCATCATTGGGTCGCACCAATGGGCCTCTTATCCAAAAAGTGGGCCGCATTAATGAGTTGCACTAATGGGTCTTATACACATCAAGTTGGGCCTCGATAACTAGGCTAGAAACATATCACAATGGGCCACGTCATACGGGCTGGGAATACGTCATAATAGGCCTCGACCATGGGTCGAAAATACATCTCAGTGGGCCTTACCAAATGGGCCATAAACACATCCTAATGGGCCTCAACCATGGGCCTCTAACATATCATAACGAGCCTTGCATCAATGGGTCGCACTAATGGGGCTCATACACATCAAGTGGGTTACATCAATGGGCCGCACAAATGCACAATAGGTAAACCCTGCACCAGATGGTTAGTGTGGATATAGAATGCATACATCTAGTGAGTCACACATCCCACGGACGGTGTGAATAAAACATACATCGAGGTTGGCCCTATATGACCTAGACGGTTAGGGTGGAACATATGAGGTGGGCTCTACTCACGTGTTCCAAATGCATTACAATGGGCCTTAACCCATGGGACACAAATACATCAAATGGGTCTCACAATCTGGGCTTTAAATACACCACAATGGGCCACACAGCAGGGCCTCCAGTATGATCTCAACGGCCACACAAGATGGACAGTTAATACATACATCACAATGGGTCACAACCCATGGGCCTTAATACACAACGTGTGGGCCCTGCACATGGGCCTAATATATATCACAGGTGGGCCCTACACGTGGGTCTCATATGCATCAATGGGCCACGCGTCATGGGCCCATTACATATCACTATGGGCCTTACATCAATGGGCCGCACTAATGGGCCCCATATATATTAAAGTGGGTCGCATCAATAGACGGCATAAATATACGATACATTCATCACGGCAGACTGCACAAAAGGATGATCATGGATGTAAAACAGATGAGTGGCGTGGAATTCACCACCTGAATCAAGTGGACCCCACGGAACTTGCTGACATCAATACCTCAGCTATCAAGCTGGTGTGAGGTACTCCAGTCAACCTGCATCCACCGTTCATGGATTGGACGGTGTGGATGCAATACATTAAATCAAGGTGGGCCCCACACGCTGTCATGGTGGGGCCACACCCAATGAATGGACAGGGTGGAGAAATGCATACATCATGGTGGAATCCCACCGTCTTTGCACTCGACAGTGAGGATACAACACTTACATCATGGTGTGGTCCATGGATGACGTGGATTAAAACCCATATATCATGGTGCGCGCCACACCAGCAAATGGACGGCCTAATAAAGGTGGGCTCCACACAGCAAATGGAGACATGGTTGGAATATAACTCAGACCACATGATGGGGTCCACATGGTCAGCCAAAGACAGTACAACAACTATTTTGTTGTTGTGGGTACACCGTCCATCGGTTTTCACCAAAGGTGGGTCCCACATGGGCTCACTATAATATATTATATTTGTATATGCATAATATATATATATATATATATATATATATATATATATATATATATATATATATATATATATATATATATATATATATATATATATATATCAATATATTGTATCATATTATTATATTGCTCCAAAACGTCTGAAAAAGATTTCAATGGTTGACGTTTAATTCTCCACTGTTTGCTGCAGTGTGGTCCACCTAATGGATCTTCCTCATTACGAGCTCACCAAGTGAATGGACGGTTTAGATATGACCCAAACCTCATGGTGGGGTCCACACATATGGCCCACCAGAAAAGACGGATGGTCTGGGTCACTGAACTTGCTGATGCCATCCACAACAAGTATATAGCTGATGTGTTCGTACACTAGCCAATCCTCTTGCAGGTGGGTCCCACATGGGGCCCACCATAACGTCTATTTTCCATTCAATCTATTAATAAGGTCACGTGGACATGGTTGCAGAGGAGAAAAAATTTCTTACTGATCCAAAACATCCATGCCGACCCAAAAGGGTTTCAATGGCAGAAGTTCAATTCAACACTGTTTCTTGTGATGTGGGCCACTTGAGTCGTACATACGACTCATTTTTGGGGTGGGGACCACTGCCCTAAGGGCTAACAAGATGGACGGTATAGAATTCCACATACATCACAGTGGGGCCCATGGCAGGGGACTCGTGGCCCTGCCCATCCGCCCGCCAGTGCAGCGCTGGCGTTGCCTGCGTCTCTGACAGCAGCAGCGTCAGTTGCTGCATGCTTTTTTTTTTTTAAAAAAACCTATTTTCTCAAGGTTTTTCACACGTGGGGCCCGCATTCGTAAAATCCACCCCAGCCATTAGATTTTATGGCCCAAGACAGACCAAACGAGTCTAATATTCAATATATCTTGGCATGTAAAAAAAATTTAAATGAATTTAAATGATGCAAATCACTATTTTCTAAGTTATGGCCCACTAGAAAGTTGGATTGGCCCCATTTTTCGGCTCTACGCCTAAAATGATCTGAAGAAAGGGATTGACGGCATGGATTGAATTTATACATCAAGGCGGGGCCTATAAGAGTGGTCCATCAAAAAGCCTAAAAATCAAATACCCCTTCTTCTTCTTTTTCCATTGCAAGGAACACGTCCAGCGTCCCTGGACGCTGGACGGACAGTGTTTAAATGAAATTCATCAAGGTGGGTCCCACGTGTGGGGACCACGGATAGTGGGTCCCACATGGACGTGGCCCACATGATTTAAACCAATTTGATGTTCGTGTTTTCCATCACCAAGGGTAGGGCCCACATGGCTTAAACGGTTGGATAAGACACACATTGAGGTAGGGTACATCCGGGTGGGTCACATGGCCATATCATCACACCAAAATATTGAAAGAGAGAGGGAGAAAGAGAGAAAGAAGCACCCACCTTTTATCTTCTTGGATTTCTTCTTCCATCAACGTATCTTAGAGCTCCAAGGGGTGCATTTGAACGGTAGAGATGGTTTTTGCATGGTGGGATTGAGTGGTAAGGAGGTGGGCCACACCTAGCCTCTCCATGGAAGCCATGGATGTTGGAATTGCTCTCATGGAGCTTGGGAGAGAAATGAGAGAGAGGTGAGAGATGATGGAAGAGGAGTGATGGGGTGTGTAAGAGATGGGATGGGAAGGTTGAGTTTGGGGATGGTGTAATGTACTTAGGGGATGGGATAGGGTACTTGACTTGATGGGTGCACTTGACAAGTGAAGTGATTGATGTGATGGATTCTCTCGGAATTTATAACGTGCGGCGTTTTTCCTTGAACTGAACGCGGGCCCACATCTCCTGGCTAGGGTACTGCATCGGCGTGCAAGACGCGGCATCGGAACCGCAGCGACGACATGGTCACACTAGTACAAGTCTCGTGTTGAGCTGACTCGAATTGACAGGACTTGGCTTAGGATCACACGAAAACATTGGATAAAGGTCGAAGGTTGTCAAAATTCGACTGGAAAGATCGCGGAAGCCTACGGAACAGTACGGTCTAGGATACGGGGCTCACAAATGGATTCTCTAGTCCTCAATCTGGAAAACCTGAGAATCAATCTGGAAATGGATCTAAACATAAATGGGTTAAGGGTAAACCATGCTTATTTTGCAATAAGGCAGGTCATTTCAAGAAAAACTACGAAGACTTTAAGAATTGTCTCATAAAGAAAGGTAATCATTTTATTCTTGTCTGTTTTGAATCTAATCTAACTGATGTGTCAACGGATTCTTAGTGGATAGATTTAGGAACTACTATTCATATATGCACTTCTATGTAGGAATCACTACAGGCCAGGCCACCAAGTGATGCGGAGCGCTCAGTATACGTAGGAAATGGTGTCAAGGTTGATGTGGAGGCAATAGGTGTCTATAAGCTTAAGTTGAAGTCTGGTCATTTTTTGAATTTAGTAGATACATTTTGTGTACCGTCCATAAGGTGCAATTTAGTTTCAATTTCCTGTTTGGATAAGTTGAGATATTCATTCCACTTTGGAAATAAAAGTTTTAGTATTTACTTTAATTCGATTAAAGTTGGAACTGGCTCTATAGTAAACAACTTATACCAATTAGACTTGATTGCCTCTCACGTATATAACATCAATTCCTTACATAGAAATGTAATGGGATCCAAGCAAAGACTAGACTATGAGAATTCCTCCATGTTGTGGCACAGATGGTTATACCATATATCTCGTGAGAGATTAGACAGGCTTGTAAAAGAATGAATTTTATATTCTCTAGACTTTTCTGACTATAAAGTATGCATTGATGCATAAAAGGGAAACAGACTAGAACGAGAAAGAAAGGTACAACCAGGAGTAGGTCTATTAGAGGTTATACATACAGATATCTGTGGACCATTCCCTACAGCCTCATGGAGTGGCCACAAATATTTTATTACCTTTATAAATGACTACTCTCGCTTCGAGTACCTATACCTTATCAGTGAGAAATCAGATGCCCTAAATGCTTTTAAAATCTATAAGGTTGAGGTTGAAAATCAACTCGATTAGAGACTTAAAGTTGTTAGATCTGACCGTGGTGGTGAATCCTATAGCAGATATGATGAATCAGGACGTAATCTAGGGCCATTCACTAAATACCTACAGGATTGTGGCATTGTTGCTCAATACACTATGCTTGGTACTCTAGAGCAGAATGGTGTGGCTGAGAGATGTAATCACACCCTTATGGATATGGTGCAAAGAATGGTCAGCAATTCGACATTACCAGAATCTCTGTGGGGTGATGCAATCAAAGCCGTAGTTCATATACTAAACAGGGTTCCCAACAAAGTAGTAAAAAAAATTCCTTTTGAGTTGTGGAATGGGAGAAAACCAAGTCTCCGATATCTACATGTTTGAGGTTGTCCTGCTGAGGCCAAAGTTTATAACCTGTATGAAAAGAAGCTTGATCCTAAAACCATAAGTTGTTTCTTCATTGCATACCCAGAAAGATCAAAAGGCTATTGATTCTACTGTCCTTCCCACTCTATCAGGATTTTTGAGACTGAGAATGCCAGATTCATTGAGGACACTGAAAACAGTGGGAGCACGAACATAAGAAATTTTGTATTTGAGGAACAAAGGACTGTGACTCCTGTCATAGTCAAACTAGATCACATGGACATTAATAATGCAGTTGATTCTGCAATTACTGCAGAGCGCCACGTAGAACCTCATATACAAATCACTGATGAGGAAAATCAAGATCAGACCCAACAAACTGAACCATTGAGAAGATCTGAAAGAGAGAGAAGGCCTGTAAATCGAGACGAGAATATCGTATACTTACAGGAGCACGACTTTGACATAGGGGTGGAAAAGGATCCTAAATCCTTTACACAAGTTAAACAAAATGTTGATCCTTCTCGTTGGTTTGATGACATGAAAGATGAGTTAAAATCCATGCAGGACAATAAAGTATGAGATCTTGTAGAGTTACCTACTGGAATAAGGCCGATTGGTTCTAAATGGATATTTAAAACTAAAAGGGACTCCAAGGGTAATGTCAAAAGGTATAAAGCCTGACTTGTTGCCAAGGATTTTAACCAACATGATGACATTGACTTTAAGGAGACTTTCTGACCAGTATCCAAGAAAGACTCATTCAGAATCGTAATGACTCTTGTAGCTCATATGGATTTAGAGTTACATTAGATGGATGTAAAGACTACATTTCTCAATGGAGATCTGAATGAGAATATGTACATGTTGCAGCTTAAAGGTTTTGTAGCTACTGACTCAGAACATTTAGTTTGCAAACTTAAGAAGTCCATTTATGGGTTGAAACAGGCATCGCGACAGTGGTATCTTAAGTTTCATGAAGTAATTTCCTCATATGGATTTGTAGAAAACACTGCAGATGAATGCATCTACATTAAAACCAGTGTGAGTAAGTTCGTTATGATGATTTTGTATGTTGATGACATTCTGTTGGCTAGCAGTGATATTAGGATGTTAAGCGACACCAAGAAATTCTTATCTCAAAGGTTTGAAATGAAAGGCCTTGGTAAAGCTTCTTACGTCATCGGCATTGAGATTCGCCATGACAGAACACTTGGACTGCTCAGCCTGTCACAGAGGACTTATATTATTAGGGTACTCGAAAGATATGGCATGCAAAATTGTACTTCAGGAAAGTCGCCCATTGTGAAGGGCGACAAATTTGGTCTATTTCAATGTCCAAAGAATGATTTAGAAAAGAATCGAATGAAGGAATTTTCGTACGCATCAATAGTAGGGAGCATCATGTATGCCCAAGTATGTAAGTGATCGAACATTACCTTTGTCATTGGAATGTTGGGAAGATATCTATCTAATCCAGGAATGCAACATTGGATAGCTGCAAAGAAAGTGTTACGGTATCTTTAGAGAACAAAAGACTTCAGACTCACATACAGAAGATCTGATCAGTTGGAGTTGGTCGGATATTCAAATGCAGATTTCGCAGGCTGCGTTGACACTAAGAAGTCTACTTTAGGATATATCTTCATGATGGTGGGAGGAGCTGTGTCATGGAAAAGCGTGAAATAGTTTACCACAACCTCATCCACTATGGAAGCTGAATTTATTGTTTGTCATGAGGCATCTAATCAGACATTATGGTTACAGAGTTTCTTCTCAATTTTGTGGGTACTGGAGCATATCCCGAAACCATTGAGAATATTTTGCGATAATTCAGCTGTTATTTCCTTCTCTAGTAACAACAAACATTCATCAAGGTCAAGGCATATCCGCATCAAGTACCTTGTTGTAAAGGAAAGGGTTCAGTATCATCAAGTGTCCGTGGAATTCATCGGCATTAAGCAAATGATTGTAGATTCGCTCACTAAAGGGCTCCCTATCACGCCATTTCAAGAGCATGTAACATCCATGTGAGTCATTGATCCTACAGATGTTTTCGGTTAGTGGGAGTTAAGCATATTTTGATTTTCACAGACACTTAGAGATCTCAATTTATACAGTATATTTTTAGGATGATTTTGATATAAAGATTTATTTATGCTTCTTTATATATATGCGTAAATTTTGAGTAAGTAGAACTACAGTCGTGTCTCGTTGGAGATATGTAAAAGCTTCAGGACCTCTTAAGGATAGGCACATATCATCACACTAAAGTGTGTAATCCTTATACCACATTTCTTAGTTCGTGATATATGTCGTTAAGATTGAAAGTATTTGTGATCGCGCTTAGACTCACTTCGTCTAAATTAAATGTTGTGATGACTATCACGTTTCGATACTGAATGTCTTAATGGATCAGATTGAATAGCATTACTCATATTGTCCAATTGTTTTTATTGGTGAACCATTTGGATATTTTCTTAAAAGATCAAAACTTGTTTTCAAAATAATTCTATATGACCATCATTGACGTTGCTCAATGAGGCCCAAGTGGGAGAATGTAAGAACTCTATTTAATGGGCATTACTGATCAACGGTCTGGATTGTCATGCAGTTGGACTAGATGATTAAGTAGACCAATGGGCCCCACTTCAGGTGATGTGCTGCGCAGTCTATTTGCGCAGCTCTGCGTACTGGGGCTGGAATGCTATAGTTGTCTTACGCAGACAACAGTTTGAGTTGAACTGGAATACTACAATGTGGAGCGTGGGAGGGAGAGTTTTGATGAGTTTCAAACTCTCTCTCCACAGTCTCTATAAAAGAGAGTTGGGTCCCCGATCCTACACCCCGACAAAATTATTTCAGCAAAGTATGGACGTATACTGTATTTCCTATAAATACCCAAAATGCCCTAAATCTCATATTTCCCGTACGTATACGAAATGGAAAACGGACAGCATGTTTTACATGTCAAACGTCGTTCTCTTCAACAATCTACTATTAAACAACATTGAAAGCTTTGAAATTAGTCAATTAAAGCGTCTAAAATCCTCACCTTTTGCCCTAGACGTGTATCGATTCGATTTGAACGTATACGCTTCGTCAACGGCGTAAAGGTGACCTAATGCACAAGATATATAAGCTACTTCGCTATTTGAATCGAAGGAATCCTAAAACAGCAAGTGGTTAGAGTTTTTTCTTACCTAGAAGTGCGTTGGAATCACCGGGAAAGTGATTTAAATGCGGTGAATGAGCACGGGTAGCAGCTGTACAAAGTGGTGGGAAATCTCTCCCACAACTCTCTCACTTTCTCTCACTTTCTCTCTCTCTCTCTCTATCTAGGGTTTTTAAAAAATTTGGATGGGAGAGATATGAGAGGGTTTAAGGCCCTTATATAGGCTAAAAACTAACCTAAATAGACTTGGGAACAAAGTTTACTTGGGTTATAGCCAAATCGGGGCTGTTTAGATCCAAAAGAGCATTTCGGGAGGTCCCCTGGCCGAACGCGGTCGAACTTAAGCTCATGCATATCGGATCTTGCTCACATCAAGTTTTCAGACCAGTAGAGTTCCCAGATCGCACGTGGTGGACCAGTTTCAGTTCAGCGGTCACGGAGACTCGATCTAGGATTCCAAGTACACTGACCTGAGTGAGAAATGTTCCCTGATCCGAGGGTGTATTTGGGTCAGATTCCGACGATCTGAATGCTTATACTGATCCCGCAAGCGAAACGTGCCAGATTCATTTAAATCACATTTAGATTTTTATGAATTTCACTCTTTCTTACACTCCTCGCTCCAGGCTCAGTACAATAGCCTCAGAACATCGATTGAGCTTGATTTTCAAAACGATTGTCAAGTCCAGCTAAGCGGTCATAACCATCTAAGATTGTAGATATCGGACTTCCGACGCGCGGTCAAAATCAACTACAAAGTTTCAAAGGGTTCCTGAGAACAAACCGGTTTAGAGTTTGATCCTGGATTTCAGGGTATTATAGCGTCATTGATTCTACAAGTTTTGGATCTTGCGGAACGTATTTAAACCGATCAGTGCTAATTTCGTAGGTAATCTAGTGTAGCGATGGCTAATTCACGTTAAATTCTAAAGAATTATGTTCTAAATGATTTTTTTGGCTTTGGAATTGGGTTCTGAGAGGTTACTAAGGTGTTATGGTTGGCCCATTGCCTAAGGACGTCTAATCCCAGGTTGACAAAAATCTGGGGTGTTACAGATAGGCACAAAATTTTTTTATTCATTTAACTCGCATAATAACAATCAAAGATCAAGCATCACGATCAAAAGAATCAGAAGCGTGAGACCAGCCGGATCACTGTAATCCTCTCACAGGTGCTTAAGTACTAAGTGACCACCTAACTAGTACTCAATAACCCAAGCTTTGTAATGCCTGTCCTAGTTCGCATGACCACACCGAATGGAGTTAACTCCCAATCTGGAGTACTTAGCCAACATACGCATTTATCTAACTTATTGAGTTATTCTGAAAATGTGATGTTTCACAAACTTCGACAAAAACTAATTTAAAGCACTATATATATATATATATATATATATATATATATATACTTTTTAAGAAAAATATTGTTTGCAAAAGTTTAATAAAAACAACTCGATACTGTCGACGGATAATTTTTCAACTGTGTGTTTATAGTTCAAAAAACTTGGTGTAGCTGTCACGTGATCTTCCCCACGCAAATGTGTAATTTAGAATTAATCAAGCCGCTTTTCTAGCGTAACCGAGTCTGGCCAATCAAGGGCCTTTCGTCATCGTAAAGTAGCGACACTCAATCTCATCCTCATATACACAAGAGGAGGGTAGCTAAGGACACAAAGAGTCACCTATGAAACTGGCTACTCGCACATTGTAATGATTAGATCGAATCAAAGCAATATGTAGGTAAAAGGTCCTAGCACATAGCTATAATCCACATCGTAAAGTAGACAATACTAGGTGAATATCGGGTCTATAATACGCAGGTCATTCTACATGAGGTACGACTCATCTCATTACCTCATAACTTGACTTTAAATTCAGGTCATAACATTGATCGCATAAAAAAAAGAATGGTGCGAATATGTTATTCGAATTTATCAGTCCCATCTTCAATATTGAACGATTATAGGCGGATACGACTCACTCATATCCTCATCCTTTATTATTCACAATAAAGAGAAGTTCATACCTCAGTGTATGAACATGACCCCAAATGTACCTCTCTTGTACATTCAAGGTTGGTCAACCTGTGCGAGTGGGTGACTGGCCTGCTGACTAAAATAGAAATCCTTCATGATCTTAAGGTAAATGCTAATAATCTACTTATCTAGTTTATATTAGTGTTCAATACTGAATAAATGGTATGTATTATTCATTAATGAAAGATTAATTAAGGTACTATAAACCAAGTACTTCACTCAAGCTTTCCTCAATCCTATATGCCTGATGTGAACCTGAAATAGATTTCTAGCTATAGGTTTCATCATGGGATCAACCATCATCTCCTTAGTAGGAATGTAGCTGAGGAAAATCTTCTTATCTGTCACTTGATCACGGACGTAATGATACTTGATCTCAATGTGCTTAGATTTCTGGTGGTATTTAGGGTCCTTCACCAAGTCAATTGCAGCAGTATTGTCTATCTTCAATGATATAGGCTGACGAACACTTGGTATAACACCTACACCCAATAGAAATCTGTGAACCCATACACACTCTTGAACTGCAGCACAACATGCAATGTACTCGGCCTCCATAGATGAAAGAGTTGTGGAAGTCTGTTTCTTACTCGATCATGAGATAGCTCCTCCTCCGAGTAATAATACATATCATGAAGTAGATTTTTCCTCGTCGGCGTCATTACCCCAAGCAACATCAGAATATCCTTTGAGCTCGAAGTTTGTTCGTTCATAATACAACATTAGGTCTTTTGTTCATCTTAGATAGCAGAATATCATTTGATGGCTTTCCAATGAGACTGTCTCGGGTTACTCTGATAACGGTTGACTATGCCAACTTCATAGCTAATATCCGGTCTAGTGCAAAGCATACATTAATCTCCCTACTGCGCTTGCATAAGGTACTGAGGACATAGCCAATTTTTCGACTTCAGTCTGGAGATACGATTTTCTGTCTAACTTGATAGTTTTATCCATAGGGGTTTTAACAGCTTTTGAATTTTCCATCTTGAATTGCTATAAGATCTTTTGTATATAAATGGCTTGAGATAAGCCCAAAAATTTCTTATTACGATCCCTAATGATTTTTACCCTAAGAAAAAAGTTGACTTCATCAAGGTCATTCATCTCAAAGTTTGAGAATAACCAATCTTTAATATCAACAATTGCATGTCATTACCAGCTAGCAGGATATCGTCTACATATAGAGATAGTATCAGAAAAGATCTTCCAGACCGTTTCATGTATACACAATGACCTTTTTCACTCATCGTGAATATAAAAGTGGTGGTAGCTAAGTGGAACCTCATATACCACTGTCTTGAATATTGCTTCAGCCCATAAATAGATTTCAACAACTTGTAGACTTTCTTTGGATGCTTTTTGTCCATATAACCCATGGGTTGTTGCATGTATATTTTTTCATTCAAGTCACCATTTAAGAATGTGGTCTTTGTATCCCTCTGATATAACTCTAAGTTTAAACTTGGGACAATGGACAAGATCATGTGGATTGAGGAGAACTTTGCAACAGGTGAAAAAGTCTCATTGTAATCAATGCCATCTTTTTGTGTAAAACCTTTAGCAACTAATCATGCTTTATACTTGTCCACTGTTCTGTCTTTCTTTTGATCTTTAGTACCCATTTGTTACCTATCGCTTTGCGATTGGAAGATAGATCAACAAGTTTCCAAACTTTATTAATTTTCATGGAAGCTATCTTTTCATCTATAACATTCACCCAATCGATCGAGTTAGAAGATAATAAGGCATCCTGATATGAATTAGGTTCATCATCATCAACTGCAATGCAAAAGAATGTTTACCCCTCAATATCGAAGTATCTTCGGGGAATCAATCATCTTTCTCTTCGACGTAATTCAGGAGTCTGTTGAGATGTTCTCCCACTGTCTTGATGAACTATAGGAGTATCATCATCTTAAGAAGTAGAACTCTCATTCTCCTGAGATATATCGGGTATTTCAAAAAGTTCTATTGAAACTTTTTATTACATTCGGCTGGGGTAGATATCTTCAACGAAGGTCACTTCTTAGGATTTCATCTCAATGCAACGTCCAAGGTCCTCATAAAGTAGAACGTATCCATTTGAATACAAGGGGTACCTTATGAATATGCATTCAATGATTTTACTATCAAGTTTACCTCTATGCGGAGTAGGCAACAAAATATATCCCAAAGATCCCCAAGGGTGTAGGTTGGCTAGAGAAGGAATCCTCCCAGACCACATCTCATATGGGGTCTTAAGAATGGATTTGGATGAGACTCTATTAAGGACATAAACGGCTTTTAACAGTGCATCTCCTTAGAATGTGATAGAGAGATTAGCTTGTGTCATCATTAATCTAACCATGTCCAATAGTGTCCTATTCCTTTTCTCTGTAATGCCATTTTGTTATGGAGTTTAAGTCATTGTGTATTACTGAACAATTCCAACGTTTTCACAATATGATTTAAACGTTTCAGATGTATACTCGTCACCTCTATCAGATCGAAGGATTTTAATCTTTTTCTCAAGCTGATTTTTCACCTTAGCTTTATATTTAAGAAAACAATCAAAAGCCTCAGATTTGTGTGAGATGAGATACACATGTCCATAGCGCGAGTAATCGTCAATGAAAGTGACAAAGTATTGACATCCATTTATAGCATGTACATTGAAGGGTGTAATACTCGTATCATAGACCGTACCGTTTCGTATTCTTCCGTGGTCCTTCCAGTCGAATTTCGGCAATCCTCGACCTATTTTCGACGTTTGCGCGCGATCCTAAGCCGAGTCCTACATACCGAAGTCGGCTCGAACCGAAATTTGTATCATAACGACCGTGCCATCGCCGCAGTTCCAACACCCTGACTCATGCATCGAACCGATACCTAGGCTGGAAGATGTCAGTCTGCGTTCAATTCGAAGAAAACACCACGCGTTGTAATCCCGAGAGAATCTCTACCACCCATCAAATCAATCAATCAAGTACAAAGCAACCCAACCCATCCCTCTCTTATATCACCTTACCTAAAGTCAACTCTCCCTTACATGTCAAGTACACCTATCTATCACTCACCATCACTTCCCTCCCATCATCTCTCCCTCTCTCTCTCATTCTCTCTCTCTCTCTCTCTCTCTCTCTCTCTCTCTCTCTCTCATTTTTCACAAGCAAGGAACCGTCCATGGCTTCCATGGGAGAGAGTAGTGTGGCCCACCTTTTTACTACCCGATCCCACCATCTTAAGCCCATCTCAACCGTTGAAATTGTTACTTTGGGACTCTATCATGCATTGACAAAAGAAGAAAGGAGAAATCTCGAGGTAGGTGATTTTTATTATTTTATTTTGTGATTAAAGGGTGCACATATGTGGGACCCATCTTGATGTATGCATTATTCAAAGAGGGACCCATAATGGTGGGGTCCCCTCTCCATCTGATCTCTCTCTCTCTCTCTCTCGCTCTTTTTCTTTCTTTATAATAATGATGTGGGGGCCACCTGATGTGTACAGGACATCCATACCACCACATGGACCCCACTATGATGAATGCATTTTATTCATGCCGTCCACATGCGTAGAGCCCACCTATCCACGCTGGCTGTTCCCAGACTAGTCTGGACAAGGGAGAAAACAGATATCATGTTGATCCAACATGTGTGGCCCACCCACGTGGGACCACTGTGATGCTCGTAATTCATCCTGTTGGACGGTGTGGCCCACCTTAATGTAGTTGCTCTATATGCCAGTCGTCCATCTGCAGCAGTGTAGGCCGTGTGATTTGTGGACTGCACTAGCAGCAGTGACACCATCCAGACTGCTGACCGTTTGGATGGCAGAATAACATAGATACCAACTTGATTCAATTGCTGGTGGTCCACACTAATGTGAACCCCACCTCAGTACACGTATGTAATATCCACACCGTCCAGTGGTCTGGACGGTAGGGACTACTTATGATGTATGGGTTTTATCTACACTGGCCACCATCTGGACCCACCTTAACACACGTGCAGTCCAGCAGCTAGAAGCTGCTGTTGTAAGTGACGTCAGCAAGTTGGTGGTGCCCTGACAGATGTAATCTAATCACGCCGTCCATCCTGGGGCATGGGACCCACCCCCTGCACGTGTGGAACCTCCACGTCCAGCTAGCACGTGGGGCCCCTGATGTAATTATTCTATCCACGACCGTCCATTGCATGGACGTGGACCCCACCTGAAGTATGGGTTTTATTCATGCCGTTAGTCTCTGGACGTGGGTCCACCTGATGCATGTGTTTATCATTACCATCCATTTGGACGTGCGTGGACCCACCTATGTTGTATATCGTCTGGATGGTCAGACGGTCCAGAATGTGGGACCCACGAGGGGTATATGTTTTATACACACCGTCCAGCATCCAGTTCTGGACGTTGGACTTCTTTGAGAAAAAAAGAAGTAAAATATAATATTATATTATATGTGTGTGTATATATATACGTGTGTGTAGGTACGTGGTGGGCCCCATGTGGGACCCACCTGCTAGATGGATTGGCTGACGTCCGCACACCAGCTGTATAGTTGTGTACTGACGTCAGTAATTCTGTGGATCCCATGAGATGTGGGTATTGCATCTGCACCATCCATCCCTAATGTTTAGGGTCTGGACTAGATAGTGGTTATTTTCAATAAATATAATAATAATAATAATAATATAAGTATTATAATAATATAATATGTTATAGTGCTATACATATCAGGTGGGTCTTACGTGGGACCCACCTGTTGAATGGAGTGGTTTGGCTGGTACGCCTCATACCAGAGACGTCACCAAGATCCATGGGAACCACTTGACACGTGTGGGTTTTGATGCACACTGTCCACCCTTAGGAATGAGGCAGATTCAAATATCAGGTGGGACCCACTTTTGATGAATGTGTTTCATCCCTGCCATATGGGGCCTACCTAATACCTGGATGGAAACAGATTGGCTGGAGTACCATATGACGGCTCTATAGCTGCTATTGACACAACAAAATTCTGTGGGTTTCGCTAGTGTATGTATTACATCTAAACCATCTATTCTTATGGCGAGCTCGTCCTAGGGCTTGAGACTAAAAATAAGACAGATCGAGTTATCAGGTGGACCACGTTACAAGAAATAGTGGGTTTGAATGTCTACCATTAAAAAAAACCTTGGATTACTCAGTTTGGACCAATATGATGTTTGTTTCCCCTAATCCAGGTCTTTGTGACCTTATGAATAAGAGTGGATGGAAAATAAACCTTGTGGTGGGGCCCACTAGGATTTGATTGTGGAAATCATTATCATCACTATTAGATGTGGTATGGTCCATTTGATCTTTTGATATGATTCATAATGCTCTAAAACGACCGCTAAAGTTGGATGAATGGTGTAGTTAGTGTGACCCATTTGATGTATTCGAGACCCAGATACGTGGCCCATTTGATGTATATGAGACCCACGTGTAGGGCCAACCTATTGTGTATTTGAAGCTCATGGGTTGTGGCCTAATGTGATTTACTCGAGGCCCATGGGCAATGCCTGAAGTGATGTATTTATGGCCCATATGATGCGGCCCATTGAGATGTATTTTTAGCTCATGTATTGCAGCCCATTTGATGTATACGAGGCCCGTTGGCGCGGCCCATTGACACGACCCACTTGATGTATATGAGGCCTATTGGTGCGGCCCATCCATGAGGCCCATCATGATGTACCTTGGGCCCATAAACAGGGCCCACTTGTTATGTATATGAGGTCCATTAGTGCGGCCCATTGATGTGGCCCACTTGTTTTATTTGAGGCCTATGGGTCGCGGCCCATCATGATACGTATTAGGCCCATGTGTAGGGCCCACCCATTGTGTATTAAGGCCCATGGGTTATGGCTCATTGTGATGTATTTTCTGCCTATGGGCAAGGCCCTATGTGATGTATTTATGGCCCATGTACAGAGCCCACCTGTTGTATATTTGAAGACTATACATTCTGACCCTTGAATGAAGCGTGAATTGATGTATTCATGGCCCATTGTGATATGTTTTCGGCCCATACGATGAGGCCCATTATGTTGTGCATGAGGCCCTTGTGAGAGGCCAGGGGCCCACTATATGTTTGGCCCTATATGGGTCACTCCTTGGGAGCAATGTTGGTTAAATGTCCACATTGATGGGCAATAATGGTTTAATGTCCTCATTGTGACCTTCCCTTAGACCTTATTAGACTCATTCTCACCGGTTGACGTGATCGATTTGCCGATATCGATCGAGGCGGATTACCGATTCTAATTTATCGTGGCCAATTATCGATTATCGATCGAGGCCGAATATCGTGGCCGATTACCGATTCTGATTTGACGTGATTGATTTGTCGATTATCGATCGAGGCTGATTATCATGGCCGATTACCAATTCTGATTTGGCGTGATCGATTTGTATAGGTCGATTTCGATTGCCAAGGCTTATTGTTAAGACCTATATGATGTATATGCGACTCGTAGTTGAGGCCCATTGAGATGTGTATTCGGCCTATGTAATGTATATGATGGGGCCCATTGTGATGTACTTGAGGCCCATGGGCAAGACCCATTGTGATGTATTCGTGGCATATGGGCGAGGTCCATTGTGATGTACTAGGCCCATGAGCAGGGCCTACCTATTGTGTATATGTGGCCTTGAGCAAGGCCCATTGTGTTGTATATTAGGCCTTTGTGTGGGGCCATGAGTCCACTATATGTTAGGCTCTATGTAGGCCATTCCTTGGGACAATGTTGGTTAAATGTCCACATTGTCGAGGCCGATTATTGATACTAATTATGAGTGTGTGACAGCATAGCATCATGATACATGCCCATACACATCATCTTCATATTTGTTATGAGATGTGATTGACCATTTCTTATGTCATTGAGCATGTTACTATGAGACTCCCTTATATGTGGAGGTTATCTCACATGAGCGCGATATGCGCAAGATTGATGCATGATTGGATTGTATGACTCATGCATCTTGCATTGTGTATTGTGACTACTGTACGCCCTAGCGACATCAGGGCCGTAGCCTCTACAGGCATATCGCGGATGGCCAGATGGGACGCCAGAAATGTTTGGTTCTAGCATACGGGCGCCTACAAGGAGACGCCCCAACGTCGAGACCGAATGGATACATGAGCGCCCGAGTGCCGAATACCAGGAGGCCGCATCTCCCATTGTATCATGGTCGGTTGGGAGGGAGTGTGGCCTTACCCGCCCGAGGGTAGGGGGCATTGCTAGGCTGAGTTTGACTAGCTCGAGGAATGGGTCCGCTATCGACGTGCCGGATAGGTATTGACAGACTATTGGCCAGACTAATAGTGAGGTTTCTTACGCTTACTTAGACTGTGTGGCTGGGAGAGCGGCAGTGCCATTTGGAGTGTACTAAACCCCGGTAATGATCCCAGAGATAAACTGTACTGATATGTGAATTTAGTGAGCAAGAGTTGTATACCCATTCGTTCATTCATTCATTCACTATCCACTCGGGCTGGTGGTACGCAACTATTTGTCACGTGCGCCTTCGCAATGGCCATGATTTCGGTTAGGGCGCACGACTAACTTGAGATCAGGAGTTTACCACATTGAGTATGACTATCCAAATTTAGGTATGAGACTGGTTTGGATAGAAGTCCCTTGTGATGGACCTCATAGCCTGCGATACTACGTACTATCATCCCGACTTCACACTCCAGCATGGTCATTCCATCCACACCGCATATTGCATGACATTCGCGGCATATGACATTTTGGGTTATTGTGTTTCTGCATTTATATGGTCTAATTATGGCCGACGTTATTTGTGATACTCATCAGGAATGTATATTGCATTGCATCCTTTGCAGCTGATATTTGGCTATCTATGATTCCTCATTTGCATAGTTAATTTTTTTTTGCGTATTCTAAGATTGTATGACTCATGGACTTGTCAGTATTTCTGTTTACTCTGATAATTCATGATCTTGCCAGTTTTCTACTTATTCCGATATTGTACGATTTATGAATTACCAGTACCTCCAGTATTGTATGATTATGGCATTGTATTGAATACTTGGCACTTACCTTGTCCACACACTTACACCACCCTCTAAGCTTTCTATAAGCTTATGCACGATAGATGCGTGCAGGTGATATTAGGTTGCAGCAGTGTTAAGCTTGGAGCATGCAGTGGTCTTCTGGAGCTTGATTTTCTACTTGTATATTTCCTTTTCAGCATTGTGCTTAAATGATTGTATTAGTGAATATGCGAAGATGATGTTGCCTTTGTGAATTGGGTAATCTTGTGGTTATGCTTATTATGAGTTAAATATACAAAAAAAAAAAAAAAAATCCTCCTTATAGGATCCTAGGATCGAAATCTGGCATATGGATGCTAGGAGCCGAGAATGGGGTATTATAGAGGCTGTCGGCACCAGATTCGGTGATCGAGATTCCTATGAATCCGATTTTCAGGTTTGAGGCGTGACAAAGGGTCCATAGATATCTGAATGGATTATCTCTAGTGTGCCCTTGGACCTAGCCACTTTGGAAAATATTTTCTTCGAAGTTTTTCTGAGCACACAATGTTCACAAAATGAAAAATCAATTTTGGATAAGGAGTCTAACAGACCAGAACATACTAGCCTTGTCATACGATCCTTTCCGATGTGCCCTAACCTCGCATGCCATTTTTGAGATTCAAATACTACAGTTTCATTCAACATAGCATATAAAGTAAGAGGTGCATTATCAAAATTTACGTCTAACGTAAATAAATCTGAAATTAAATTTTCCTATGCTAAGATGAGGTTATTCAATCTCAAAGAAACTCTTGTCCTAAAAAATCAAATATCAAAACCATCAAATAATAACCTAGAAACAAAAATTAAATTCCAACGCATCCCTGGTGCATAAAGAGTATCACGGAGGATTATTGTTCGCCCTATACGCGTATGGAGATGGTAAATACTAATCCCTAGTATGTTTTCAACAGCGTTATTGCCCATGTACAACTTATAACTTCCCTTGGCTACAGACCGAAATTCCTCGAGTCCTCGATGACTTCATGTCATATGCTTTATTGCACTTGAATCCAAAATCCACTCATTAGATATAGTATCAATGAAAAGGATTTCAGAACAAATACCTACATACAAAGTATCTAGTGACTTAGGAATTACCGTCTTTTTATGGGCATACTGCCAAGCATAATGGCCGAAATTTTCACAGACAAAATAAACTATATTTATCTTTTTCTATTTCTTCTTTTCATTCCGCTTCTTAAGATTTGGAGGAGATGTTGTGTGTAAGATCCGTATCTTAGTCCGTACCGTTCCGTAGACTTCCGTGGTCTTACCGGTCGAATTCTAGCAACCTTTGACCCATAACCGATACTTACGCACGACCCTGATTCGTATGCCGTCAACCCGAGTCGACTCAACCTAAGACCATTACCATAGCGACCGCGCCATCGCTGCAGTTCCGATGCCGCGACTTGCGCGCCGAGGCGATACCCTGGTCAAGAGATGTGGGCCAACGTTCGGTGTGAGAAAAACGCCGCGCGTTGCGAAATGCAAGAGAATCTCTACGATGTGTCACATCAATCCCATCAATCCCATCAATCCATCAATCCACCATATGTCAAGTACACATCACTTTCACCCTTTCTCAAGCAAGCCACAAAAGTCCTCCATGCCCATACTTTTCTTACAGAAATTCCTCAAAAGTCTTCCAATGCCATGCCTTTCTTATACAAATGCCACCAAAGTCAATAAAGATGTCTTACACACCCATCACCACATCCATCCATCACTCTCTCTCTCTCTCTCTCTCCTTTTACAACTCTTTCTCTCATTTTCAAAAACTCAAATCCAAGAGAGGAAATCCCATACATATGAGCATTCTCCAAGCCTCTCCCTCTCTTTCAAAAACTCTAAGTGTGGTCCACCTCTCCATCCCAAGATCTCCCATCCTGGCTATCCATTCCTCATCTCATCCATTGAAGTTGAAGCTAAGGTGCTAAGGAGCCCATAGGAGCAAGAAGATCGGACGGTGGGTGTTTGATGTTAGTAGTTTTGCATGTTTTAAAGATGGGCCAAGTGAGACCAACTGATCAATGGTTTGGATTTCACTTGAGACCCTAAGGTGTGGCCGATGGTCCACTTTGATCATCATGATCATTCCATGATGGGGCCATTCTCCATGGACCCCATCATGATGTTTACTTCATTGCGTTTGAGAGGTTATCTAGACCGTCCATATTGGTGGGGAATGGATCTCCACCATTGATTTTCGTTTTTGGCGGTTCATGTGTAAAGGGACCCATTTGATTGTATGATTTCTTCAAGGGAGGGTTCATAGTGGCGGAACCCTCCATCATAAGCGTGTCCCACTTTCCATCTCTCTCTCTCCCTTCTCATTTCATATTTTATTTATTTTATTTATTTTATTTTATGTCATTATTTATGGTTGTGTGGCCCACTTGGATAAACCCCACTAGGATGCATGTATTGGATCCATTCCATTTTTAGATGGGGCCTACCTTGTATGTGTATGGGTAGCCGTGTGATTGCCCACCTAAACAGGGCCCACCTCCATGCACCTTCCTGCAACGGCCAGACCGTCCAGTGTCTGGGACGCTGGATGTCCCTGTATAATTAAAAAAAAAAAAAAAAAAAAAGAGAAAGGCTTTTGGGGTGAGCCACATGCATAGGCTCCACCTTGATGTACATTTCCAATCTAAGCCGTCCATCCTCTTATCAACAGTATTTTAGCCGTTGAGTAGAAGATTGGGGCTGATCTAAATATCTTGTGGGCCATAGCATTGGGAACATTGGTGGTTACCGTTGAAGCATAACCTGAAGTTATTATGCACCAAGAAATTTTGAACTTTAGACTCATTGGGATGGCCTCGAGCCACTGAGCGGGCAGCCATGCAGCCACCCACGGCTGCTGTTGTGGGCCCCACTACCGTTCGTGAGGTGGGACCCCTTCTCAAGCGGGTCCCCTCCAAGTTTCAACTCGATCCAAGACTCGAGTGGCCCACACTGAAGGAAATAGTGGGATTGAACCTCTACCATTGGAGAACCATTTTTTTTGGTCCACTGGAGTTTTAGATCAATCTGAAATTTGTGTTTTCACTTCATCCAGGTCCGAGTGACCTTATGAACAGCTCGGATGACATTTAAGCATTATGGTGGGCCACATTTGTGGGACCCACAGTAATGTATGTATTTTATTCACACCATCCACAGTCCGTGGACGGTGACACCCACCATGATATTTGTGTTTTACCTCCACCGTCCAGCAGACGGTGGATTGTTTACGCCACCCCCTTCCTTGGCTGAACAACAAATAAAAATTATTGTGGGCCCCCCTGGTCCACACGATGGATGATATATAAATATTATTGTGGGCCCCTAGCCCACACGCTGGATGGCAAATAAACATTACAGTGGGCCCCTCGCCAATTTGGGTGGTAAATAAACAATACAGTAGGCCTCTAGGCCTATGAGATTGGGCTCACTTGATATGTTCCAAGGCCCATGGGACTAGGCCCATTTGATGTATTTTAAAGCTCATGGGACTAAACCCATTTGATTTGTATGAGCTCTATGGGTTTAGGCCCATTTGATTTATACAAGGCTTATGGGTTTAGGCCCATTTGATTTGTATGAGGCCTATGGGTTTAGGCCCATTTGATTTATATCAGGCCTATAGGATTAGATCCATTTGATATGTATTAAGTCCATGGGATTAGGCCCGTTTAAGACACTTGAGGCCCATGGATTATGACCCATTGCAATGTACCTAAGGCCATTGGTGAAGCCCAGTAATGCGGCCCATTTGATGAACGTAAGGCCCACTAATGTACCCCATTTGATGTAATGAGGGCCCCATTTGGATGTGCCTAAGGTCCATTGCAATGTGTGAACCCAATATGGGTTGTGTAATAATGTTTATTACGAGTTATGGCTTGGGAGTAATGTTGGTTTGACGTCCACATTGCGAGTGTAATGCTGGTTGGATGTCCACATTACGACTCTCCTAAGGGCCCATTATTAGGCCCGTACTTATTGTGTATAGGCCGTCCAGGCCCATCAGCATTGTAAGGATAGTCCATTTCATTATGCCATGTTTAGCATAGTTCCATGACTCATGATCATACGCACCATATGTATGCTTGATATGAGAGGTGACTGATCATAGCATATTCCTTCGGGCAGGTTGTTTATGGGCTCCCGATTAGGCGGTGTTGCCCTACATGAGCGCACGATATGCGTAGGATTTGTTGCATGACTGGATAGCGTGATTCATGCATTTTGCATTGTGTGATATAGTTACTGTACGCCCTAGCGACATAGGGGCCGTAGCCTCCACAGACAGATCGTGGTTGACAGGATTGAATATCGAAAATCTCGTTCTACATGGGGTGCTATAGATATCCCTGGGTGAAAGTCCCTAAACCCTTATGGTACCAAGAGGTTGCTCCAATGTCTAGACCGAGTGGGTAGATAAGCGTTGAGGATCGATTACCAGATGGTTGCGCTCTCCATTGTGTCGTGGTCGGTTGGAAGGGGGTGTGGCCTTACCCGCCCGAGTGTAGGGGGCAATGCTAGGCTAAGTCTGACCAGCTCGAGGAATGGGTCCGCTATTGATGAGTCGTGCCCGATATTGGCAGACGGATAGTGAGGTCTCTTCCACTTACCTTATTGCCCGCGATGAGGCGGCGATCTGGTTTAGAGTGTACTAGACCCCGGTGATATCCCAGAGATGAGCTGTATTGATATGTGGACTTAGATGAAGATTGTATGCTTGACTTGCATCTTGTATCGCATAGTCTTGGTACGGCTCATGATATTTATGGATCCATCTGCATATTCCGCATTACTCCGATACTGTATGATCATATTACTACCTTGCGCATACACTTTCACCACCCTCTAAGCTTTCTATAAGCTTATGCACGACCGTTGCGTGCAGGTGACGTTGGATCGTAGTAGCGCTGAGGCTTGAACACGTGGCAGATTACTCTGGAGTTTTTGGTCTATCATCATTGTATTTCCCTTTATGCTCATTGTACTTGTAAAGTTTTTGATCATAGTGGAAATGTAATGGAATTCTTGGTTATTGTTTGCGGGTTATGCCTTTGGTTATGCTTATTACGAATCAAACTGACGTTGAAAATCCTCCTCGTAGCATTCCAGGATCGGAACCTGATGAATGGGAGCTAGGAGCCGAGAATGGGGTTCTACGGAGGCTATCGGCGCTGGATTTGGCAATCGAAAATTTTGTGAGCCCGGTTTCCGAGTTTGGGGCGTGACAATGTGGTCTTCTGTTCTTGGTTATTCTTTTTCACTTTCTTGCGAGATTTAAACCGTTTCTTGTTAACTTTTCGCTTATGGGTCTTTGTTACAAAGGCTTTGGCCGAACCTGGCTGAATTGCATTCATTTCAACCTCACATACCAAGTGGCCATAAAAGTCTTTGAACGCAGTGATAGAATCAGTATGGTTCAGAATTCTTTTGATTGAGGCCCAAGATTCAGGCAAGGAATAGTGCATTGTTATTATTTTTTTATTTTTAGTCAATTTACACCCAACATTCCTAAGGGCACCTATTATTTGCTTCATCTTACGAATATGATCTTTGATGGGGCAGCCGACTGACATTATATACTCCTGAAATTCTAATTCCATAACTTGAACTTTCACATCTAACTTCTGCGCATAGGCATTTTTCAGTGCTTCCTAAATTCTCTTAGCGATGTCATGCACTTCATACGTAGGTATGAGTTCTTTGTGCATAGTACTAATAACGATATTATGGGCTAAATGATTCTGTTTACGCCACTTATTGTAACGGATCATTGCAGTCCTATGTTCTTGTAAATTTTTATTTTTAATCAATATGAGTTCCTCTTGAACCTCATCAAGTGTGTGCGATATGTCATCCTCATCCAGAAGATATCGCATCACGTAGGACCAGTCTTTGTAGTTGTTATCGTCGAAATATTGTCCTTTCAGTTGTTTAGCGATTAACACTTTAGTGGTCATCTCTAAATTACATAAGCATCACTACTTGCTATGATCTAAGGTATTAGCTCTAATCATCAGCATTTTTACGTGTTATACAAATTTTTAGAGTATAAAAGTAGTCAACACATCTTAACGAGATCTAAAAGTCCACATACCCGAATGGGCAGTGTAGAATAATCAAGATCTCTTTTTTTTTTAAAGATGAAATTGATGCTTTTATAAAATTATAATTATATAACGTGTAACCTTCCATTACTTAGTTGCATGCATCATTTGGTGAAAGAGAATAAACTCCTACTCAGGTTATGTACAATATTTATAAATAGGGAGCATCTAAGCATCTAAGCACTAAAATTTATATTTTTTTAAAAAAAAATAATGAGGGCTTAGATTTAATCACATCAATCCTAATTATATCACACATATAAACATTATCTTCAGAAAAAAATTAAGTGCTAAGATATGAAGAGAGTTCTTTCTTCACTTGTGATCATGACCATTAGTGATTGATCCGATCATTACCATTAATGTTCAATATTGATGATTGATCCTATCATCAACATTGATCATCATGGTAAATGATTGTTTCGATCACCAATGATCTCTAGATCAGCAGTGAATAGAATGATATAAAGGAGATCATATTCACACACATGTATATGTACATGTCATAAACAAAATACGTGAAATGTACATATTACTTGCAAGAAAACCGTAAGGTTTTGGGTTACTCCAAGTGGGCAACTGGAACATAGTTCAATGATCTAACAGTTGATATTATGTGCCCCACCTTGTATATCGATATGCCAATAATCAAATTCATGTGATATTAATAGGATTGTTCAATGTGGGAAATATTTATTTTAGGGGCAATCCATAATGAGATTAACAATCTCAATAGTTTAGATCATTGAAAAATGGGCCCACTTGGTCAAAACTGAAAATCTGAGCAGTATGCCAATCCATGGGCCCATTATATCACAAGCATATATGCATTCATTGCACACAGGACTTCACTTGTGCATCATCATGTATTTATCACATGTGCATCATCATTACCAGATGAGCGGCCCTTATCCCATGTACATGTGCCACATTGCTACAGGCGACATGGAAATCAGATTGCGTACTTAGTAAACTCTTTTGAGCCAACCTCAAATGTATGTGGTTTATCCATGCCGTGCATCCGTGTGGCCCACTTGATAATTATATTTGTCTTATTGTTCTTCTCAAGCATAAATTCAAGCTCACCAGATGGATGGACGGTTTAGATACAACACATACCGCGTGTTAAGACTCACATGACTTGCTGACGTCAAGTTAGAAGTATATAGTAGCTGGTGTGATGTATAGCAGCCAATCTGCTTCTCACAACAGCTTTGATTTAGTTATGTTGAGATACGTCACTGGCAGCAATATAGATGGGTATGCCAATACAACAATGCATTTTAGTTGTGATGAGATACGTCACTGGTTTGATAAGTGGGTGCCACCGTTAATCTAAACAGGGATGTCTTTGGCCCTCCGTGGATTCATTTGAACCATCCATTTTGTACACATGGTGGTCGTATGGTGACAGGATTGATCTAGCATGCATTTAATTTTGAGCTCGCCAGATGGATGGACAGTTTGGATTCAACACATATCTAGTGATCAGACCTATGTGTTGCTGACGTGAAAACAACTACTATTTTTTTCTTTCAACGTGAATAAAACACATAACGTGTTGTGGTTGTATATGTCACTACAAAATAGTGGTGGAGAGTTGTAATCCTTTTTCAATGTGAATAAAACACATAACGTGTTTTGGTTGTTTATTCTAACAAGTGGGTCTCACCGTTCGGTACTCTAGACCATTGGTGATAGATCTGGACCGATCATTAGATCTATATTACAAATAATGATTTTCATGCAAAAATTACATTGATCCAGTGATCCAATCCATCCAAACTTGGCATTGTACTCTCATAACCATCTGATTTCCACAACATAGATTCAATAGATGAGGCATCAATGGGAGATACTCCAATGCTCTCAAAAAGCTTAATATTATAATGTTTCTGGTTGCATTGGGTCATATGGACACACATCAGTTGGTATTGCTAAAAATCACTCCCTGATTTTGACAAAATCAGTTGGTATGGCCAAATGTTGCCTGTAATGTAAAACTCTAATATCATTACCATTCTTTGAGTTTTAACCAAGTGGAAATGCATATGCACAGCCACCGGCTTTAATTACGGCATTTTGGCATGCTCCCCCATGGGACGTATTTGATATTCCCCTTGAATATAGGCCCAACGTGATGTATGTGATTTTCATCCATGTCGTTCATCTGTATACTAGATCATGATTGTGGGGCATACCAAGATGTTAATCTGACATCCGGACCGTCCATCACTTTCCCATGTTAGGACATGAACTTATAATAAGTAGAGCCATAGATCAAGTGGTGCATGCCACAGGAAACAATGGGGATTGATTCTGCACCATTGAAATCTTCATGGGGTGACATATGGATTGATAACTTTGTCTCTGCCCACTCGAGACTCAGTCATACCCATACTGGTTGTTTAGTCATGATTTGTCAGGATTCCATACATGTGCCACGTTTAAAAAAAAAACGAAGCATGCACGCACCACCTAAAAAAAGGGTACTTACCTTTTTAGATGAAAATAATTGGAGATCCACCGTTGGCCGCTCTAATACCACTGTAGTGAAGCACGGAAGGAGAGCCTTCATGATCTGATAGTCTACACGAGTTTTGGAACCCTTACAAAGCAGAAGATTAACACTCCAACGGCCCACCTATCTACTATTAGAGCAGATGGATCTATTCACACCTTTGATCCTACGGTATAGATGACCCCGGATCACGATCTATGGATTAGAACATCCCAAGGACAAGCCAAAATGGACAAATTATAGTGCACACTATATATCTCTATATACCCACAGTATTTCTTATGATGGATAGCACAAGAGAGTCTCATTCTTTTATAAGAAAGAATGACAGATTGGATGAGATTAGATAATCCGGTCATATCCCTATCTCCCATCTAAAATCAAATTCAAAGTTGAATTTGAAATATAATAGAAAAGAAGAAGTCAGAAGAAGCTTAAACATATGAGACCCACCCACTAGTGATTGCTCACCAATGGGCCCCACTAGCCTACGTCCAACATATAGTTAATATCTATGCTCCATCCACAGTGACCCCAATGGACAATGGATGGCCATATATATGCGACGTGTACACCACAACTTAAAAGGTGAATAACTGACCCCTGGTTAGAGCCTTACGATCTACCAATCTAGGATGGTTGATGCCATCCGCACGTGGTAATTCAGGTTGGCATCACCCGTTACACACTAGTGTGAGAAACATCAAGCTGGTCGGTTCATCAAATGGATGGCGTGGATTTTTAAAAGAAAAAATTGACTGCTTTCAAATATATCACTTGTTGGAAATATGTTAAATATATTGAAAATTAAAAATAAAATAAAATAAATAATTTTTGTTTCACCATGCTGAATCACGTGAAAATTATGTTGTCCTTAAAGTGTGATTCACTCCCTTATCAATTGTCGATGGGTTACATGCGAATTGCTTCTAAGATAAGACAAGCCTATCTGGATCCTCTGTGCATCAATCACGATGGGTCCACTTAGGAACAATTCAATGCAGCTGATCTACTGGTAGACTCAAACAGTGGACATATTTTTAATATTCTTTGATGAAGATGTTTTATGGAGGATCAGATGGATGATGAGAGATCTATTGGAGTTGATTAAGATTTCGACCGGAACGGTCTAGTTTATATAGGCACATGGAGTGGACTGTTTCTAGGTGGCCATTAATGGTTCAGAACGTTTGAAAAACATTTCTGACTGTTGATCATTAATTTGAGTTGTTTCTAGTCGTCAGATCGAAAGATCTGACCGTTAGATCATCATAGCCCATCCATTTTCAGACCGTTGTAGCTTTTATGGCTATTAGATGTTCTTAAAAATGGCTGACCATTTTGAATTAATAATTTGACTGTTCTCAATAGCTTATAAAATCCCGACTCATTTCAAACCTTTTACACCTAGGCTCATATTAGACAACTTGAACAATAATCGCACCATCTTACGACGATTCGCATAAGGTCATGTCCATGTTGTTAATTTACCATCCAACCTGTTCATAAGGTGACAAAGACCCGACAGGCATGCTTGAAAGATTACCATTATAGTTGGTGAGAAAAGCTAGAAGCAGTGCGAAGCTCTCATTGCACTATATTTGAAAAGACTACCATTTTCATTTTGTTTCTATGCTTGAAGTTCCAGTCATACTCTCGCATTACTCTGTCTTCCTTAAGTCCTCCCTCATTTCCCTACTCCGAGAGAGAAATCTCTCCATTTCGCCACTCGTTATCGGCGATAAAACTTCTAATCCGGAAGAGGAACAATCAGTTCCCCATCTCTCATATTGTCATCTGTTAACTTGTCCACCACAATCATTGTGTATTTTCTTCAACTCCATTAGTGTTTCGACCTTGGGGATAGAGATCCATTTACCTAATAGAGAGATGCATGTAGAGTCCATCACTGCAAAAAGATTCCCGCGATCACATCAATAGGGAATATCTTCCACAAGAGATGATCGCAGCCGTATATCGAAAGTGTTCCTTTTGAGCCATTTTTTTTCTATCAATCCATGTCGTCTTCTCCAAGAGGGTATATACGGTTGGGCGGTTGTCCTCTGGTTTCTTCCAAACCCTATAGTCTACAACTCGCAGGGTTTACCATCGTATCTAACTATTTTGTAGGTGAATCTCAGTGATATACCGTTGTATCCAATCCAAAGCTTATTACTGCTCATTGTAGGCACCAGACATAACTAATGCATGTCTATCTTGTGGTAAGTATTGCTCATGACTTCCCTTCATTGCCATTAAAGGAATGCTTATAAATTCCCTCCTTTGGTGGTGATCATCTACACCATTCCTCATAAAGTAGTTCTCTAGGATAAGATATATAGACCCTCCATCTTTTCTGGATGTAACATTTTCTATTGATGCACTTCATTTCTTATTTCATGAGAGATGCATTCTCCCTAAGATATTTCCATTGTATTACACATGTTGTTCATTATATACATATTTACTCCAGGTTATAAGAAGCACTTCCATGTTAGAGAAGGGGAGAAGATCCTTTAAATGAATCACTTTTTGGTTAGTCCTAATGCGGATGTTCTTTGTAAAATCTCCTTGGATGATGTGTGTCCTCATTCCACTTATATCGATAAAACATATACGGCTTTGGGGATAAGATTTTCCATACCATACAATGAAGAGAAAATGACTTAGGGATTGTCGTTTACATTAAAAAGTGAATATAATGGTTGTAGTTGTCAGAAGTTTTTTTATAAGAAGGCTTAATATATGAAACGCATCATCTGCATTAGTGGTATGGATAACCATGCATCAGATTAGGATGTCTGATGTATCATATGTAACATGTCCTACCATATCTTACATTTGTAATTTCACCTTACTTTCGCACGTATTTAATATGCTTCCTAATAAGAGATCGGATGATACTGCGATGCAGACACCACTCTCTGCTTTAGAGAATCAAGGAAAAATCAGTCAATTCCAATACTTCATTTCTTCTACATGGGCGTGAACGGTTCCATCTCACTATGCCATAATTTTTCATCGATTTGGTTGTAGATGACATTAGCGATATACCTAAAGTCTATTTTACACTTCTTTCCTATATTCTTTGTAATGTAGATGCCATATTTTAGTTGATTTCCCATATAAATCGAGCAACCTATGCAAATATAGTTGTTTCCCCCATATTGTTTATTTTCTCGCTCTCATCTCTTACGAAAACCCTATGGAATTACACATTATAGACATCTTCACAATAGGAGATCAATTAGTCAGTGTGGATAGTTTTTAGTTATAATGCTATAAATTTATCCTAAAGTCTCACCACTGAATAAAATAATTGGCATTCAGATAGTACAATTTTCCTACAGAGATGACTTCCGATAATGTGGAAAGTAGTAGGAAAAATCATCGAGTAGTGATTGAAGTGATAATGAAATAACAGTTGTAATAACTGCAATTGTAGCATCCACATGTGTAATGGGAGCTGCCAAATATTATCGGCGGTACTATATGAAGGCATCACCAAGGGGTGATTAGATTGATAGGAATAGATCCATCAATGAAATCATAAAAAAGAGCGATGTTGACTATCTTGCACAGTTAAGAATGCGTAAGGATAACTTCTTCAAATTATGTTCACTAATGAGAGATCATAATCTTCTATCTGATATAAGGAGGTGCGGTTTAGAAAAATGAGTGGTGATGTTCATCAATACTATCGGTCATAATGTACGTAACCATGTTATTGGTCATCGCTTTTCTCGATCTGGAGAGACCGTGATTCGACATTAATTTCAATATAGTACTCGATACTGTAATTGGTCTTTATCTAGAATATATGAAGCTCCCTAAGCTACATACTCCAAAAGAAACATCTGACAATACAATGTGGAGTCGATACTTTCAGGTAATATATTTTATAAAAATTATTACTATGAATCATGTCACTCTTTTTAAAAGTAATAGGTGAATTGAAAAGCATTTATTGTAAGATTGCATTAAGGCCCTAAATGGCACCCACATCTCGGCCTATTTGCCTAAGGAAGCAAGTGCAACCTTCCGTAATAGAAAAAAATTGTTGCAAAATGTTATGGCAATTTGTACATTTGATATGAAATTCATATGTCCTCGCTGGATGGGATGGTTCCACATCTTATGCCAATGTTTTGTAGAATGCATTATTCCGTGTTTTGTAAAATGCATTATCCTGTCAGCCAAATTGTTTCCTTATTCCTCATTGTAAACATTCAATGGTAGAAATATTTCTAAGATAGGAGATTTTCAGACCATCATAACTTAATGATGTATTACATTATGTAAGGAAATATTATGTGGTTAATGCGAGTTATGTGCATATTCCTGAATTTATGACACTGTATAGAGGGGTTCGATATGACTTGAATGAGTTTCGTACAGGAAGCACGCTTATAAAAAAGAACTATTTAACTATCGTCACGCCCAGTTAAGAAATGTCATTAAGCGTTGTTTCAGTCTTTTGAAGTGTTGATTTCCTATTCTATGTACTATAGCACAATTCAAATTCATTACTCAAGTAAAGATTGTTATAACTTGTTGTGTAATACATAATTTCATTCATGTTTGCGGTGAAGATTGATTAACTGAAGTAGTTGAGGACAGTGGAGATAGTACTGATGACATTTCGCCATCTCCTTTGTGAGGTTACTAATGCTGAGGAAGGTCAAGTGTTATCACGCGTGATAGACTGACCAAGAGATGATTAGGCGAGGAAGAGGGATGAGATTGCGGAGAGGATGTGGAACGATAGCCTTCTACAGATGCAGTAATGTTTTTAAAGAGAAATATTGTTATTATAATGAGATCGTGATTGCATTGGCATTGTTGTTTTCAAACTTTTTCTTATTTTTGCTAAGTAGACATGTTTGAGATACTTAAGTGAAATCACCAGATTAGTAACTTTACATCGTTTATTACCTGCTATGTAACTTTGCAACTTGAGATAGTTTGGCCCTATATTGCTACCTCTATTTTCTACTTCTCTCCTGTTTTCATTGACTATTAATAATGTGTAGGTCACATGAATTTCCTCCAAAGCAGTTTGAAGGTATCCAGTCATAAGTATGAAAGGTCGTTGCATGCAAAGGATGCAGGCTCACGAAGTAAGAGCATAGCATCACCAAATTGTAAAGTTATTACACCAACAAAGAAAGTTTCAACTCCCTCACACAAAGCTCCATCACATATGATTCAAACACAAATGACTCTAAAGATGTATGGCGGTAAGAAAAATTCTCAGTTTCAATGGACCAATCCAATGGCCAATGCTCTGGTTGATGCATTAGTGGAGTAAGTGAATCTTGGTCACAAAAGTGAATTTTTTTTTTTTTAAGAGAAAGGTGGAATCATGCCACTTGAATTTTATATAAATGAAAAGGATTGTACAACCATTCAGGCAGGTCCCTACAAAAAGATTCGAGACCGCGCCTATCATATACCCAAAATAAAAAACAAGGCTAAACATCAAGACAAACCAAATGGAATGACCTTGAGTTACAACAGAACCTGTCGGGGCTACACCTGAAGAAGGCCAGTGGCGCACAACCAAATCAGCAAACAAAGCTTTTCTCAAATGAGGAGATCTTGGAACAGCTAGAGGATGTTCACAACCCCAAGTGCAGGGTTACGATGTAGTAATAATCTCGGTGAGACCAAGGTCGGATCCATAGGGACTAAACTTGTATGTCTTTTGAATTTAACTAGAACTAGATGAAGAACTAAAGAAGAAATTTGAATTTAAAGGAGTAATTGTGAATAAAGTTTAAACAATCAATTGAAAGTGGGAACTAGGGTGCTAAGGATCTACTTGTAGCTTCTCAGGATGCTACTCTGCTTGATTCAAGGACACAATTGGAATCAAAGTCCTATCTTATCTAGTTGGAAGAAGAGATGGTCAGATCTCTGAATTTTTCATGAATCTAGTCTTAAAAGATGAGACTTGTGAGGATTGGAAGTGATTCCATCACCCAACCATGCTCGGAAGACAGTGGCAAACAACATGATATACCAATCCCATAACCCATCATAGGAGAATTGTGAAGATTAGGAAAGATTTCATCATCCTACTATGCCTAAGGGACGGTAGTGAACAATAGGACTTACTAATTTCACAATCTCAAATGAGTAAAAGAAGATATTCAAGGCAATTGCAGATCTATTGTAATTTGTCACAACAAACCATTAAAAACTAAAAATATTCTTTAATAAAAAATTAGAATCCATAAGGTTCAATAAAAGTATGAATCAAAGAAAATCAAATATCTCAATCACGCTACAAGCTTCACCTCTTAGCCTAGCTAAGAGGTTTAGTCAACCATAGACATAATTGAACTAAAGTCTCTTAAACAAAGCATTAAAAAATAACTAAAGAAGAAGAAGACGAACTCTTAGACGATGGCTCCACCCTTTTGCCCAACTCCTTGAACCCAAGAAGATACCCAGGACTGTCCTAGGGACTCCTATATATAGTTGTGAAGCTCCACTTTCGCACCGACTTGGAATTTTCGTAAACCGCCTCAAATTTCGCAATTCGCGTCAGCCCTGTATTACAACTCTATGCGATTTCGGTGGCACCAAAATCATATCTAAATATTATCGCATCTAAAATTGTATGTGCAGAGTACTTAGGTGGCACCATAATGGCAGTAGGTGACACCGAAATGGCATTAGGTGGCACCAAAGTTGGCTTTGATGGCACCAAATTAACTTATTATTTGCTGAACTATTTTGTACAATTTCGGTGGCACTGAAATTGCAGTAGATGACATCGAAATGGCAGTAGGGGGCACCGAACTATCCTATTTTTCTGCTATTTAACTTGTGTTTTCGTCAATCTTTTCTCCATCCTTTGTACTTGGTTTCCTTGGATCTTTGGCATGAGAATTCTTCATTCTTTGTCTCTTAAGATCCCTCCTTTGCTTTGGTGATTCTCGAGCACTAAATCCATACTTTTACCATTCTTTTCAATCCAAGCTATCAGACTCACCTTGCAACACAAACATATATAAAATATAACATTAAGCAGTATTATGTTCATAAAACTATAATATACATGAGGAAAAATATGCAATATTTGAGTTTTAACACACTTCTCAACCAGCATTTTGTTAGTCCCGAGCAAAACATGCGAAAGATAGATTGAAAGCCACTATATAATTTCTATAAGTTCAAACGGTTTAAAAATAATCTAGACAATAGAATTCTAAAATACATCAATGTTGAGCATTACTTTCTCATAGACACTAGCACTTGATAAATTTCATAGTCAAGTTCAAAGTATTAATCCTCCAATTAGAACAATTATAAACATTGAGTTTCATGGGTGCATGGAGAAGCCTAGACTTATTACAATCATAGGTTCAATTCTCCATTTTCATGATGATATCGATAATAAAAAGAGCATTTAGGATGACCAAAACTTGCCTAATAGTTTGATGTTTTATGCTTCCAGCTTTTAATTTTTCCATCAATGACTTTCACACTATGTTGAATCTTTTCAATGATCTACAATAGATAGCCTTTTTCAACGACAACTATTTTTTAGCTGGGTATTTTTTTCTTTCTTTTCAATTATTCTTATGAACATGATGGATAAATTCCCCAGGTTGGTTCCTTTCATGCTTAATAATCATTAAGTTAACAATTCAATATCAAACCAAAATTTTAATGTGAAAACTAGATGTGGCATGTGAAATCATGACTCAATCAATGTTTAAAACTTCTAATCATGGATTGATAATTCAAACTTAAATTTAAAATATGGTAAGTAACTAAATCTAAGAGTCATAACTCATCAACGTTAAGTATCTTACAATTCTATTCTATGGATTATCTTCAAAAAAAATTCACGATTTTACTCAAAGACTAAGAAAGCACTGATTAGTTTACCTAATCCACACCACCAACCTAAAATCCGCATTGTCATCAATGTAAAAGATATGAGATGCAATGCATATGAGGCAATAAAAAGAAAGGAGTAGTGATGAGAAGATAATACCTGAAGAAAATGAATTGCAGTTTTTCCAAAGTTCTTCAAGCGAAGATGGGTTAGTACAATAACAAAACAAACCGAAAACAAACTGTCCTAGTCCTAAATCCTATGAAAGTAGTAAATTCTAATCATAAACTAGGAAAGTAAAGGAAAGCTACTCTACTCAATCATACAACAAGATTTCTCTTCCGGCCAGTATCTTGATAAATTTCTCAGAAGGTCAAGATCATCCAAAAGCCCTTTTTACAGTAGGCTTGGATGTCCTGGAGCATGAATATCTAGAGAAATTTATGGATCTCAGTACAAAATCATCATTGAATCTCCTAAGGTATCCAAAGTATATATGATTCACCTGTGGCAGAAAAATTTTCAAACTTAGTACAATATGGTGAATCAGAGACTACAAGTAGATGAAATTCAGAAAAATTCTCAGTAGGTGTTGTAGTATCAACACATTCTGAAGTTTCAGACTTCAGTTCAATTTTTGGATCCTCTTCCTTTAATGGTAAATATTCAGAATCTTTGGAAGGAGGGGCTTTAGAATAAGGGTTCTCTTGGTCAGTGATAACTACCGAAGTATTGTCTTGCAAGGCATCCACTATTTCTTTTATTATGGGATTATTTGAATATGAAAAGTGTTTCAAGCAATCTTCCAAAGAGTTGAGAGATTCAGTTAAAAGGGATTCATTCTCCACATTGAAGTCTGTGATGATCTGCCCAAGGATTTCATCGTCTCTGAAAGCGGATGGAAGCATGATCTCTTTCTCTTCATCTTGGTAAAAATAAATCATCACCAAATGTACCTTGCCTTGCCTTACATAGGTAGATTGAGGATCAACAGGTGAAGAATTGATGTGAAGACTGTTAATTGGTAATACTTAGTAAAGGCATTGTATCATCAAGGGTTGACAACTTAGATGGTGGCCTCAACTGGATGGTTTCAAATTTCAGAGTCATCTTGTGCATCTCGTCCATCTCCCGAATCATATCATCATTTAATTCAAGGGAGTGGTCTAAACACGCCTCATGAGAGTTGGAAGGGTAGGTTGAAAGGGGTTTATCCTCCATATTGTCCTCCATATATATTTAAATCAGATATGTTAGATGGGTGGAGTAGATCATTATGGTCAATAACTTCCTAAACCTCTTGATCATTGACCTGGACCAAACTTAAGATTGATTCCAGTGGAATTTAGGCTGTAATCTCATGACTATCATCTCATTCCTCATCATCTTCTAATTTAGTGCAGTGCACAAGTGGGATAGGATCACTTTCCTCACATTATATTTCTAACTTGGGTTGAGGTTCGAATAAACTAGCATTTTTCTCCTCATTGAAATCAAGTGTGTTGTGTGAGTGAAGTGTGTCAGTATAATTATATTTAAAAGACACCCATTTCTCTTGATCACTTCTTTGGACGGTCATCGAGATTGAATCTTCGGAGCTTGAAGCATATGCTTATTAACAGAATTCAACTCCTCATTCTCAGTTTCACTATTCCCCACAAGCGAGTTAGGGTCACTTTCCTTACATTGTGTTTTTAGATTGGGTTGAGGTTGGGATAACCTAGCCTATTCCTCCTCATTGAGGTGAGACTGGCATTCTTGAATAAAGGATTCAATCACTTTTAATGATTTTCTAATGCCTGTGAATGATTGTGTGGTGAATTGGTGAATTATTCTTGAGCTTCCATGTATTTATGAATTGACTCCTCTTGGATTGTTTTTGGTTCAATCTCATAAGTAGGGAATCCAATGGAGTAGTCATTAAAATCAATTGTTGGTTCGTCTCTCCAATTTTGATGTTTCCACTGATCGTAATCCTAAGGGTCATATGTGGGAGAGTTTGATGGTTGTTGGTACGCATTATCACCCATAATATAATCACGCATAGTTTTCTTCTTACTGGATGGGTGGTAATTGTCCTCACTCCAACAATCACGATGACCTTAATAATCATATATTGTTCTCTTAATTTGTGAAGTGTAATTATTCTCTCGCATACGATCATGCATAGACTTCTTAATTGGTGGAGAATTGTATTCTGGTTGGTCCTCGATGAAAGTTTAAGAAGAATTTTGAGACATAGGCTGTTTCCTAACGTAATCATCTGACAACCCTTCACAATATCTCTTAAGTAGCTCAGCATACTGACATTCTCACTCTTGCATATGCATGGTAAAACCCTAATTCTGAATATAATCCTAAAATAGAATAAAAGAAAATCCTATAGCAATGTGAAAAATAAGTAAAGAGGAGAAGTTAAAAGGAAGTTACCAGATCGGAGTTCTCTGTGAGGATCCCACAAAACAGAAAAAAAAAATGTCAGTTTCAAAAAAATAAATCCAGAAAAATCCTAACCTAAAAATAAAACAAAAGGTTAGTCTTAATCTTAACCTAATTCTAATACTAATTAAATTTAAAAAAATGCAACCGTTAGTCCGGGGCAATGGCTTTAAAAACTTATTCACAACCCTAAGTGTAGGGTCATTATATAGTAATAATCTCAGTGAGACCGAGGTCGAATCCACATGGACTGAACTTGTGTCTTCTGAATTTAATTAGAACTAGCACTAGATGAAGAACTAAAGTAGAAATCTGAATTTAAAGGAGTAATAGTGAATAAGGTTTAAACAATCAACTGAAAGTGGGAACTAGGGTGCTAAGGATCCACTTATAACTTCTCAAGATGCTACTATGCTTGATTCGAGGACACAACTGGGATCAGAGTCTTATCTCATCTAGTTAAGATAAAGAGACGACCAGATCTCTGAACTTTTCATGAATCTAGTCTTAACAGATGAGAGTTATGAGGATTAAAGCGATTCCATCACCCAACCATGCCCGAGAGAGTGGAAAACAATAGGATATACTAATCCCACAACCCATCATAGGAGAATTGTGAAGATTAGGAAGGATTTCATCATCCTACCATGCCCAAGGGACTATGGTGAACAACGGGACTTACTAATTTCATAATCTCAAATCAGGAAAAAAAAAAGATATTCATAGCAACTACAAATCTATTATAATTTGTCACAACAAACCTTAAAAACTAAAAATATTCCTTAATAAAGAATTCAAATCCATAAGGTTCAATAAAAAAATATGAATCAAAGCAATGCAAACATCTTAATCACGCTACAAGCTTCAACTCTTAGCCATAGCTAAGAGGTTTAGTCAACCATAAACATGATTGAACTAAAGTTTCTCAAACAAAGCATTAAAACAAATAAAGAAGAAGGAGAAGAACTCTCGGACGGCGGCTCCACCCTCTTGCTTTACTCCCTGAACCCTAAAAGATACCTAGGAACATCCTAGGGACTACTATTTATAGTTATGAAGCTCCACCTTTTGCATCAACTTGGAATTTTCACAAACCGCCTCAAATTTTGCCATCCGTGTCAGCCCCACTTTACAACTCTATGCAATTTTGGTGGCACCGAAGTTGGTTCAGTGGTAACGAAATCATATCTGAATTTTATCCCATTTGAAATTGTATGTGCAGAGTACTTAGGTGGTACCGAAATAGCAGTAGGTGGCACTGAAATGACATTAAGTGGCACCAAATTAAGTTGTTTTCTTGTTGGACTGTTTTGTGCAATTTTGGTGGCACTGAAATTGTAGTAGGTGGCATCAAAATGGCAGTAGGTGGTACCAAACTATTCTATTTTTCTGCTATTTAACTTGTATTTTTGCTAATGTTTTCTTCATCCTTTGTACTTGGTTTCCATGAATCTTTGGCATGAGAATTCTTCATTTTTGGTCTCTTAAGATCCCTTCTTTGCCTTGGTGATTCTTGAGTACTAAATCCATGCTTTTACCATTCTTTTCAATCCAAGCTATCAGATTCACCTTGCAACACAAACATACATAAAATATAATATTAAGTAGTATCATGTTCATAAGACCAAGATATAAATGAGGAAAAATATGCAATATTTGAGTCTCAATAGAGGATCAACCTTCTATCCAGCTAGAAACAGACAACAGTCATCGAAATCCATGATAAATGTGAATTGGTTTTAAACCAGAAACTTACAAGACGACAGTCATAGAAGTCCATGATAAATGTAGAACATTCTAGGAAAATCGTCACATTTTCAACCGTTTGCATACTTTAAAAAGGTTGTACTAGGCAATCAAAGATATGATAAATGTGAGTGGTTTTGGATGGGACCCTGATGAGAAAATAGTTATTGCTTCGGACGAAGTTTGGGATGGTTACATTGTAGTAAGAAAATCTGCTATTTTTTATTCCCAAACTTTTTTTCTATATCATTTTGGTTACATTATGGTAAGAAAATCTGCTATTTTTTATTCTCAGACTTTTTATATATATTATTTTTGGTTTAAAATTAGTCTCGCTGACGGAGTTCATGTTTTCTCCATCTTTACAATCCCACCCATACACTAAGAGAGTTCATGGGAAGCACATTTAAAGATATGATGAATTGGCCTTTATTATGGGTAATGAATGTGATCATGGTTCATTCATCAATATGGCGTACTTGTCACTCATCTTGGGAAGATGACACCCATGGCATGAACTACATTCAGATTGGAATCAGAAGAATAGGGATTTGAAATTGTTGTCTATCATTAGATGATGATGATGATGACTAAAGTGGTCCTTAGATTCACTGGGGTGAAGGATCCAATCATCAGTCAACCTTTGGAGAGAACAACTGGGTCTAGAAACACTCGCTCGACAATGAGCAACATGATCTGACAGAGGAAGGGTAAGCTAAGTGATCATATTGGTGAAGATGGGGGTAATGGTAGAAAGCGATCAAGTCCATGATGATTACAATGTCACAAGGAAAAATCATGAGTTGTCTGTAACATTTGTTGGGGATTCTCAAAGAGGTTAAAGGACTTAGACACAAAGACCAACTTCGGGTTGTGAAGGTTTTACAAACTGATATACTTAGTGCAGGTTTTTTTTTTCTTCTTCATAATATGATCCACAAGAGGAGAAAGAAGTGGATACAGAAACATGTCTTCAAATGGAGTGACCCTAACTGAATCTAGATTGGCTTTTTGGCTCCTCATTGGATAATGATGATACTTTCTCATTTTGGGTTTATATGGTTTTAGGGGTCGGAACTTGGCGTGCTTTATGTGCACTTTACAGGATGCTATTGATACATATTCTTTTTAGGTTGATGGTTATACCATTAGAAAATTATTTGTTTTTTATTCACTCGTGTTAGTACATAGAAGGTAGACATTGTGATATGTTCGGATGCTGGTGCAGGATAGGTGGACTTTGAAAAGGGCAGTCAACTTCATCTGAATTTATTTTTGTGTAGGTTGGTTTACAGGCTATGCGTGCCTGACAATGAAGTGTCACCCTAATCAAACTAGAGAATGCTTTTTGATATATCATGCTTAGTATATTTTGAGCATGTGGTCATCAAAATATGTGTGATGATGACTAGTTCATGTTGTGCATTATACTTCATCTTTATATTCACCTAAACAATGAAGCTTTATTACTCCTATGAGGAGTAATGTACTACGGATTGTTTCACGATGGGATTGATCTCTTGTATCATTCTATTTTTATGAAACTTCCTGGTAGATGTAAAAATCTTATGCAGGTTAGCGATCGATATAACTTGACTGTAAACGAAGAAATAATTTTGAACCAAATTTCTTATAACACTTTGAATTGTGCGCGTGGCAATGTAATTGTCTTTCTCCTCTTTATTAAATTTTATATATTGATTAGTAAATCTTTTACTTACATGAACCTTATGACTTAGTAGAGACATTGGTAATGCCTCTTTCATAGGGTAATCTGTAATGTAATCTACAAAATTCAGTTTCAGTTTCAGGTGGCAATGAGAAAGTTTTACGTGGTCTTCATGTGAAGAGTTATAGGAATATATGACAATTGGGAGGATTGCGATAGACACAAATCAATTTAGTGGCTATAGACACAAATCTTTCAAGTGATACGATAAGGCAGAAAAGGAATGGAATAAGTACAAGATTTACAATGGAATATTTGGAATATGATTTCATAATGGTTGCATATATCTTTGGTTACTGACATCACAATGTTCACGATTTAGCCACCCATGATCATGGATCAAGGAGGAGGACGAACCAGGGCAACGATTCACCTCATACACCTTCTGAAGGCATAGTAATGAGCATGGGTGGCCATGTTAATCGTGTCAAGGAAGACGTTACATTTGAGAGTATGGATAGAAGGATTCGTGAAGGTGATATAGAGAGAGTGGAAGGAATTGATGAAATTCTACTTTGTGAGAAGATAATTTCCTTAATACGTGCCTTGTTTGGGTATTTATTTTATATGCTGCTATTATAGGGTTTATTTGATCATTGAGAAAGTGAACAAGGATAGTTTATGTTATAAAATTATAATGGTTGTATATTTTATGTAGACGTGGCATTTGGGCTTTTTGTCTTTTTATCTTTATTGCAATGCATGAAGTATGTTTAGATTTAAGAGTTGAAGTTTTTTTTTTTCATTCTTTTGCAATGGAACGTTGGAGGATGTTATCTTCTTGGTAACAACTTGCTTATGAATACTATAGTTCGTGGTTCTGATTTTGCAAATTTGTCTTCTGCCATTTGCCTCTAATTATAATTATTTTTTTACATTCTTTCATCTCCTGAATAGTAGTTTGGAGCTTGCGTTATTGCGCATGGTCATAATATAACTAGGCTACTCGTGGTAGGTCCCACGAGTATAATGGTTATGGATGACCCAACTCCCGTTATAGAACTTACACGAAGTGGCCCGTGTACTTCTTAGCCAAACGTCCATTAGTACTTCGGGGTTGTATACTCTTCCTGGGGTAATCTAATCCAAGCACTCGCTCCTCCTTCATAAAATTATAAGGATGTCAAATTTTTGTGGGGCGTTTACTTGAATAGTACCAATATTGAATACAGTACAATACTATACGCAGATCCAAACAAGCCCTTGGACTAGTCATTTGACAGGTCTTGAAAACATTTTTGAACCAAATTGCCAATGTCCTTAGTTTAGCAGATGCATGGATTTTAAGTGAAGTGACATCAATGGGATTGGTTATTAGGCCTATTGGAACCTATATCCAATCCGTTCATTTTCTTTATAGCCCTCTATTTATATGTGAAGATGCTAACTTCTTGCTGACATGATCTTTGTGTGACCTACAAAACCTGATAACTTATAACATTGTTAGTTTGATATAAAATATTTTCTTATGATTTGGTCAATGTGACTAGTGGATATTAATCATTTTTTTAACTATGGACTTCCATGAAATTTCAAGGTTAATGGATGGACTGGATTCCACACATATGCGATGGTGGACCCCACAGACGATATACGAACGCCCTTAAAAAGGGACGAACGTTGCCTTTTTACACTTTATACAAAGCTCCTTCTTTCTTGGAAAAGTGAAAATCGTGGGATCCACTACCACATTCCCCATGTTGTTTCTCTTCGGCATTTCTCTCATCCAAAAACTCTTCTTCTTTAAAGTCCTTTGTTTCTCTTCTCCATTTCTCTCATCTGGCATCTATCTAGCATTCTCCAGTGGTCATCCCAAAACTCTTATTTGTTGAAGCTTCATCCACCACTCCCACCACCATGATCGTGCCGTTCTCCAGTGTTCCTACTGTCATAGTAAACTAAAGTGTTAGTCATTTATGAAGGTAAATAAAACCTTAAATCGTTGCCGATGTTGTTTTTTTAAGGGACTAGGTTGTGATATGTTTTGACATTGTGTTAAGGGATATTGAACTGGAGGCACTACAAGAAAGTAGGCCTTTAGCCTCAATATTTTAGCCTCGGTTGAAAAAATGGAGGCTAAATGTGTTTTTTAGCCTCGATTGCTAAGGAATTGAGGCTGAAAATTCATTTTTCGTCTCGGTTGCTAGGTAACTGAGGCTAAAAGTCTACTTTTTAGCTTCAGTTGCATAGTAACTGAGGCAAAATGTCTACTTTTTAGCCTCAGTTGCACAAGAACCGAGACAAAGGTCTACTTTTTAGCCTCAGTTGCATAGGAACCAAGGCGAAAGGTCTACTTTTTAGCCTCAGTTGCATAGGAACCGAGGCTAAAAGTTTACTTTTTAGCCTCAGTTGCATAGGAACTGGGCGAAAAATCTACCTTTTAGCCTCAGTTGCATAGGAACCAAGGCGAAAGGTCTACTTTTTAGCCTTAATTGCATAGGAACCGAGGGAAAAAGTCTACTTTTTAGCCTCAGTTGCACAGGAACCAAGGCAAAATGTCTACTTTTTAGCCTCGATTGTATAGGAACCGAGGCGAAAGGTCTACGTTTTAGCCTCAGTTACATAGGAACTGAAGCTAAAAGTCTAACTTTTAGCCTCCATTGCATAGGAACCAAGGCTAAAAGTTTACTATTTTGGAAAATATTATGGATATACTTATGGTGGGTTTTGGAAAGTTTTTAATGGTGAAAGTTCAATCAACATTGCTTCCTATTTTGTGGTCCACATAAGATTTGTATATGCTTAATTTTTATAAATAATTCATAAAATGGGTGGGAAAAACGGATGGACGGCATGGATATACAAAATAATATCAAGGTAGACCCTATGATAGGGGCAACACCTGCTTAGGTGTTACCCCGTAACACTTAACCATGGAGAATAAAACCATGCAACTAGTTTGCAGTGTATTACAATGTAAATAATCTGTATTATAAATGTTAGAAATTTAATCTCAATCTGGACCGTCCATTATGTTCAACCAACTATTTAAGATCTATTGATAAAAAATCACAATGATCAGATGATCCTAACCATCCAATCAATGGTCCAACCAGACATTTATAAGATACAATGGCTGTTATGACATACCTGTTATTTTACCCAACTATCTCACATATGTAGAATATCATATCCGTGGAAAATGTGATCCATACAATGAAAATAACCTGGTAGGAAAATCAAGCCCATCCCCTCATTAGGTGGGCCAGAACATTACATGAAGTTATACCATCAGTTGTTGTCCGTTGGTACTAGTAGCTAGATATATATGTGGATCAACCCGATTTTCATATCAAGTGATCATCATGGTTTGTCCAACCTGCTGGACGGAGCGGATCAGATACATAAATCATGGTGGACCTCACCACGCAATTGACTTCCATCTCAAGCTTCGTTTACTTATAAAAAATCCCTAAAACGTCATTGCCTATTCTCTGTTTCGATCCATGCACTCGCCCTCTCTCTCTCTAGGTTGGGGAGAAGATGTTTGTTGAAGAAGGTCGAATCTCTTTCATCTTGATCGGGTAGAACCTTTTCGATCCATACTCTCTCTCTCTCTCTCTCTCTCTCTCTCTCTCTCGATTGGAAGAAGGAGAGCTGCTAGAAGATCTCCTTATCATTTAGATCCAGATCCAAATCAGTTTAAGGTAAGCTCAATTCTTTTCTCTTTAATGATTTTACAAAAAACTGAAATTCAAAATCGGAATCGAATTTGATTTGACTATCTATGCCTTGAAATCCCTTCTATTTCTAGTTTGAGATTTCAATCGATTCATCTGTCTCTGCTGAATAGCTAGTGGCACTCCAGGAAATAGTAGGACGCAATCCGCTTTCATCAGCTCTCCATCTTCTCTTCTTCGATATTTCCATCTCCAAAGGAAACGCCTCTCCATCTCTTCCATGAGCTTTCGATCTCTAGAGGAAGCTTGCAAAATCCACATCCGGCTCTACCATATCCTCTGAACCCTTGAAATCGTTGGATTAGTAGATCTACAGTCTCTCTCTCTCTCTCTCTCTCTCTCTCTCTCTCTCTCTTTCTCTCTCTCTTTCTCTCTCTCTCTCCAATCATTAGATCCTTAAAAGACGTTGAGCTTTTTTCCAATTTTTTCCACTTAGGGTTTATTTATTATTATTTTTTCTCAATTTTTGGTGCTTGATCTGTTTTGATTTGAATCCAGCTCTTGTCACTCGATTTTGATAGATTTCGTTGGATTTTGATCCGATTATTTTTTATGGATCTGTTTTGCTTTCGGATCCAATTGTCTGAAGCTTTGCTTTTTTATTTTTGTTTTGAGATGATGATACATGGTGCCTTCCTTTTCAATTTTGTCTCAATTTGGTTATTCATTTGAAGCAGGTACTCTGATTTGCAGTTTGCATTATTTGAGGACAGAGGAAGGGTTTTAGCTTTCAATCTCCCCTTTTCTCCAATTTTTTTCCACTAAGGGTTTGATTTTTCTAATTTTTTTTTCTCAATTTGTGGTGCTTAATCTGTTTTGATCTGAATCCAACTTATGTCTCTTGATTTCGATAGATTTCGTTGAATTTTGATCCGATTCCTGCTGATTTAAGTTGTAATTTAGGTTTATATATTTAGAAATTATAGATTTATCATTGATTTATGTAATATTAGACATTTGAAATACATTACTATGCATTGATAATTTCGATACAGTCATAAATCAACATCTGTTTGGGGGATGACAGGGCCATAACATTCAACTGTTACATGCCAATTACCATGTTCTGTTTTTCTCTTGTTCTAAACTGTAGTAGTGGAGAAGGTTAAGGTTGATATGTTCTTTGTCTGTTGAGATACATTTCTAATGTTTATGGGTTTTCATTTGTGAATTTTGAATGGGCCATAACATTCAACATTGTTTTTTTTTTAACCCATAGCTGTGATAGAATTACTTTTGAACAAAAAGTTGCAACCAAACACACCCTAATCTAGTTATGAAGCAGTTTGATTTTTTGTTTGACTTGTTCCCAAGTGCTCAATTCATAGCTGGATCAACTAACCCACCTAGCTGGAAAATCACTATGTCCAGATCCTAGCCATTAAGAAGAAGAAAGTCTAATTTTTTTTGTTGGCTTCTTCCCAACTACCCAAATAACTAGAAGAGATTTGGATGGAAGTTCTCATCATTGTTATCGTTGAATGCCACTCACCGTGCTGAATTGTTATTTTTCTCTCTGGCAGCATTTTGCAAGGAGTCCATCTCACCAACTTTCTGTTCAAAAGTCATTCTATCAAACTGCTTCATAACTAGATTAGGGTGCTCTCTCATAGGTAGCAATAAATTCACAGATAGAAGGTTTGCTGTTTGACATACTAGTTTCCATCTTATTCTGGATTATCATGGGCCTAATGCATTATTTGAGGCACTAGTATTCATGTTAGTCTCAAATGTCATGTGCTTCTTCTCAGTTCACATTAGACTACTTTCAGTTTCTCTTTATTCAATTTACAGGAAATATAATATTACGAGGCTTACTTCACACATGAACTGATTTTTTTGAAATTTTTTTGCTAAGACCTCTCCTTAAAAAATCATCACCCACCTTTCTAGAAGATCTGCTTCCTAACTGTTTGTACTTGCTATAATTTTGATATAGATGCTTCCCCACCTCTATACATGATTTGCTTCCTGTCATATTTTGTGCAACCATATTTTAGATTTTTCTCTAGGTGGAAATTAATTTAGATGGTTCTCTTGAAAACACCTTTATTTCTTTGTTTGTTTTAAAGTGCATCCTAGAGACATTTGTATCAAACTGAATTGATGGAAGTATTGAATGTCATTAAAACATCTCAATAGGCCCTGCATGTGGCTTTAAAAGTAGGGGTTAGAATTGATGTGGTCGCCTACAATACGATCGTGATGGCGTTATGCAAGGTCGGGGATGTGGTGAGAGCGAGGGAGCTCATGGGGAAGATGGGGTTGAAGGGCGTCAAGGGAAATTTGCACGCGTATAGGGTTTTGATTGATGGTTTGGTTTGTAAAGGTGCAATGGCTGCAGCTTTCGAGATGCTGGTGGAAATGTTGGAGAGAGGATTTGTTCCTCAGGTTGCAACTTTGGATTCGATGATATGTGGGTTGTGTGAATGCCGGCTCTTCAGCGAAGCATTATGAATTCTTGAGGAAATGCTTAGTAGGTCTGTAGCTCCAGAGGCAAGGGCATGGGAGTTGCTGCTCTCTTGTGTGGAGTTTGATTCTGGTTGCTCAGATACTTTGATTGATTTGGAACTTGTAATGTGGCCGCTGACTGATTAAATTGAGTTATGATCTGAAGCTCAATTGAGAGATATTATTTTGGTTTTGATCCAGAAACATTGCATAGGTGGGACCTCACCTCAGGGAAGCTAAACTCTTTACTTGATGTGCCAATCCCAATATCATATCAGCGATCATGGTAATTTGAGCAGAGGGTTGCCAATGAACAACTACTGCATTTGGTTAGGCTCAACCAGACTGTTGTGTCAGTTCAAAGAGGAAGATCTTCTTGGGTGTTTCTTCCATCAACGTCCATAATGGGACCCCCCATATGAATAGTTTGCATCATAAAAGATGAGATGAAGAAATTGTTCAATCTACATTAGGCACCTAGCCTATTAAAAACACTTGATTTTGCCTTGCCTGGGCCTGGTCCATTGACTGGTTTTCACATGCATATGAATGGCAATTGTGCAGAAAAGTGTCTCTGCAACAGAGCTTATTCTTGCGGCTTTTGCATTGTTAGGGTGTGTTTGGATGCAACATCTAATAGAATTGTGATTACTAACTTTATGAAATGGAAAGACATGAAATTGTTTCTCTAGCATTCATATTGAGGGTCTGGGCTCCAAATTACAATTTTGTTAGTTTTATGGTTAGACTAGAAAGAAATGTAATTGCACTGCAGTTTGAGGGATGCTTATTGAGTTTGTTTTTCCCTGTGAAACATAGGATCCAGCTTGTGTCACCAGCCACTGGGGCTCCCAACATGAGATAGTCCAATGATGTGAACCGTCCATATTACCATCATGACCATCTATAAGCTATTATCCCATAATCATTCTTCATTGATGACCCTAAAATTTGGTTTCTAGAGTTGAATGTGAGCCATTGAAAAACTTCTTTTCATTATTGTTCTAAATTCATCTACAAATAGTGATGCTCATGGTCATCCGTTCAGCCTAAGTTTCTTTGCGGGGTCCATTATAGCATAGAGTCCAAAAATGAAAATGGTTCCGATTGTCAAACCACTGAGCATGTGGGCCCCAGTTATCAATGGTGGGAAGAATAATTAACTTTTGTCATTTCCTCTTGATTGAACTAACTGTTGGCAACTTTAAGACAGTATTGATGTGGCAGGCGTGATGGACATGGAACCTGACGATAGCTTGGGTGAGCCTGGTGATGTAGCGGCTGACATTGATAATGACGGAGCAATTGTTAATATAAGTGATCCAGCCGTTGAGATTGCTTCTCCTATGGTATATCTGCCACTTATTTTTTGGGTTAACCGCCTTTTCTATTTTTTATATCTCTCACTTTGCTGAGAAACAAGGACTGAAAATTAGGATTTTCAATGGTTATCCAAACATGTGCAGGTACCTAATGGACCCTATTCTAATGGAGATACTGACGAGCCAAACGATGGCAATGGCTCAGTGAAGAAGAGAACTAATGTGTTACTTCTTGGTGATCACCTTGGAGATCTAGGAATGTCTGATGGTTTGAACTATGAGAACCAAAATGCTGTTGGATTCTTGTAAGTAAATCACTGCCTTTCTGTCTTTTGTAGTTATAAATTGTCACTTTTCCTTTTTCCTGTGAACCGTTACTTGTAAAAAAATGGTCTTAGTTGAATTTGTTGGGGTTATGTTTCAAAAGCTTGTTCCATCAGCAGAATTCCAGCCAGAATACCATATGCTACCCTAAAATCAGTTAGAATATTTCCCAGTTTCAGATGAAGTTGTAGATAACTAAACAAAAGAAGTCCTAGGAATTTTATGTCGATGGGAACAGCCTCAATTACATTATTTTCCTTTTCGAAGTTCAGTTTTCTTCATTTGTTTATCATCTTTCTGGACATCCAATTTAAAAACCTTTACCATTACATGATAGTTATGGCTGTTATAACAGTTAAATTTGAAGAAAATAAAACATAGAAAAGTTGGCAAAATCTACAATATCTGTTTTACATCAACCATTCCAATTTCTTCCATTAACGACCATTAATAAGATGGGTGTTTTTGAAGAAATGGCCGCTATAGCAGTTTCTACAACCATGCTTTTAACTTAAGCTACATTCGGATGTGCAGTTGATTTAAATTAAATTCCAACAAGTAAGATATCTAAAATTGGATGTGCAGTTGATTTAATCAGAAAATTGTTGCGATTGTTTATTTCCACTCTGTTGCATCTTATTATCTTAGTTGAAGTTTGTATGTCCAACCTTATTGTACTTTTGCTTTGAAGAAAACTATGCTTACCTTATTGTACTTTTGCTTTGAAGAAAACTATGCTTACATTGTAGTGTTTTAGATATTTTTTTCCTTTTCCTTTTTCGAAGTTGGATGTTGTATCTTGGATACCATTTCTCATTTTGGTTATTGGATTGGCATTATGAATGCAGATGGAAGGACAATCCAGTAATACAAGATTCGTGAATTCCCAGTATGTTTGTTATCCTTGGGTTTTCATATTGATTTATGGGAAGCTGTGCAGGCATTAAAATTAATTTACAAGATCCATGTTTGTAGTTTAAACTTTCTTGAAGAATTAGATTGTTTTAAGAGCTTATATAATCATCCCTAGAGATTTTTTACTATTTTTTCACTTGATTTTGCATTTGATGTGGTCTACTGTCATACAAGTTAACTAGATGGTACTTTTGCATGTATTGTTTTATCTGGGAATTTATAAGTCATAGAGAATCTGGGTGTGCGTGTGTATGTCGGAGTCTATCTTTATCAGTAGAAAAAAAAAGTGGTAGATGGCTCTATCCTTTACTAGAGCCACTCCCTCTGAATGTTTTAGAGTCTGTGACTAGAACATATCTCTCAGGAAGATTGGAACTATGCCCAGCAGTGGTGGCTTGCAACCAGCTTCTCCTTTGATGTAGCTGTAAACAGATTCTGAGGGTAGAGAATCTCTCCCAGGACTTGCACAATTTGTTATTCAAAATCAGCATCTAGCTTGGGCAAGAATTAAAAAATTCATTGTTCTTCAGTTTATTTTTTGATTTCCTCTGGAGTACTCATAGCTGGCTACCAGTGGTCTAGTTCCTCCCACTTCTGTTGCATTACTGTGGAGTAGACCTCAATTGATCCCCTTGTGTCATATTCGTCATTTCATGGTGCAATTGGTACACATGAGTCTCGATAACCAGTTCTCAGGACACATCTTCTTTCTTCTTTCAGTCACCAATACAATTCCAAATTTTTCTTAAGTTCCATTTGATTGCCATTAAATAAATATAATGATATGCTTTCGCTAAGAGGAACAAAAGAAAAGATTTTCAATTCCCAAAAAGTGATCTCTAAGGGGCTTCTACCTTTGCGAATTTTATTTTTCCTGGCAAGTATTTGTCCAAACTGGTCCTCTCTAATTTCTTTTAATGAGAACTCCCCATGATTGTGTCTACAAAAGCTGAGCCCAGGTTAACTCTCTATTGTTCTACTTCTTGATCCGTGAGCATTTATATTAACTGAACTGTGGATGCATTTTGAGTTTCCCTTTAAATAAGTTTCTATAACTTGTAGTGATAATCCTTAGTTTTGATTAATGTCGGATTGATTTCTTTTGTTTGGCAGTCATGTGATTGCTCCGTATAAAGAGTACCCACAACTGCTAGGTCTACTATTGAAATTGTTGAAGGAGCTGGTGGATTGGGTTCAAACAGCTGGTGGATTGTGACAACCTTTGATTTTTCAACTAAAGGGGTTCTCCAAGCTGCAGTGCAAGGGGAATTATGGCAGATGAAGGACGTGGATGGGAGGCTGCCCGAAATGATTGGATTGTGGCCAGAAAAGAGTGTCACATTCATCGACAATCATGATACAGGATCCACACAATAGTTATGGGCATTCCCTTCGGATAAAGTCATGTAAGGATATGCTTATGTTCTCACCCATCCAAGAATCCCTTCCATAGTGAGTTCTAATCATCTACTGTTGTTATGGTTTTTTTTTTTTTTTTCCTCCTACTGTAAGTATCCATAAAATTACATGTCCTCTGAGATTTGGATGGTTATAAGCACAATTGAACTGGTATGCTCCACCATACATGGACTAAAAAAATTTACCTTCCTAGCACATTTGAAGTGTCAGCTATTAGGTCCTTAATCAAACAGTTTGTGAAGAACCATGGTGTGTGCATTAAATAAACTTGAGTGAGATGTGTTCAAGAAGGTCCTGTACACATCTCACTTAACCATTGCCAAGATTCCATTGACCTGATGTTCCAAAAGGTTAAAAGCAGAGTTATTTTTGTTTTTGTTTTTGGGTTCAGTCACTTTTTCAGGTTGTAATAGGGAAGCTAGCACAGTGAGTTGTGTCCCTTTAACACATGGATAGTCACACAAAATTATTGTTAATGGCGAGTTCTTCTTCTTTATAGATGCTTTCAGACAACCGAACAAGCTGTAGTTGTTCATCAGCCAAGCAAAAGTCGTGACTTTGTATTATTTATGGAACCTAATATTGTGTAATAGTTTGATTGAGTTCGTTTTGAAAACTTTAAATAGTAAACAAGTGAGATTGATTGTTTGATCAAGTTGTTAATTATTTTGTTGGTATTATGGCTTTCATGATTGATTGTTTCATGAGTGGATTGAATGAATGGATTAGTAATTTAAATAAATAATTTAAAAAAATAAACATTTTTAGCCTCAATTTGTAACCAAGGCTGAAATTCCTGTGACTAAAGGCTTTAACCCCAGTTGTTAAGAACTGAGGTTAAAAATAGATTTAGCTTCAATTGAAGGCAACCGAGGCTAAAATTTGGATTTAGTCTTAGTTGGAAACAATGGAGGCTAAAATTTTGATTTAGCCTCATTTCAAGAAAACTGAAGCTAAAAAGTTCTTTTAGCCTCGCTTGAAGAACTGAGGCTATAAAAGTCATTTTAGCCTCGGTTGCTAAAACTAAGGCTAAAGCCTTTAGCCCCTGGGGTTTCAACCTTGGTTTGGATAACTGAGGCTAAAGGCTTTACCCTTATTTTTAAACATTTTTAGCCTCAATTTTGAACTGAGGCTAAAACCCCCTTTTCTTGTAGTGAGGAGTGGTAATAGTGTAGAATGTCAATCAATAAGGGTCATTTTTATTATCCAATAAGGGTCGAGTTATCATCCACCAAGGGTCAAGCTTAACAGTAAAAAGTTGAAAACCACTATAACACCCCGTAACTCTAGTACACGGGTGTTACCCTAACCAAAATCAGAATGGATTAATCAAATAGTCTGAACCCAACATATGCAGGATGGGACTTTTGGTCGACGTTAAGGCTATCCATCAAGGTCTCTAGGAGCCGAAACACACCCTACGACAATCAAGAAGGTGAGGTTACCTAAACACTAAAAATTTAAAATCATTATGTCAATGGATACCAGTACAACACACTTGTTATCAACACTTGAGGATTAGTTAGTGAGAAAAGAGGCACTCAGGGCCCCTCAAGTCCCTGTTTAGTTGTCAAAACAAAGTCTTAGCCCCATCTGACCATTGGGTTGCGATGTGTGGGCCAATTGGGGGCCCAAAGAGCATTATATTGCCCACCTGGGTCTCACCATCAGCCCAAAGCTGGGCATGGACCCCTACATGAGGTCCCCAAGACAATTAGACGGTATAGATTAGTCACAAACATCATAGTTGGCCCCAATCGAAGTGCATGTGCACCCCAGTGCTAGTGCTCGAGGTGCACTGAACGTCTGCTGTTGGTCAACCCAACTTTGACCGTACCAAAACACCAAATCCCTCCCGCCAATGGCGTATTCAAACTGATGACCATTGGACCTCAAAGTGGCCCACCATGACCACTTTCTGAGCCATCCGAACCGTTCAATTTCTTCGTGGGACCTGCCTGATCAAAAAATTAGAGGATTTTGATCCCTTGTAAACGGACGGCAGAGATGGGTTGCCGCCATCTAATACGTTACGTGTGGCAGATATATGCAAGATGGGACCCATCTGGGATCGCAAGAACGGCCCGTGATCGTCCCAGTCTGGCCATCTCAACCGTCCATCGCCTGAGAAAGTGATGCTCTCTCTCGTTCCGAAAATGGTCGGGCATGGCCTGCATATGAAAAAGTAGACAGGAGACTTTCCTCTCTAGGAAAGCTGGAGCTGGCTCAATCTCAGCCATTCCCTGGCCACATGGAAAGATCCCGACCGTCCTCTGTAAAGGATTTTGGAGAGAAATACTCCATCTCACGAGAGGGAGTAATGAGAACTTGAAGATCTCGTGAGATCTTTCCAAACTAACGTTTGGAGCCCGAGAAGTGGGCCCCAAATTGACTAGAGGCATCATCTTAACCGACCAAACGGACCGGATCAGAGCCATATACATTAAGTGATGATCTGCCATTAACGGGCAGATCATCTTCTCCAAGGAACCACCAAACGAGATGACAGGTCGGCCCCACCATACTCAGAAAAATTGCTTTTCTGGTGGGCTGAGACGTTAGCTGTCCTTCTCACCGTGTGGATGGGCCCATACAAGGCCATTTTTAATCACCACCATTGCAAGGTGGGTCATTTTCCTAGCCGTTGGAATTCTCTCCCTCTCAGCTATATAAAGAGCCCTGTAGATCTTGGGATCCGCACCAACGAGAGGAGAAAGAGAGAGGGAAAAGGAGAGAAAAGGAGAGAGGGAGAGGAGAAAGAGTGAGCTGAGTCAGCTCAACCCAACTCGCCCTGCTCTTAGCCCGAATTGGTCGAGTTGGTGGCTGTTCCACCAAGTTCCGGACCAGGTAATGCTCTGGTCATCACTCTGTTCCGATTTCCAGCATTGTAGGATCACATACCTCTTTCAATCCAGCCATTACAGTCCATAAACCAGGCCAAGAAATGCCTGTGTTTTGGACTGGAATCATGGCAGATATCGGGCCTTCATTCCAGCCCCAAAAAGCTCTGTTCTGAGCAGGCCTAACAAAAGCTCTGTTCTGAGCTGAATCCAGGCCTAGCAAAAGCTCTGTTCTGAGCAGGCCTAACAAAAGCTCTGTTCTGAGCTGAATCCAGGCCTAGCAACGCCTGCATTCCAGCCCCAAAACCAGCCATCTTAATGGCTGCGGTATGGGCCAAGAAATAGGCCTTCCTCAGACTTTGTTGTGGACTGAAACAATGGCCAAATGATGGCTGTGATCAGACCCAAAACGAGGCCAAGAAGCAGCTCAGATTCAGACCAAATCCAGGCCAACAATGGCCGTGCGTCAGGCCCAAACCAAGTAGTGTTGGAGCTCTGTTTTGAGCTGGAAACAGGCCAAGCAATGACTGTTTTCCAAGCTGAGAAACCAGCCAAGCAGGGGCTGCATTTCAGACTGAAGACGGTCCAAACAATGGCTGCACTTCAGGCTGAAAGCAGGCCAAACAACAGCCGTAGTTCAGGTTGGAACTTGGCCAATTAATGGCTGAGCTCTGGGCCGGAAATGTGGCAGGAAACTGACCTGATAGCAGATGAAAGCAGAGCCTAACGGTAGCTCTGTTTTGGGCCTAAAACCCAGGCCGAAGTCGATTTTCAAACTGCCTGTGTTCTGGACCAAGCACGGCCTCACATTTGGACAAGAAAGAAGGCAGAATTTGGGCTGTGTTGCAGTTGCAGGCCCACAAGCAGCCCACATCCTGGGGAGAAACACTTCGGCAGGTTGGGCTGAAATCACCATTCAACCGGAGACTACAAACAGACCTCCACTGGGCCTCCTTACTGATTTGAAATTGCCCCTTCAGTCAGACTGATGTGAGGTGTGGATTGGTGCAAGATCTGGATCGAAAATGGCGCCGTAATGGGCCCTTGTCCGTGCCTTCAATCCCAGCCGCAGGCAGCACCTTTGGGAGAACGTGAGTGAGAGCTGGAAACCAGCCCAGAATTGGGCTGGAAATCAGCCCAGAACTGGGCCGATTACAGCAAGGGAATGGGTGGGTTGTACCACATACATCTGTGGGCAGCACGCTGCAGTGGGCCACACATGGGCAAACACGGTGCACATACAAGATCTGTTCCCTTCATCTGGTGGGCCTCAAGCCTGAAAATTAGTCATCTCAAGTCATCAGACAAGGCACATATTTATTTTGAATGCAGACCACTAATTAACCTTTTTCAAGCCATTCGTTTTCCCCATACACCTATGGATCCACCTTTCTAGTGGACTAGTCTGAATTTGGAGCTAAGTCACACTTAACCACCTCAGATCTTACATATGTGGGCCACTTGTTTTGGCGCCTTCAGATGTCTACCTTTCTACTTGCAGACATGTGTGAGACATCAAAAGCAGGTACCCACATGAGCCTTAATCTCTGTGGGCCGCACCGTATGGACAGGTGGGCCGCACCATTGTTGTAAACAGGTGGGCCACACCACATATATATAGAGGTGGACCACACAGTAATAGCAGTGGACCTCACCTTGGTTAAAAACTCGGGTGGACCACACTTGCCCAATGGGCCGCATCCATGCGACTGGTGGGTTGCCAAGTTAGAGCCAAACAGGGCTCACCATGGCCCAGTTTTAGGCCGTTTAGGAGCAGCAAATGTGGGCCCTAATCGAGCCCAGTTTATACAAAAATGGGGGCAAGCATTTGGTGGGCTTGATTGTCCCTCGATGGCAGCCCAAACGACCTTAATTTAGGGCCTTTCAACCCTCCACCAAATCCTCATGCTTTAAACCTTGGAAGTCATTGTCTAATGCAAATAAATTCATATAGGGGACTATTCAAGTGGTGTGGAGTCACTATCTTCTCGAGAAAATTTGCATCTAGAAGCGCTCTACGTCTTGGCCGGTGATGATTTTCCTCCCCCTGAGCTTTCCATTCTCAACTAGACTAGAAATATTTAATTTAGTGATTTAAAGGTCAATTAGATTAGTGATAAATTGTGAGGAAATATACTGCACTTACTTGATATGTTTATTTAGAGTAATGACTCCCTTGCTTATTACTTGCTTAGATCTTTAAACATGTGCATTGAACTAGCTAGATGATTAAATCAGTTACTCATTGTATGTGTCATGTGTTAGCTCAATTAGTATGTATTTGTAAAAGAAATATATGTGTTGTTCTTTATTCCTTATTCATGATAAGATCTATGTTGTTGTTATGCTGTTATGACACACACATTGTTTTATCCTATTATAGTGTAACTCTATCTTTTATTGATTCTACTATTGCATGTAAACTAGCGTTGAACACCACTAGGATGCATGTCACTTTAGTCGTAGCGTCCCCTATGGGCAAATTTATGAAAATAGATAAAGTATGCAAGGCATGTCCCATCACGCTCACAAATTGCGAGGTCGTTGTGAACCTTATTGTCATGCCCGTCAAACAGTTTGACGTCATCCTTAGGATGGACTGGCTTACGTTGGTGTGTGCAGTCATGGATTGTCGCGACAAAATAGTGACTATATCCATCTTAGGGAAGGCCTCTTTCACTTTGAAGGAGAGGGGCAAATGCCAAGAGTTCGAGAGCTTGCAGGATCTAGAGGAAACTGAGTCAGTGAAAGCCACTATCGGAGGAATACCAATAGTCCGAGACTTTTCCGAAGTATTCCAAGAGATACCAAGACTGCCTCCTAGGCGTGTGATAGATTTTTATATCGACCTCAAGCCAGGAACCGCTCCTATATCTCTCCCTCCATTTCGCATGCCTCCTTGCGAGATGGAGGAGCTAATGAGTCAGATTAATGAACTGCTGGCACGAGGTTTTATCCGTCCCAGCGTTTCTCCCTGCGGAGCGCTGGTCCTCTTTGTCAAGAAGAAGGACGAGTCAATGTATCTTTGTATAGACTATCGGAGACTGAATGATGTGACAATCAAGAACAAATATCCCCTACTGCATATCGACGATTTATTTAATCAGCTGAAGGACGCCAAGTACTTCTCCAAGATAGATCTGTGCTCGGGGTATCACCAGTTGAGAATTAGGGATGAGGATATCCTAAAGCTGGCCTTCAAGACTCGTTATGGGTACTACAAGTTCCTGGTGATGTCTTTCGGTCTCACAAATGCTCCAACAGTTTTCATGGAGCTGATGAACCAGGTTTTCATGCCTTACCTAGATCGGTTCATGATCGTATTTATCGATGATATCTTGGTTTACTCGAAATGCCAAGAAGAGCACGAATAACACTTGCGCACAGTCCTGAATACTCTTAAGGAGAATCGACTGTACGCTAAGCTAAGCAAGTGTGAATTCTGGAAAGAGGAAGTGAAATTCCTAGGGAACGTGGTGACAGTAGAAGGAATAGCAGTCGATCTAGCCAAAGTGGAAGCAGTATCTAAGTGGGAGCAGCCCACTACAGTGACCAAAGTTCGGAGTTTCCTAGGTATGGATGGGTACTACTGGCGCTTTATCAAGGAATTCTCCAGAATCGCGCGACCACTCTCTCAACTGACAAAGAAGAGCGCTCGATTCACATGGGACGAGAATACAGAAGCAGCGTTCCAAGAACTGAAAATGAGACTAACTTCCGCGCCGATACTCATCCTTCCATAAGAAGGAGAGATGTTCGTGGTGTACAGTGACACGACTAAATAAGTACCTTATGTCAGAATTGAGAAATTCTATGGCTCGAATCTTTAGTATTCTTTTATTTATCACCTGTGTCTACTATTTAGGCAGATTACCGTCGCCTATTGTCACTAAGAAACTGAAAGAAACCTCAGAAACGGAAGAAAGGGGGGAGATCTTTCTCAATCAATCCCTTTGCCCTCCCATTCTAAGGATTCTTGTGGTTCCGGAGGATCCAGCTACAGGAGAACCAGGAACGGAGAGCTCTTCCCCTTTTTCCACCCGTTGGAATTAGGGTGCGTATTGATGTAGAACGACAAGGTGATCGCTTATGCCTCTCGCTAGCTAAAGAAGCATGAGGAAAACTACCCGACTCATGACCTGAAATTGGTAGTTGTGGTCTTTACCTTAAAGATATGGAGGTATTATTTATACGGAGAGGATTTTCAGTTATTCTGTGATCACAAGAGCCTAAAATACATATTCACGTGAAAAGACTTGAACATGCGCCAACATCGGTGGATGGAGATACTTAAAGACTTCCGCTTCGATATCTCATACCACCCTGGCAAGGCGAACTTGGTGGCCGATGCCCTAAGTCGGAAGAAGAAGCATGAGCTAGTAGCCACTCTGATGATCAAGGAGTGGGAGATGATGGAGTTCGTACAGGACTTCGACGTTCAGCTCACCCTCAATGAACCTGATGCTTATGTGGCTCTATCGACTACAGAGCCGACCCTGGTTCAGCACGTGATCTCCGCACAGGACCAGGATGAATGACTTGTCAAGATGAATGAAAAATCTAAGAGCGATGAAATGCCTAACTAGAGGGTGGGTAGCGACGGCAGCCTTCGGTACCAGGGGCGAGTATGCGTTCCAAACGATGCCGAATTGAGAAAGGAAGTAATGGTAGAAGCCCACCATTCTAAATTAGCTGTCCACCCGGGAAGCATTAAGATGTACAACGATGTTAAAAGGCAGTATTGGTGGAGCAACATGAAGAGAGACATTGCAGGCTTTGTAGCAAAGTGCATAGTGTGTCAAAAGATCAAGGCCGAACATTGCAAGCCTGCTGGCCTCCTTCAGCCGCTACCACTAGCCCAATGGAAGTGGGATAACATTTTTATGGACTTCATATCTGGTCTTCCTAGGACGTAGAGAAAGCACGACTCGATCTAGGTCATCGTTGATAGGTTGACAAAGGCAGCCCAATTCCTTTCGATTCGCATGACAGATTCCACAAATAATTTGACAAAGATATACATTCGAGAAGTCGTGCGATCTTATGGAGTCCCACAGGAAATTATATTAAATCGAGACTCCAGATTTACTTCTACCTTCTGGAAGAGGCTGCAGGAAAAGATGGGCACAGAGCTTAAATTCAACACTGCGTTCCTTCCTCAGACAGACGAGCAGACTGAAAGGGTAAATTAGATCTCGAAGGATATACTGAGAGCGTGCATTTTGAATTTTCAGGGTAATTGGGATGACCACTTGGCTCTTGCAAAATTTGCATATAACAACAGCTTCCAGTCCAGCATAGGCATGACATCGTATGAGGCTTTCTATGGTCACCCTTGTCGAGCCCCTCAGTGTTGGGCAGAAATTGAAGAGAGAAGCTTGTTTTGGCTCGAGCTTGTTCAGGACACCACCCAAGTCATCGATGTGGCTAGAAAGTGCTTGTGCATCGCCCAGAGTAGGAAGAAAAGCTCTGCGTATAACCGACGGCGCAATCTGGAGTTTGCGACTGACGACCATGTATTTCTGAAGGTGTCGCCTATAAAGGGTCTAATGAGGTTCAGACAGCAAGGGAAACAAACACCTCATTTTATCGGGCCTTTCAAGATTTTAGATCGCATGGGGGCCGTAGCATACCAACTTGCATTGCCTACTACATTGGCCGGTATTCACAACGTCTTTCACGTGTCCATGTTAAAGAAATATATGCCAGATGAGTTACACATCGTTAGCTGGGAGCAGATCGAGCTGATGGATAACACCTCTTATACTTACGAACCCATCCATATCTTGGACCACAAGGAGCAGGTCTTATGGACAAAGACTATACCATTAGTCGAGGTTCTTTGGTTACATCTTGGAGAAGAAGAGACGACTTGAGAATGAGAAGTTGAGGTTAATGAGAAATACCCTCATTTGTTCGATAGCACACCTTAGGTAATTTTGAGGATGAAAATTTTCTTTTAGGGTGGTAGACTGTAACACCCTGTACCTCTTGTACATGGGTGTTACCCTTTTTTAAACCCGCATTAACCAAAATCAGAATGGATTAATCAAATAGTCTGAACTCAACATATGCAGTATGGGACTTCCGGTCGATGTTAAGGGGGTCTTTAGAAGCCGAAACATGCCATACGACAGTTAAGAAGGTGAGGTTACCTGAACACTCCAAATTTAAAACCATTATGTCAATGGATACTAGTACAACACACTTGTTATCAACACTTGAGGATTAGTTAGTGAGAAAAAAGGCACTTAGGGCCCCTTAACTCCTTGTTTAGCCGTCAAAACAAAGTCTTAGACCCATCTGACCATTGGGTTGCGATGTGTGGACCAATTGGGGCCACGAAGGGCATTATATGGCCCACCTGGGTCTCACCATTGGCCCAAAGCTGAGCCTGGACCCCTATATGACGTCCCCAAGACAATTAGATGGTATAAATTTGGTCATAAACATCATAGTGGGCCCCAACTGAAGTGCATGTGCACGAGGTGCACTGGACGTTTGTTGTTGGTCCAACCAGCTTTGATCGTGCCAAAACACAAAATCCCTCTGCCGCCAATGGCGTATTCAAACAGACGACCTTTGGACCTCAAAGTGGCCCACCATGGCCACTTTTCGAGCTATCCGAACCATTCAACTTCTTCGTGGGACCTGCCTGATCAAAATCATATAGGCTTTTGATCCATTGTAAACGGACAGGAGAGATGGGTTGCCACCATCCAATACGTTACGTGTGATAGATATCTATAAGATGGGACCCATCTGGGATCGCATGAACGGCCCGTGATCGTCCCGGTCTGGTCATCTCAACCATCCATCGCCTGAGAAAGCGATGCTCTCTCTCGTTCTGAAAATGGACGGGCATGGCTTGCATATGAAAAAGCCGAAAGGAGACTTTCCTCTCTAGGAAAGCTGGAACTAGCTCAATCTCAGCCATTCCCTGGCCACGTGAAAAGATCTCGAGCGTCCTCTGTAAAGCGAGAAGGGATTTTGGAGAGAAATACTCCTTCTCAGGAGAGGGAGTAGTGAGAACTTGAAGATCTCGTGAGATCTTTCCAAACTAACGTTTGGAGCCCGAGAAGTGGGCCCCACATTGACCAGAGGCATCATCTGAACTGACCAAACAGACTGGATCACAGCCATATACATCAAGTGATGATCTGCCATTAACGGGCAGATCATCTTCTCCAAGGAACCACCAAACGAGATGACAGGTCCGGCCCACCATACTCACAAAAATTGCTTTTCTAGTGGGCCGGGACGCTAGCTGTCCATCTCACCGTGTGGATGGGCCCCATACAAGGCCATTTTTAATCACCACCGTTGCAAGGTGGGTCATTTTTCCAGCCGTTGGAATTCTCTCCCTCTCAGTTATATGAAGAGCCTTGTAGCTCTTGGGATCCACACCAACGAGATTAGAAAGAGAGAGGGAAAAAGAGTGAAAAGGGGAGAGAGAGAGAGAGCTGAGTCAGCTCAACCTAACTTGCCCAACTCTCAGCCCAACTCGGTCGAGTTGGTGGCTGTCCCACCAAGTTCCGGACCAGGTAATGCTCTGGTTGTCACTCTGTTCCGAATTCCAGATTGTAGGATCACATACCTCTTTCAATCCAGCCATTACAGTCCATAAACCAGGCCAAGAAATGCCTGTGTTTTGGACTGGAATCATGGCAGATATCGGGCCTCCATAAGGCCGTGTTTCAGACTTATAACAGGCCTAACAAAAGCTCTGTTCTGAGCTGAATCCGGGCCTAGCAACGCCTGCATTCCGGCCCCAAAACCAGCCTTCTTAATGGCTGCGGTATGGGCCGAGAAACAGGCCTTCATCAGACTCTGTTGTGGACTGAAACAATGGCCAAATGATGGCTGTGATCAGACCCAAAACGAGGCCAGGAAACAGCTCAGATTCAGACCAAATCCAGGCCAACAATGGCCGTGCATCAGGCCCAAACCAAGTAGTGTTGGAGCTATACTTTGAGCTGGAAACAGGCTAAGTAATGGTTGTTTTCCAAGCTGAGAAACCAGCCAAGCAGTGGCTGCATTTCAGACCGAAGACGGTCCAAACAATGGCTGCGCTTCAGGCTGAAAGCAGGTCAAACAACAGCCGTAGTTCGGGTTGGAACTCAGCCAATTAATGGCTGAGCTCTGGGCCAGAAATGTGGCAGGAAAATGACCTGATAGCAGATGAAAGCAGAGCCTAACGGTAGCTCTGTTTTGGGCCAAAAACCCAGGCTGAAGTCGGCTTTCAAACTACCTGTGTTCTGGACCAAGCTCGGCCTCACATTTGGACAAGAAAGAAGGCAGAATTTGGGCTGTGTTGCAGTTGCAGGCCCAAAAATCAGCCCACATCCTGGGGAGAAACACTTCAGCAGGTTGGGCTGAAATCACCATTCAACCAGAGACTGCAAACAGACCTCAACTGGGTCTCCTAACTGATCTGAAATTGCCCCTTCAGTCGGACTGATGTGAGGTGTGGATTAGTCCAAGATCTGGACCGAAAATAGCGCCGCAATGGGCCCCTGTCCGTGCCTTCAATCCCAGCTGCAGGCAGCACCTTGGGAGAACGTGAGTGAGAGCTAGAAACCGGCCCAGAATTGGGCCGGAAATCAGCCCAGAACTGGGCCGATTACAGGAAGGGAATGGGTGGGTTGTACCACATACATCTGTAGGCTACACGCTGCAGTGGACTGGCAGTGGGCCATACATGGGCTAACATGGTGCACATACGAGATCTATTCCCTTCATCAGGTGGGCCTCAAGCCTGAAAATTAGCCCGCTCAAATCATCAGACAAGGCACAGATTTATGTTGAATGCAGACCATTGATTAGCCTTTTTCCAGCCATTCGTTTTCCCCATACACCTATGGGCCCACCTTTCTAGTGGACTAGCCTGAATTTGGAGCTAAGTCACAGTTAACCACCTCGTACTTACATATGTGAGCCACTTGTTTTGGCGCCTTGAATTGTCTAACTTTCCACTTGCAGACGTGTGTGAGACATCAAAAGCAGGTACCCACATGAGCCTTAATCTCTATGGGCTGCACCCTGCAGAGCTGTGGGCCGCACCATATGGACAGGTGGGACGCACCATGGTTGTAAACAGGTGGGCCACACACTAACAACAGTGGGCCTCACCTTGGTTAAAAACTCGGGTGGACCACACTTGCCTAGTGGGCCACATCCATGCAACTGGTGGGCTGCCAAGTTAGAGCCAAACAGGGCTCACCATGGCCCAGTTTTAGGCCGTTTTGGAGCAACAAATGTGGGCCCTAATCGGGCCTAGTTTTTACAAAAATGAGGCCAACCCACCAAATCCTCGTGATGGCAGCCCAAACGACCTTAATTTAGGGCCTTCCAACCCTCCACCAAATCCTCATGCTTTAAATCTTGGAACTCATTACCTAATGCAAATAAATTCATATAGGGGACTAATCAAGTGGTGTGGAGTTACTATCTTCTCGAGGAAATTTGCATATAGAGTTACTTGATATGTTTATTTAGAGTAATGACTCCCCTGCTTATTACTTGCATAGATCTTTGAACATGTGTATTGAACTAGCTAGATGATTAAATCAATTACACATTGTATGTGTCATGTGTTAGCTCAGTTAGTATGTATTTGTAAAAGAAATATATGTGTTGTTCCTTATTCCTTATTCATGATAAGATCCATTTTGCTGTTATGCTGTTCTGACACACACATTGTTGGAATCTCTCCAAGGGAAGTTCTATCAAAGGAGAGTTCGTGCTTGGGTGTAACTAGACTAGCCGTGATGTGAGTAGGCCCTTGACATGGAAGTTTTGGTTGTTGGCATTTGACTATGGGGTTTACCATCCATGTGTGGTTTCACCTAACTGACTTAGGATGAACTTCGTAACCTTTAAAATATCGCAGTTTACTCGTCTTTGAACCATTCATGTCGTCATGTTTTAATTGTCATATTTAGTGATTTCAACATTTCATTCCCAGTTAGCATTGGTGGTGGCCCTTCACATTGAATTGATTGACCACGTGTCGGTAGGTACTACACACACCCTAAGGTGGTAGATTCATGAGCCGAGGATGGTGGTCATGAGACACTATGCTCGAGCCGTCAGCCTATGCTGGGCTGTGAGCTCCCCATAATGACCATGAGCTTATTTAAATTGGTTGGTTGTAATTGGACTAATAACGTGTTGGCTAATCATACATATAGGCACAGACCAACATCTATTGCTATCGTACGTGACATACGTATTTGCCTAACTAGATGTTTTTTCCAGGGCACAGACCAGCATCTATTATTGTCGTACATATTTGCTTGACTGAATGTTTTTCCTGGGGCGTAGACCGTCTGGATGTTTTTCCCGGGTCAATGATTGCACGGGTGACAAGTCCACTGTTCGCACGGATAAACATCCCTGAGGCGATGATTGCATTCACGCATTCTTGCACATAATAAGACTGCATCTGCTGTGTTTTGGATTGTCTGTATGTCTTATGTTATTCCTTGTCTAGGGCAGCGGTGTGTAATCTTGAGGAGAGATCATACTAAGCTAGCCACTTTTTCATCAATGTTCAACCATACAGAGGATGTAGGGACAAATGGATTTGCGATGGATCAGGAGGAGGCTGCAGTCGAGGAGGAGCCTGAAGATGAGGAGCCGTATCAAGAGGCAACAATGTATTATGGCCTTAATCAGTAGCTTTCCTTTGATAGTTTATTTAGAATTGTTGCATTGAACTTAAAGTTTTGTAATTGGCCTCCAGCTGAGTGGGTCAGAATATTGCTCATATGTTGGATCGGATATATGTTATGTTTCATTTCCACTATTTGTACTTTACTTCACTTGTTGATTACCATTATCATTAGCTAACTCTTGGATTTTTGGAATGCTAGTCATGTACTCGGGTTTTTAAAACCGGGGCGTTACAACTACAAACCTTAATATTTGACAACCAAGACCCTTAATGATTAACAACCACGACCCTTAATTGTTAACAACCTCAATCCATAGTAGATAACAACCACGACCTTTCATGTTGTTTTGTTCAACTCCACCCTTACCCTAGACCCTTCACCTTTGACAATCTATACTCGTCCATTTTCATTACATGTTAACTAATATTAGAAGATTATGGCTCCCTAGCCTATTTTAATCTATTATGATGGGGAGGGTGTATATGAGAAAGGGAACTTTCTCGTACGTGGGTAGGGACTCGAAATGGGGTATTGTGAGGGAAGATATTACGTATCAGGAGCTCAAAAATAAAATATATTAGATTACAAAGACATCATCAGATGAATTTGATTTGGGAATAAAGGTCATGTACGATGAGGCATTAGGTGGATGTAACACCTTGATTTTATTTTTCTTTCCTTCATCCTCGGGTAGTGGATACACTTGAGTAAAATCTAAATTTTGAATCATCTTGTATATACGTCAACATATTGAGATTAGGTATGCTAAAACTTGAAATCTACTCATGAAACTTAATCCCTAGAACTCTACTGGCCATAAAATCGATTATAACTTCTTGTTAAGTAGTTTAACCATACAACTTTGTAATCGAGACCCGGAATTCAAGATACGTCATATGTTGGGTCCTCATCACTTAATACGTAAAATCCATCATTTGATCGACCAACAAAATTAAATCACCGCATCACCCAATTTATGGAAAATCACAACTAAATCATGCCATAATCTTAGTAACATCTGATCACCAATTCTCATTATGATATGACCATTAGATTTACCATAATATGCACTTGACGATCAAAATTGTGTTGATCATGTAAGTGCTGAAATGATTAAAGCATACTTTAGTTGTCAAATTTTGTATAGTCAAAATAACTTGACAAGAGATCTTCAAGACCGGTCCATAATCAAGAGAAGATCAAGCTTAAGATAGGTTCATTCTCAAGAGAAGATCAAGCTCAAGATCAATTGAGGTTCAAGAATAAATCAAGCTAAAAAGTTAAAATGAAGTCCGTAATCAAGTTCAAGATAAAAAAGTTTAGATATTTCACATATCTCAGGTAGTATAAAATCCTAGAAAGGCCTTAGGTGGTGCTTTCAAAAATTATTTAAATTGGGTTTTTATACTTATGTTTGCTTGGAATTCGACCAACGTAAGGTCTGGTTTGATTAGTATAAGTTTTCTCGACCAATCCAAGTTCAAGTCAAAGCATAACTATTTTTTAGTTGCAAATTCAACTGGTCGAATTTTTGGTTAAATTAGTTGAAGCTTGACCTTCGACCAGCCCGAGAAAATTTGACTCCAAGTCTAGGAACTAAATCATTTCGGATTTTGGAAACTTTGACTAGTCGAAGACCAAATTCGACTAGTCGAACAAAACTCTTGGACTAGTCAAATTGATCCTCGAGTCAGTCGACGTTTGGATAAATCTTATCCTGTGCGGTCCGAAATCCATTAAACGGAATCTGGTCTGCTCGGGGTAATCGATGACTACCTTGGGCTAGTTGAATATTTAACTTCTTTGCCTATAAATTGAGTTCCTCTCTCAATTTGAAATATTAATTATTATTATCAAAATTCTTCTGCAAGAGAGAGAAAAGCTCTAGTTATTAGCAAGCTATTTGAAGAGTATTTATAAATTTTATTTATAGCTTTGTGTTTAATTCCCTTAATCTCAATATCTTTCCATTATGATTTTAAAGAAAGTAAACTATACTCTTCCTTTTAGATTTAAAAGAATTAACTTAAGTAGCCATTGGTTTGAACTTAATTAAAATTAATAGAACCCTAAACCTTTTCTGCCTAAACATTGAAAAATTGACATTTAAGAAAGCGGTTCTTCGGCTACAACTTCTAATACGTCTTCTACGGTAAAGTTAAGTATACTTTCAATTCTTTACTTGGTTTTTCTGAGATAACCAAAAAACTCAGTGCAGATTTTGTCTGAGATAGCCTGAAAATCTCAATAAAGAGTTTGATTGTAATAGCTCGGTAAAATCACAAAAACTGTATCAGGTTTTAAGGTAACTCTGAGAAAACCTTTTTCATAGTGAAAGCTAAGATTATGTGTAAGGTAATTTTAGCAGTGAAGTAGGTGTGGCTGTTTTAGAACAGTTTTTGACACACTGAACCACTATAATTCTCTGTGTTATGTAGTAAATGATTTTATTTTTATGTGGTGAATGGTTGTAATTTATTTTATATTAAAGAAGTGAATGATTGTAATATTTATTTTTATTTACTCTTGTAAATTTGATATTTTGATTTTAAAGAAATTTGTGAAATAAGGTTGTCCTGCCTAAACTTTAGATAAAGGTTGTCTTACGAATCATTTGAAATCAACGTCTCAATACTTAGGCAATTGAGATGTCTAATTTATTTATTATTCAGCACTTTATTTGATTATTTGGCATAGTTATATTCACCCCACCTCTAAGACTTCTTAACCTCTCATTTTTAAGTAGTATCAGAGTAGGTAACTCTATTTTTTTTTTGGATTAATCTCCTTAAGTTAAATTTAGAGCTTTATTATGTCAAATTTCAATAGTTTGTCTATTACCAGACCACTTCCTTTTGATGACTTTAATTATTCATAATGGAAGGCCAAAATAAAGATTTTTCTCAAATCCTTAAATGAAAGTGTGTGGCAAGCCACTGTGACTAAATGGAGACTTCATATGACTGAAGTAATAGTCAAGGATGGAACTAAATATATGAGAGAAACTGCATTCTATTTATGTACTGCTGGTCAGAAAAGTGAAAGCAGTGTTAATGCTAATGCCTTATATGTAATAACTTGCACTCTATCGCTTGATGAATTCAAAAGAATTATTTCATACTATACAGCTAAGTAAGCATGGGACATTCTCGAAATGACACATGAAGGAACAATTATTATCAAGAAATAAAAAATATAAATCCTCACAACCAGATTTGAGGAGATTCGTATATAAGAAAATGAATCTTTTATGGACTTATGTACTAAACCGAATGACATAGTAAATTTCATGTGAGGTCTAGGAGATGGAATCCCTGAAAGCAAGGTTTACGCAAAAATACTGCGATCTATTCCTAATAGGTTCAATTATAAGGTTACTGCTATACAGGAATTAAGGGATACTCATATTATCAAAGTTGAGGAGTTAGTTGGTTCTCTTCAAACTTATGAGTTGAATTTTAAGGCTCCTAAAGTTAAGTCCATTGCTCTTAAATCTTCTAAATCTAATTCTAATGTTTAAGAAAATGAAGATAATATGTCTATGTTAACAAAGAAATTTTATAGAATTTTAAAAAATAAGAAATTAAAGAATAGATTTTCAAAAATCATTTGATAAAAGAAAAGAAAAAATTTAATTCTTGAAAATGTAAAATAAAAGACAATTAATATTTCAAATATCATGAATATGAGCACTTGGCTAATAAATGTCGTAAAAAAGATAAATATAAAATAAATGACATTATAGCTACTTGGGATGAATCATTTGATTCTGAAGCTACTTTTGAATCTGATGAATCAGACCGAGAAAATGCAAATGATGTGAAAGCCTTTATAAAGATAGCCAGAGTCACTTCTTTAGATAACTGTGATATGTCTGACTATGAAAATCTCAGAAGTTTTAGAACTTGAAAATTCAAAAAGAAAAATATGTTAAACTGAAAGAAGAACTTGAAAAAGTAGTTTTAGAAAAATCTCAATTTTTTTATTATTTTGAAAAAACTAAATTAGATATAAGTTTTAAATCTTCTGAATTGCAAAAACTCAAAAAAGAAAATGAGAAGTTAAAACTAGAAGTTTCTTCCCTTCAGAGTTCAAAGGACACTTGGAAATATGTCGTTGGTGACCAAAAGTTTGAAAAATTGTTAACCTCATCGAGGCGATGTGTTGACAGGTTTGGTCTAGGTTATATTAAAAATAACTCTTTGAAAACCAATGATTTAACTCTTACTTTTTTTTTTTTTTGAGAGGCAACTGAAATATATTAAGAAGCAAAAGGGGAACTTACAAAAAACAAGAGGAAGAAAAAACAAAAACCCAAGCAAAGAAAACGCCAAAGCAAGAAAAATGCAGAAAGGAAAACCTAAAAGGAGGGAAGCGAATCGCTGAGATAGCGAAAAAAATGCTAAGATCCTAGGAAAAGAAAATCTTCATCTTTTAAAACGGCAACATTAGCGGCCCATTCGATCACCAGACGTTTTTCTTTTGACGCAATGACCTCAGCTGAGTTTGAGAGATTCCTAAAGCACCTCTCGTTTCGTTCTCCCCAAACGGACCACCAAATGACTAGGAGAGCCATTCTCCAAATCTGCGTCTTCTTTTTTCCTAACTTTATGCCGTGCCACGCCTTAAGAAGAAGATTCGCTGAGAACGAGAGACACCAGCTGACTTGAAAGACCAAAAAAAATTCTGCCCAGATAGAGTAAGTGAAAAAGCAATGCAGCAGCAAATGGTCAACTGATTCTGCAGTCCTCATGCAACAGAGACAGATGTTGGGGAGCACCATTCCTCTCTTCTTTAAATTGTCGATAGTGAGAATTTTCTTTTTTGCTGCCAACCAACCGAAAGCCAAAATCTTTGGGGGAGCAAAGTAGCGCCAAACATGGGCTGAAAAAGGATCAGACAAAAGGGTGCCATGAAGCTGGTACTGATTGTAGAAAGATTTGACCGTGTAGGCAGCAGATTTATCGAGTTTCCAGTAGATTCTATCTTCCATATTCTGATTAGGACTGATTTTATATATACGATCTAGCAGGCTGACAAGATTGGGTATCTCCCAGTCCTCCAAATTTCGTCTACAAATCAGATTCCACACCGGTCTGTCTTCCTTTGAGGAAAAAATATCGGCCACCACTGCGTCTTGATTGGAAGCCAAACGGAAGATAGAGGGGAAGGAATCTTGAAGAGTATTGTCCCCCACCCAAATGTCTTTCCAGAACCGTATTCGATTGTCTTTGCCTATATCGAAACCGATATCTTTGAGGATGACCTTTTTGAGACGAAGATGCCCTTCCAGATAGCAGAGGCCCTATGCTCACATGACTCTTTGGTCCACCAGCCCCCAGGTGAAGTGCCATATTTGTTCTTTATAATCTTGATCCAAAGACTATCTTTTTCGGATCCAAACCTCCAAATCCACTTCCCTAGAAGAGCCCTATTCATAATCTTGAGGTCTTTGATACCCGCCCCACCTTCTTCGTAATGCTTGCAAACCTGATTCCAGTCCATCAGATGAAATCTCTTCAGATTCTCCTTCCCGTGCCATAAGAAATCCCTTCTATGCTTGTTGATGGATGCCAAAACAGATGCAGGGCATCTAAATAAGGACATATAATAGAGGGGGAGGCTTGAGAGGGCTGATTTGATTAAAGTGAGTCGACCACCCAAAGAAAGAAAACGGCACTGCCATTTAGCTAAAAATTTCTCAAACCTTAGGATGATCTTGTTCCATAGGGAGATTGGAGGAGGGCCGATGCAGAGCGGGAGACCAACGTAGGTAGTCGGGAAAGAGGACGGAGAACAACCGATGCACGAAGCGAAACGAGAAACTTCTTCTTCTTCCAGGTTCACCCCATATAATCTTGACTTTCTCAGATTAATTCTTAGACCAGAAACTGCCTCAAAATAGTAAATAGAAGTTCGCAGATTGTCCACCATAACAGGATTAGCATCAGAGAAAATGAAGAAAGACTTTAACTCTTACTTTTGTAAGAGGAGAATCCTCAAGCTCTAAAGGAAAGACTTTAAGAGATTCAAATCATAATGATTTTAAAAACTCAAAAACTTCTCAAGTCTCTAAAATAAAAAATAATGTCATCAGCTACAAATATTAAATGAATGATAAACCACCCTTAGCTGAAAAAATTGTGGACTTGCTTAAAGTGCTTCTGAAATCCAACTCAGATGAAATTGGAGTTAATAGAAAAAGGAGAAATCCTAACTCTCAAATACAACAAAATTTAAGAGATACTCCTAAACCTAGAACTGTAATGAAATAGGTTCCAAAGGTTAAGTATCTTGTTGCCCACACAGCTTTCAAAGTCATAAGCCGCTCAAGATGGTACCTAAATGGTGGATGTTCTAGACACATGACAACCAACAAGGCGATATTCATGAATATCAATGAGGTAAATGGTGGCTCAGTCACTTTTGGAGATCGAAGAATTGTAATATAATTGGCCAAGGTACTGTACAACTTCCTAACTTACCTCTATTTCAAAATGTGCTTTTATATTCAAGGATTAAAACATAATATTTTAAGCATATCTCAGATCTGTGATAATAAATACAGTGTGAAATTTTCAGATCATGAATGTGAGATTATGAATGAGAAAGGTAGTGTAATATTAAATGGTCGTAGGACATCTGAAAATTGATATATAATTGATAATTCTTACTCAACAAACCATTCATGTTACATGATCTAAACAGACGAGACTGAACTATGACATAAACGTCTTTAACATGTGAACTATAGAGATTTATATAAATTGAGCAAAAGAGATCACTTACGTGGCTTACACAAGCTGAAAAAGATAGAGAAAGTTTGTGTTGCATGTCAAATCGACAAACAGATTTGGAGTAGTCATAAGAAAGTGAAATCCTTAATCATTATTAAACCTCTAGAACCACTCCACATGGATTTAATTAGACCAACTAGAACGGAGAGTAGAGGTGAAAATAAGTATTTTCTAGTCATAGTTGATGACTACCCCAAATATATGTGGGTATAGCCTTCTTAAGAGAAAAATCAGATAGTCTTAATGAAGTCAGAAAAATTTAAAAACATATCCAGATTGAAAAAGAGATATCCATGGTCAAAATTAGAAGTGATCATGGCACTGAATTTGAGAATAGTCATTTTAAGAAGTACTATAATAATCATAGTATATCGCATGAATTCTCTACTCCTAAAACACCTCGAAAAAATGGAATTATTAAAAAAGCTACTGTAATGGTAAATAACATGAATCTACCAAAAAACATGGGTTAAACCTGTTAATACTACATGTTATATTATAAATCATGTTTATACTAGAAAAGCTAAAAACAAAATAGCTTATGAATTATGGTTTAATAAAAAGCCCACATTTAAATATTTTTAAACTTTTGGAAGCAAATGTTTTATATTATGCGATTGAAAAAATTTGAGAAAATTTGAAATTAAGAGCGATGAGGGAATATTTTTAAGTTATGACTAAATATTTGGGTACACAAAATTCTTAACAAAAGAACTAGGGTGATTCAAGAATCTATAAATGTTATGATAGATGATCGATAAATCACACCCAATCTTAATCAAGATGATGATGAAGTAAATGTGATTAATATACCTGACTCTTCATTAAATCAGTCAATACTGAGACAAGAATATTTAAAGTTCATCTGACAAATCAAATACTTGTTAACTCTCGTACTGATGTTCAAACAAGATTACAACCAGAAAATATATGTAATTATGTCTATTTCACTTTCCAAATTGAACCAGCAAATGTAAATGAAACACTTGTTGATGAAAGTTTGATAATTGTGATGCAAGAAGAGTTAAATCAATTTGTTAGAAATGATGTATGGTACTTGGTTTCCAGACCTACTGATAAATATGTAATTGGAACCAAATGAATTTTTAAGAATAAAACTGATGAAATGGGTAATATTATCATAAATAAGCTTGACTGGTTGTACAAGGGTACACTCAAATAGAAGGTATTAATTATGATGAAACATTTGCTTCAGTTGCGCATCTTGAATCTATAAGTTTATTTATCTCGATTACATGCCATAAAAAATTCAAATTTTATCAAATGGATGTTAAAAGTGTGTTTTTAAATGATGATCTACATGAGGAAGTATATGTTGAACAACCAAAGGGTTTTGAAGATCCCAAACTTTCAAATCATGTGTACCGTCTTAAAATGACTCTTTATGGTTTAAAACAAGCTCACAAGGCATTGTATAAAAAACTAACTAAATTTTTAGTCATAATTTTATTATGGGCAGTGTTGATAAAATCTTATTCGTAAAAAAATATAATGATCATATATTGATAGTTCAGATCTACGCTGACGATATCATTTAAGGATTTACATGCACTAACTTATCTATTGAGTTTGCAGATCTAATGAAATTCATGTTTGAAATGAGTATGGTTGAAAAACTAAACTATTTCCTTAGATTACAAGTTAAATAACTTGAAGATGGTATATTCATCTCATAGACCAAATATGCCTTGAACCTTGTAGAAAGGTTTGGGTTTGATAATGGAAAAAATTTTTAGAGTCCAATAAGTATGACTCGTAAACTCTCAAAGGATGAATCAGGTAAAAGTGTAAACTCTCATTTATATCGAAGTATGATTGGTAGTCTTATATACTTAACTGCTTGTAGACCTGATACTTCTTTTAGTGTTGGAATATGTGCTAAATATTAACCTAATCCTAAGGAATCACATTTAATTGTTGTTAAACGGATAATCAGATATGTCTCAAGTTCTGTGAACTTAGGACTACGGTACCCATATGATACGTCTGTACAAATTGCCGGATATACTGATGTAGACTGGGTAAAAAATATTGATAATAGAAAATATACCAGTGGTGGATGTTCTATGTTGGAAACTTCTTAGTATCCTGGCTAAGAAAGAAATAAAATTCAGTATCTCTCTCTATAGTTGAGGCTGAATACATTACAACTAGAAATGCTTGTATTCAGATAGTTTAGATGAAAGAAATGTTAGCTGATTATGGAATTGCACAAGATACAATGACATTGTACCGCGATAATTCAAGCGAAATTAATATTTCAAAAAATTCAATCCAACATTCTCGTACGAAACATATCAATATTCGATACCATTATATTCGAGAATTGGTTGAAGACAAGCCTATCATGCTTGAATACATTCAAATTGAGAAACAGCTTGTAGACATACTAATTAAACCACTTGACGGTACCAGATTTTCTAACTTAAAGCATGATATTGGTTTGTGCATTATTGAATAATTATCTTGTTTCTTTTTATGTATTGTTTATTTATATTTATTTATATTAAATGCATAAATTGTTAATAATGATAAAATTTAAAATAAATTAGTCAAAATTTTAAAATTTTGTGGTTTTCGACCAATTAGAGTACATAATTGACTAGTTGAATTTTCGACTAGTCGAAGATCACACGATTTCATCTAGAAAGGGGAAAGTTCACTTTTTCTATTTCATTTTTCTTCTTCTTCCTCGACTAGCTGGTGCCTCACTTGACTAACCCATCACCCAGTCTTTCTTGTAAGTGTTTTTCTTCCAATTTCCTTTAAGTATTTGGTAAATCATTGCTAGTAAATATCTTTTGGGTGTTATTTTTTTTATTTGAAACCCTCTTTGAGGTGGGTTTTCTTCAAAAACTGATCTAGTGTCATTCCTTTCACTTTATTTGATTTCTATCTTGTTTAAAATAAAATGGAGTATCGATCAAAGAAAATGGCATGCAAAAATTGTGCTAGCTTATCATCCAAGTCGACTCCACTTGGTATGAGAATCCTACTAGCCCCCGAAGAAAATTCGGAGCACGTTAAGGATTTCTGCACAAGGAATATTATCATTGAGAGATCAATTAATCTTGATCATATTTATTCCTTTAGTCTTGTTCCCATTCTCACCGAAGTTGGTTGGGAACGCATTTTTGGTTGGGGTGGAATGACTTACTGCTCCATTGCACAAGGAATGTATGCATCAATATGTGATGTATCCCTTGGTGATCTAGCATTCATGATTAAATTCGTTGAAGGGACATTTACAGTTACTAGATAGATTATTTCGACGTTGATAGAAATTGTGTTCATAACTCCAAGTATAGGGTTGCAATGTAGTAATAATTTCGGTGAGACCGAGGTCAAATACATAGGGACTAATCTCGTGCGTATTCTGAAAGTAACTAGAAGTAGAACTAGAAGAAGATGTAAATCTAAATATGGAATTAAAGGGAGTAATTGTGAAGTGTTTAATTAGAAACTTAAGAATTCAAAAGTGGGAACTAGGGTTTCCAAGGATTCACTTATAATAATTAAGGTGATACAATGCTTGATTCAAGGATACAACTGGAATCAGAGTCCTATCTTATCCAGTTGGAAGATATAGTAATTAAGATCAAATCTGAACTTCCATTGACCTAATTCTGAATGAATGAGAGTTGTGAGAACTAGAAGTGATTCCATCACCAAGCCATGCCTAGGAGACAATGGCAAACAACACGATATACCAATTTCACAATCAATTATAAGAGAATTGTGAAAGTTAGAAGGGATTCCATCATTCGACCATGCCTAAGGGATGATGGTGAACAACAAGATTTTCTAATTTCACAATCTAAAAGCGTAAAAAGAAAATACTCAAGACTATTGCAGATCTATTGTAATTTGAGTTGCAAAAAACCATTAAAAACTTAAAGTATTCCTTAAATATCAAATTATAATCAAAGAGAGTTTAACATAAACATGAATCAAAGTAATAGAAACACCACATCACGCTACAAGCTTCTCCTCTTAGCCTTAGCTAAGAGGTTTAGCCAACCATAGACATGATTAGATCTAAAATCCTAGAAGAAAGAATGAAAAACTAAGAAAAAAAGAAGAAAAACGCATGGCAACGGCTCTCCGCCCTTGTGCTTCGCTCCTCCAAACTCTAGATAAATGCCTAAGGATGCCCCGGGGTCTCCTATTTATAGTAGAGGTTCTCCAATCTTCAAACCGACTTAACAATTTTGAAATTGCCTCAAATTTATGGCTCTGCGTAAGTCTGCGTAATTGTTCAATGACATCGAACTGCCTTCAATGTCATTTTCAATATTCTTTTCAACCCCAAAAGAATATATTTATCTAATGTATTTTCAATATTATAAATAAAAACCCTAATTGCTGTAAATTATATTATCTGAATCTCAAGTAGAGTATAGATTACTCTATTAAAAATAATTAAAACTATCTTAAAAAAGAAAATAAAATAAACAAAACAAATTTTAGAATTACCGTACAAAAAGCTTAACGAATGCTTAACTTTCTCTCTGACTTTGAGGTCTTTCATAAATTTTTGTATGTTGAATGAATGAGAGAAGGCCTCTATTTATAGCCGAAGGATTTGAAAATTGGGTTGGCTTGAATTTTAGTTTGGCTAATCGAATTCCAACAACTCTCAGATTTTGCAAGATAAGATCTTTCAAAGATTCGTTTAGCCCAAGCCAAAAATTAATTGGTCAAACCTCCAGTTTAGTTTGCCAAACATAGGGTTCAGCTAGCCGAATCTCCCTGAATTATGAAGAAATGTATTGCTGGAAACTTGACCTGTAAACTTACGGGCTGGCTTAATCCCAAGTTAGATTGGCCGAACATAAAGTTATGCTGGCCGTACTTGAAGTTAGGTTGGTTGAACTTGCAACAGATTTTTCAAATGTTGTTATATACTTGCTTGAATATTGTTAGGTTGGCCGAATTTGGTTAGGCTTACAGAACAAGAAGTTGAACTAGCCGGACTTAAGAGAATTTATACTATGCATATTGCGTTTATGGCCATGATTTATAAACACTTAACCTAGGGTCATTCTAAGGTTATACCACCTGATGATTGACACATACAGAGTGATTTCATCTTGAACCATGCAAAGTCTTTAACTCTTGAGATGTTGAGCCGATCTTGAGATGTTAAGTATGTCTTTAAGTAATATTCATGAGTTGTCGAAGAATACTGGAGTGTGCTTGTGATCCATCTGGAACTACAAAATTTGATAACATTAAGTGTGCTTTAAATATTAGCACTTACAAACACAAAGAAAGTGTTATGATGTGATTCTAGGTTTATGTGATTATAACTAGATACCTCGGTTTAGGACATTCAAGTCAGGAGAAATCTTCTTAGAGGTGATGAACTACCCTTCAAGCTTTTCACTTTTATTTTGGTCTTGTAGTAGATTTAGCATATAAATTAACTATTATTTGATCTTGAAGAGTTGTAAAACTACCAATGTTACCAATTTGAAATCCTTTGTTAATTATGTAAATCTCACATGAATAATCCTTGATTCCACATGAATATGATGTATAGTATATTTTGGTTACATGTGGATAGAATTATTGAACTTTGATTGCTTACATCGTTATGCAAGCATGAGTTAAATGTTGAATTTCACCTATAAGAAAGACAATTTAATCTAAGTGGCCTTATCCAATGAATGATAAATGAAATTAAATGAAGATGTCCCACCCTCATGAGGTAACATGCCAAATGTGATCGTATAGAGTACCCTAAATAAGTACCCTAAAATGGGACATGATTATATTATGTTGTTATTTAGATTAAACCCATCACTGTGCCCAAAATAAGGATTGTGATATGAACCTTAACAAGGATTATTGGATTATGAATAGGATGGAAAAGGCCACTAGTTAGGAAGAATTCTCATAAATCACTTGTTACAAATTAGATTAATAATGATTGGGTTAATCATGCATTTCATGGCATACAGAATTTACCGGGTGGTTAATATATATAAGACACGAGGTTTCTTGGGTCACTATCGGTTGTACTATAAAGTATTTTACTAGGAGATCCTAATTTATCATCACATGCATTCGAACTACTATAGGTTGTCCTTTTCGCATGGACTTTTCTGGGTGCCTAGTTCTCATTGAGCATATCCCAGGAGTACTTTTTTAGGAGGCTAGATCATCTTGGATGTCCTCATTGCATGGTCTTTTTCGAGTGGTTAGTTCTCCTTGGGTGACCTTTTGCAATATGGATATGCATCCCCAGGTCTGTGAGTATGTGCATGCATTCATACATTTAAATAAGACATTTTTTTTTAATGTTTTGTAGAATGCGAACTGCTACTTCTACTTGAAAACTATCCTTGGCTACTATGACATGTGTGTAATCTTAAAGAGATTTCTCACTGAGTTGATCACTCATGTTATTATGAAATTACACCAAACAGATGAAGGAGTAGAGTTCGAGGAGGATGTCCCTGCAGAGGTCGAGGAGCTCAGTGATGAGGAGCCTTATGCTAGTGTGGTTAAGCTCTTCGAGATCAAATAGTAGTTCTTGATTTACTTATTTTCAGTCATTTAGTACTTTGGACACTTGATTACTATGGTCTGTATCAGTCCCCTGAGGGACTTTGTACTTGTTGATATTTTAATACAACTTTTTTTTTTAAAAAAAATAAGGATACTATATTCATTCCAAAAAAAGAACTTTACAGGAACTAGACAGACTTTCGGGCTCCCACACAAAGCCAGGGGAGCCTATCATATGATTAGGCAATAAACTAGCCCTCATACCAACCCTTATGTTTTCTTCTTAACAGCCCCTAACCCTATTTTATCTAATAAAATTAACCCTCTGATTTCAGTAGGTAGATCGGTCATGACAAAATAAACTGAGTTACCTTGAGAGCTGCTACCTAACCGAGCCAAACCATCTGCCGGGCCATTTTCCTCCCGAGGAATACGATGAAAAGAAAACAAGCTACTATTTTTAAGAGCTTTAATCCTTTTAAACCAATGATTCTAGACCCAACTCAGATGCGAACCTCTATTCACAAGATCAATCATAAACCTCGAATCTGATTCCGCCTCAGCCTTGAAGAGCCTCAGGCTTAGACACATGAAGATCTCATTCCAAACTGAGCGTAATTCCGATCTGTTGCTAGATCCAACCCTGAGCCCCACCGAGAATGCAAAAATGAGGTTCCTGCAAATCCCACCACCATTGGATGGGCCCGGGTTTCCTCTTACCGACCCATCTATATTTAACTTGGCCCAACCACCCTGCCGCTTGATCCACCTCACCACTTCATACCTTGCTCTCTGAGTGCACTGGGCCTTATATGAGCAAAGAGAGTCCAACCACCATTTCTCCCTGGCGATGGTGGCTGCACTTGAGTCAACCCCCCCCCCCCCCCCCAATCCTCATGGAGTTTCTAGCCCTCCAATTCTTCAAACAGATGAGGTTGGGCGCCATCTTTCTATAATCGATATTGTTATTATCTCCCGATTCCATTAACCACCACTGCTTTAACCTTGCTTCAATTGAGTGGACCAGAAGAGTCGGGATTCCAAAAGTGTCCCCGAAGTACTTACAAACCTTGGAAGCTAACACTCCATGGAGAAAAAGATGGTCTAGATCTTCAATGGGCAATGGCCAGCCTCTTCCACACAACAAACACACATTGACACTGGCTTCATGCCTTTAGATTGAATTCTCTCATCAACCGTAACTGCCCCTTGTAGCAGTCTCCACACAAATGTAGTTATCTTAGGGGGAAGTTTTCCTTTCCAAATGCCCTTCGCCCAGCTCCTCATCTGAGCCCCGGATCTGCATAGATCCCATGTGGACTTCACGAAGAAATGGCTTGACGGATCCCCCGACTAGAAACATTGGTCTGAACCATTAAATGTTGCAAACCCCCAGCAAAGATGAAGTCAATCGTCTGTTGCGGAAGAAAAGAGAACTTAGAGGAAGGAGGCAGGGGACCATCTTTCTCAAGCAGATTTTTGACCTTCAGCTAACACAGGGAATTTGGGATATAAACATCTTCCTGCTAAGCAAGAGGCCCTAGGCCTATCCAGTTATCTTCCCACACATTTCTATCCCCACTGCCTACTAACCATTGGGTATTTTACTTAAGCAAGGGGAACAACGTTTTGATGTTGTTCCACATAGAGGAGGCAGGCCGCTACACACTGATCCCACCAATAGGGAGAAAGTCTTAAGGATGCTTCACTTTCATCAGCCTAGCCCACTGACTAGGCTCCCTCCCAAATTTAGCTCTCACGCCATCTTTAGTCTAAGGACTCTCATGATGTCCCTCAAAGATCTAATCCCCAACCCTCCTTCACTAACCGTATTACTTATCTTCTTCCAGTTAATCCAGTGCAATTTTTGCTTTCCATCAGCCCAGCCCCATAAGAAGTTGGAGAACTTCCTCTCCATCTTATCCAAGAACCCAACTGGGACCAAGGAGGCAGCCAAAGCATGAATTGGAATGCTTCTCAAAATGTGCTTGATAAGGGTCGCTCTCCTAGCTTAAGACAGAAAATGCATCTTCCACCCACAAATTCTGCTTTGGATTTTGTTTTGAAGGAAGAGAAAGTTTAATTTTTTTAGCCTTCCCATCTTAATATGAACCCTTAGGTATTTCATGCCTGATCTGGCTCGAGGAAACCCTAGCAAATGCTCCAGATCTCTAATTCTACTCTCTGAGATTTTTTTTGAACACAGGAAGGAACTCTTAGTGAGATTTATTTTTTGCCCCGATGCTTTCTGAAAGGAGGAGAGGAATGATAACGCCCCCTAAACTAAGGCATACCTCCCATTGGGAAATAGCAGGCTATCGTCTTCAAACTGCAGGTGCAAGATCAATGGGCAACCCTATTTGATCTGAAAACGATAACAGACCCCTCTCTCCATTAGAGACCTGAACCCTTTACACGACACTTCAGCAGTAATAATAAAAAAGGCCGAAGATAGCGGGTCTCCCTGGTGAAGGTCCTTGGAAGAATTAAAATAACTACCGCCTCCCCATTCAGCTGGACTGAAAACCAATTGTTACTCCAGTAACATTCCAACAAACTAATCCATCTATTGCTGAACCCAAATTTGTTTAGCATCGACTTTAAGAACACCCAATCAACCTTGTCGTTATCCTTCTTCATGTCTAGCTTCAAGACAATGTTCCCTCCCCTCGCCTTCCTGTTAATCTCACTGAGTAATTCCTAAGCCAGAACAATATTATCTGCTATGGAATGACCCGGAGTGAACGCACCCTGCTCAAGAGAAATGATTTTGGGCAGGATGTTGCTAAGTCTGGTTGCAAGAATCTTACCAAAGATCTTGTAAAAGCAGTTGCACAGGTTGATGGGCCTATAGTTGGCAAAGGACGACGTAACATTGGACTTGGGGATAAGAAAAATTAGGGAAGAAGAGAATGCCTTTGGGAGAACACCTCCTTCTAAGAAGTACACTGCCGTCCGAAAGATGTCCTACCCGATTATAGGCCAATAGGAAGCAAAGAAGCCTCCTGTGAAATCGTCCAGGCTTAGGGCCCTATCCTTAGGCATGCCATTGACAGCTAGAAGGACCTCTTGAAGGGAGGGTGGGGTTGTCAGCACCTCATTCTCCTGGCTAGAGATCAGGTGGGGGATTAGCGACAAAAGATTAGGATCGAGAGTGGAATTTTCTCCTCTGAAGCTAGCTTCAAAGAACCCGACCACTTCTTCTTTGATTGCTAGCTAATCTGTGATAGTTATACCTTCAACAGATGTTATCGAAGTAATTTCTGCTCTTCTGATCCTGTTTTGGGATGACGCATGAAAGAATTTCGTGTTTCTATCCCCTTCAGTTAGCTAGGAGTTCCTGGCTTTTTGCTTCCAGTAAACTTCTTCCATAATTTCGACCCTAGCTGATGCAAGCTCAATCAAGAGGTCCAAATCTTGATGGTTTTTCATTTCGCCTTCAATATCTTCCATTATTTATTTTTCCAATCTGACTATCTGAAAAATGTTGCAAACACCTCCCGATTCTAACACTTCAGAGCTTTTTTTTAATGTTTCCAACTTGAGCTGGAGGTTCAACAGAGGTTGGGGGGAGAGTTGGCCCTCCTAAGCCGTCTTAACCACTCGTTGTAAGGACTCATGGAAGGTCCACATTCTTTGAAACCTAAAAAGAGTAGCCACAGAGGGAGATTCTCTCAGGAAAACAAGCAACAATGGGGAATGATCGGAACTCACCCTAGGCAGATGCTCTACTCTGAACCACCGAAATAGAATGGCCCAATTTTTGTTAATTAACACTTTCTCCAACCTTGCCTAAGATCTAGCATTCTCATCCTGGTTATTTGGATATTACTTCTCATGCATGAGTTTTCTTATATTATTATTGATGCCCGTTGCTTATACAGTAACATAACTAAATTTATGTTGTGAAACACATTGGTGAATGAGATTTTCTTTAGTTTAATGTTCGGGTACTCAAGCACAGGGGTTTTCCTCGAGTTGTCAGAACCAGGGTGTTATAAGTTGGTATCAAAGTAAGTTTCAGAAAAATCAAACCCTAGGGATGGGACAGGTACAAACCTATGGTAACCAAAGGTTGGGATATTAGAAACTTGAATTAAAAAAAAAATATTCCTAGAAGCAGGAAATTTTAGAAAACATAGTGATGTCAAATCTTTGACTTCCTTGACACTTTAGGCTAAATTAAGACCACTCTCAATAAATTGGTCATTATTAGGGGAAAATGAAAATTTACTTTCCATAACACTTTCCTAGTCTTAAGAACTTATAGTTCTCTCAAATTTTGACAATTAGAGAAAAAAAAATTCTGTTGATGGATTGCATTGTTCATCTAACATGATCTTCAATCCTTCCTTTAAAATTTTTATGTAAATTACAAATGTGTGAAGATTTTGTGTGATATTATCCTAATGAATCAATAAGGAGAGACAAATTATATTAGCAACAAAGATTCCTCTTTCTACAGGAGACCATGCCTTCTAAATCACAGGCCTAGAGGGCACAAGCTTTGTACATGAAGCCACAACCATCGGAGGAGGTTAATCGAGAGGAAAGTCTTGTTTATACCCCAACACCTCTGACTGGACTTATCGATCCAGATACTGAGTTGGAAGTAGGGATCATTTCACCACCACAACCTGCTAGCCCAACTGAAGCTACCCTCTTCAAATCCCAAACTAGTGCTACAACCTTTGACATGTTCAAGCAAATGGCTTCCCTATACGGTAGCAACAACCTTTTACGTAGTAGTAGTAGGCGACTTTTACTGCTACACTTGAATCATTGCACTAGGGTCCTTTGATACCAACCCCCACAATCGGAAGTTGGGTGAGAAGTTAACATATTTGAGAAATTTTAGAAACTGTGACCCCCATCATTCATAGGATTGATTGACCCCATCCAAGCTGAGCATTGGATGAAACACATTCTTAAGTTGATGAAGCCATTGGGATGCCTAAATACTTAAATGGTGACACTTGCTAAATTCGTATTGGAAGGAGAGGCAGATGAATGGTGGGACTCTATTCGAAGGTTAATGCCAACAGGCTATCGATGGATGTGGGCTAGCTTTCGAATGAAATTCAACATGAATTATTTCCCTCATTCATTCCAAGATGAGAAGATCTTCCAATTCTTTAAGATGGACTAAGGAAATATATGTCTCGCAACATGACACGTGTTTCATTGAGCTCTCTCGATACGTACCCACAGTTGTGGGAGATGAGAAAGTCAAATTGAGGAAGTTTAAAAATGGATTGCGACCTAAAATCTAGTTGAAATTATGTTGTTTTGACTTTACATGATATGCCCAAGTGGTAGACAAAGAACTATGAGTTGAAAGGCACTGTGAGTAGTTGGCTAGAGGGTGTACCCCATTTAAGGTCATTGGTAGTTGAATAAGACCAGCGCCTCCTACTTCTCAGGCATGCAAGAAGAGGTAAAAACCACTCATCAGATGACTCTTGCTTATTCGACCAAACATTGTGATTATTGTGGGAAACTGGGTCATCTGGCTAAATTTTACTATAAAAGGTTGTGGGTCAAAGAAAATTGGCTATCATTCCAGGGAAATCAAGCACATCCAAGTCAGATAGTAGCCGAACTTCCATCGGATAGTCAATCACAGTTTCAGAAATCAGGAGACTAAACACAAAATAGAAATCCTTTTGCTTGTATGCTTGCCATATCTATGATGGATCATGGAGAAAATGGACCCAAAGTAGTTCAAGGTATGACCTATATTAATAATGTTCTTGTATTCATCTTATTTGATATGGGTTCTACTACATCCTTTATTGATTCTTCCACGGTAAAGAAGTTAAATTTGAAATTAAGCAGTATAAAAAGTCCTCTTGTTATAGCCTCTCCCATGGGGAAATTTGTGGAGACCACTAAGATATGTTGTGCATGTCTTATTTTTTTAGAAGGTCACAAAATACATATAGACTTAGCGGTGATGAACATTAAAAAGTACAATGTTGTCATTGGAATGAACTGGTTGTTCCAAACACAAGAGGTCCTGGATTGCCGTGTTCAGACAATTACTATAACATTACCTAGGCAAGCTCTATTCATGTTGTAGGGAAGATTCTGATATGAAATATATGAAAACTAGTTTCCTTTGGAAGAAATGAAGTCTGTAGAAGTTATAGTAGATCAAATACCGGTTGCTCGGGAATTTTCAGAAGTATTTCAAGAGATACTAGGTTTACCTCCTATGAGGGTGGTAGACTTCACCATCGACCTCCTGTCACGCCCCAAACCCGAAAATCGGATTCATAGGAATCCCGATCGCCGAATCCGGTGTCGACAGCCTCCGTAGTACCCCATTCTCGGTTCCTAGCATTCATATGCCAGATTTCGATCCTGGGATCGTACAAGGAGTATTTTTTTTTTTGAAATGTACATTTAACTAGTAATAGCATAACCACAAGATTACCCAATTCACAAAGGCAACATCATCATCACATATCCACCAATATAACCATTTGAGTACAACATTGAAAGGGAAATACATAAATAGAAAATCAAGCTCCAGAAGACCACTGCACGGTCCAAGCTCAACACTGGTGCAACCTAACATCACCTACACGCATCTATCGTGCATAAGCTTATAGAAAGCTTAGAGGGTGGTGTAAGTGTGTGCGCAAGGTAAGTGCCAAGTATTTAATACAATGTTATAATCATACAATATCAGAAAACTGGTAATCCATAAACCATACAATGTCGGAATAAGCAGAAATACTGATAAGATCATGAATTATTAGAGTAAGCAAAAATACTGTTAAGAGCAGGAACTATCAGCGTAAATAGAAATACTGACAAGATCATAAATCATATGATAATAGAGTAAGCGGAAGTATGGACAAGTCCATAAGTCAATCAATTATCAGGATATACAATATAGAACATCTATGCAATAAGAAGTCATAATAAGCCAAATATCAGATGCCGAGGATGTAATGCAATATGCGATGCAAATGAAATGACCATGCTGGAGTGTGAAGTCGGGATGATAGTACGTAGTATCGCAGGATACGGGGTCCACCACAAGGGACTTCTATCCAAACCAGTCCCATACCTAAATTTGGATAGTCAGACTCAACGTGGTAAACTCCTGATCTCAGGTTAGTCGCGCGGCTAACCGAAATCCTTGCCATAACGAAGGTACACAATAATTAGTTGCGCACCACCAGCCCAAGTGGATAGTGAATGAATGAATGACTGAGCATGTAACTCCTACTCAATAAGTCCACATATCAGTACGGTTCCTCTCTGAAAAATTACCGGGGTCTAGTACACTCTAAATCAGATCGTCGCCTCATCGCGCTCAATAAGGTAAGTGGAAGAGACCTTACTATCCGTCTGCCAATATCGGGCTCGACTCGTCCATAGCGGACCCATTCCTCGAGCTGGTCAGACTCATCCCAGCTTTACCCCCTACTCTCGGGCGGGTAAGGCCACACCCCCTTCCAAACGACCACGACAAGTGGAGAGCACAGCCATTTGGTAATCGGCACTCGACGCTCATCTACCCACTCAGTTTAGACATTGGAGCAACCTCTGGAACCAAGAGGGTTTAAGAACTTTCACCCAGGGATATCTATAGCACCCCATGTAGAACAGATTTTCGGTGTTCCATCTGACCATCCACGATATGCCTGTGGAGGCTACGGCCCTGATGTCTGTAGGGCATATAGTAATCACAACACACAATACAAGATGCATGAGTCATACAATCCAATCATGCATCAATCCTGCGTATAACGTGCGCTCATGTGAGACAATCTCCACCTATCAGGGAGTCTCATAACAACTAGCACTATGACATATGCAATGGTCAATCATATCTCATAACAGACATGCAGATGATGCGTATGGGCATGTATCATGATGCTATGCAGTCACATACTCATAATCGGTATCAATAACAGGCATTGACAATCGACATCGACAACATGGACATTTAACCAACATTATCTCCCAAGGAATGGCCTACATACGGCCTAACATATTATGGACTCATAGCCTCACACAAGGGCCAAACATACAACACCATGGGGCTCACTTAAGAGTTTAATACACATCATGATGGGCCTTTCCCATGGGCCTAACATACATTACAATGGGTTCCATCGCCTAGCCCTCAAATGCATCACAGTGGGCCTCGTCACATAAGCCTCATATACATCACATTGGGCCTTAAACACGGGCTGAATACACATCACAACGGGCCTCAAATACGGACCGCATATACCTCACATTGGGCCTCGATAATTGAAATCGGCGATCAGCCACGACAATCAGAATCGACAATCGGCCACGATAATTGGCCTCGATCGATAATCGCCCTCGATAATCAGAATCGATCAATCCGCCATGACAAGCAGAATCGACAATCGGCCACGTCAATCAACAATCGACCACGATCGGTAATCGGTCACGATAATCGGCCTCGATCGGTAATCGATCAATTGGCCACGACAAACAGAATCGGCAATCGGCCACGTCAATTGATAATCGGCCACGATTGGTAATCGGTCACGATAATCGGTAATCAGTCATGATGCAAGATGGGGTTCATAGATGGTCGACCGATGATGGTCCAAGCAATATCAATGGGGCTCATTCATTTGGGTTAACCCACTAGAGAATGATGAGAATGGGCCTAACCAGGCTTAAGGGAAGGTCACAATGTGGACATTCAACCATCATTGCCCATCTATGTGGACATCTTCCAATATTGCTCCCAAGGAGCGACCCATACAAGGAATTCATACACAAGGTAATGGGCCATACATACATCACATTGGGCCTCAACCATGGGCCTTAAATACATCACAGTGGGCCTTGCCCATAGGCCACGAATATGTCACAATGGGCCTCGCCCACGGGCCTCAAATACTTCACATTGAACCTCGTCCATGGACTTCGAATACACAACGGTTGGGCCTCGCACCTGGGCCTCAAATACATCTATGGGCTTCATCACACGGGCCTCAAATACACAATAGGTGGGCCCTACACATGGGTCTCGTATGCATCAAATGGGTCACGTGTCATAGGCCTAAAAAATGTCACAATGGGCCGCACGATAAGGGCCTAATACACATCATAATGGGCCTCGTGTACATCAAGCCGGGCCTCATCAAATGGGTCGCAAATATATGAAGGTGGGCTTCACAGATGGGTCACAAGTATATCAAAGTAAGCCTCTCAATTGAGCCACAAGATACATCAAAGTAAGCCCGATGGATGGACCACAAAATACATCAAGGTGGGCCATACGTTCATCAAAATGGACAAACGGTGTGAATACAACACATTCATCAAGGCAGGCGTCATACAATCAAGGTGCATCCCATAGCACCGTCCATGTACAGATGGTGTGAATACAAAACACACCAACTCAAAGTGGGCCCCACTCACTGCCATGGTGGGGTCCATGTCCAATGGCTCTACAATCTGAACATACACATGCCTCATGATTGGCCCACAGAACGTGCTAATGGAATACAAATGGGTGGCGTGGATGGAAAGTACATCAGAGGTGGGTCCTACAAAAATTTGCTATTGACCAAGGGGCGGCAGCTATACAGCAGGTGTGAATGGTCAGGCCACTGTCCAAATGGACGGCCTAGATGGACAGCTTGACAAAATACATAAATCATGGTGGGTCCACACAGCACCTGGTAACATCCTTGCAATGGATGGTTGGATTAACACAACGCCAAGGGTGGGTCCCACCGTCCTAACATGGACCGTGTGTATGAAATACATGCATCAAGATGGGGTCCACGCCCCCTAGGATGGACAAAGTGATTAAAATACTCACGTCATAGGGCTCTACCATCCAGTACATTAGAGGGCTCCACCATCCATTGCTGGACGGTGGACAGCGTGAATAAAACATGTACATATGTACATCATGTGTGTGGGCCCCACGTCAAATGGATTGTGTGGATATACACGTTAGCAAGGTGGGCCCCACTTTGGGCTGAACGGTATGAATATGAAACCCATACATCATGGCAGTCCCCACGTGGAATCCAAAGACGGACAGCATGGTTGAAACGCATATATCATGGAGTCCCACGTGGGACCCATGGATGGACGACCCGGATGAAATCCATGTCCCAGATGGGTCTCACCATCCAGATGCTGACGGTGTGGAGAAATAGATGGATGGGTGGGATATAGGACAGATACATCAAGGTGGGGTCCCACCCACCCACACGTATCACAAGTGTGAAGTGGGCCCCATACGTCCAAACGGACGGACGGTGTTTATAAACACATACAAAATGGTGAGGTCCCACCATCCTACCCAATGGACGGTGGACTTACAACACATCATCAAGGTGCCCACCCACTTTCATCCCAGGGATGGGTGGTTTAGATGTAATAAATACATTAAGGTGTGGCCCACCGTCTAAAAAATCTGGGCGGTGAAAATACACCACGTGGATGAAGGTGTGGTCCACTGGAACTTGCTGACATCAATCACACCAGCCGCTTGCTGGTGTGTGGTACTCCAACCAATCCACTTTCAATCAACAGGTGGGTCCCACGTGGGGCCCACCATAACATTGATTTTCCATCCAATCTGTTGGTAAGGCCACACAGACCCGGATGAATAGGAAAAACCAATTTCATGATGATCCAAAACTTCAGTGACCCCAAGTAGAGTCTCAATGGCAGACGTTTAATCAAACCTTTTTTTTTTGTAGTGTGGACCACCTGAGTCCCTTAAATAGCTGATTTTTGGGGGATCCTACTTCCCGAAGGGGACCTATCAAATGCACGGTATAGATATGCAACATACTTCGTGGTGGGGCCTGTGGTGGGGCCCACCGTTCCACCTTTAAATCAGCAGCGAGGACGCTGCTTACTGCAGCGACGCTGACAGCAACAGGGACATCATGGGTAAGTGTTTTTTGTTTTTTTTTTTAATCTACGGATTCTTATATGTGGGGCCCGCATCGGACAAATCTACACCGACTACTGGTCTCCCCGGCTCGTAATAGAACTAATGAGACCGATATGCAATATTTTTAGCATATAGAAATTTCACAGCGGGCCTTAACCATTTAAATCACTTGAAACCACTGTTTCCTGCATTATGGCCCTCCAGAGGTTTAGATCGGCTTCACATTTCGGCTCAACGGCTAAAATGAGATGGGAAAAAGGGTGGACGGTGTGGATTAATCCATACATCAAGGTGGGGCCTGCATGAGCAACCTATTTAAAAGTTTAAAATCAAACTGACATTTTATTTATTTATTTATTTTTGTCAGCACAGTGGCCTGTGTAGCCGTGTCCAGCGTCCAGGACACTGGACGGTCCCCATACAACGCATTTTAAGGTGGCCCCACCTAGCAGATGGCTTGGGAAAAACTGTATGCTTCATAGTGGGTCCATTCGGGTGGGACACAGCCACATCATCACGTAAAAATGAAAAAAAATAGAGAGAGAGAGAAGCACCCCACCTATCCTTCTTCTTCCTCCCTAGCCTTCCAATGCTCCAAAAGTGCTTCGTCAACGGTGGAGATGATGATCTAAGGGTGGAGATGGAAGATAAGGTGGTAGGGAGTGGGCCACACAAGCTCTATCCATGGAGCTTAGAGCTTGGACATTTTTAGCTTTCATGGGTTGCTTTAGAATTGGTTTGAAAAAGGTAGAGAGAGAGGTGATGTTAAAAATGGAGGGTATGGTGCTTGTTGACTTGTTGGTAAGAAAGGAATGGAATGAGTATGGGTGTTGTTGACTTTGGGTGAGAGAGGGATGGGTAGGGTATGGGTTTATTTGACTTGATTGATTGATGGATTGATGTGACATGATGTAGAGATTCTCTTAGATTTTGCAATGCGCGACATTTTCTCAAACTGAACGTGGGCCCATATTTTCTGGTCTGGGTATCGGATCGGTGCGCGAGACGTGGCATCGAAATCGCGGAAACGATGCGGTCGTCAGGGTACAAGTCTCGAGTTGAGCCGACTCTGAAATATGGGATATGACTCGGGATCGTGGGCAAATGTCGATAGTAGATCGCGGGTCACCAAAATTTAACCGGGAGGACTGCGGAGGCATATGGAACAGTACGGGCTAAGATACGGGTCTTACACCTCCTACCTGGTACCACCCTAATATCTCTGTCACAATATAGGATGCCACCATGTGAGATAAAAGAGGTTCAGACACAAATTGATGAATTATTGGAACAGGATTTTATTTGGCCCAATGTATATCCATGGGGGTGCACTGGTGTTGTTCATGAAAAAGAAAGATGGATCGCTGCATCTCTACATTGATTATAGAAGATTGACTTAGATGACAATAAAAAATGAGTACCTTATGCCTCACATCGATGACCTTTTTTATCATCTTAAGGGTGTAAAATATTTCTATAAGATAGATTTGAGGTCTAGATATTATTGATTGAGGGTAAGAGAAGAGGATATCCCTAGAATGACTTTTAAGAGAAGATACAGACATTATGAATTCCTAGTCATGCCATTCGGACTTACAAATACTCCCGCTACATTTATGGACTTGATGAATCGAATCTTCATTCCATACCTAGATCGATTCATCATTGTCTTCGTTGATGATATTTTAATTTGCTCGAGAACTTAGTAAGAATGTGAAGAGCACTTGAGGATTGTTCTAATGACGCTTAAGCAAAGGTTGTTGTATGCTAGATTATCTAAATGCAATTTTTATAAAGAAGAAGTAAAGTTTTTAGGTCACATTGTGAAGAATGAAGGAATTGCACTTGATCCAGCCAACGCGGAAGCATTGGTAAAATGGGAGCAACCCACCACAATCACTAAAGTTAGAAGCTTTCTTGGGATGTTCGGTTATTATAGGTGATTTATTAAGGAAATTTCTCGTATAGCTTGACCACTAACTCAATTGACAAAAAAGAATGCACAGTTTGCCTAGACCGATGATGTTTTTTTTTTTTTTTTTTTTGGACCTGAATAGGAAGACATTGAATTGATCCATTCCCTTGGAGTGAATTCCTACAGATTTTCCATATCTTGATCTAGAATCATCCCAAAGTGAGTTTTTTTTTAATAAAACTGAAATTTCATTTAACCAAGAAGATGTACAAAGGAATGGACATTTGGGCACCCCTAGGCAAAATAACGGGGCCACCTATCATAAATAGCGCCCAAGAGGGCCAAAAAGGAAAAAAGCCTAAGATCCTAGAGGGGAAGACCTGAGAGATCCAATCCTAACTTTGTCTAGAAAGAGCATCCCCCTCACCTCCATTGGGAAGTCTTTCACTTGGTCATGATAGGAGAAGACCTAACATTTGCTCCCCACCCGAGCCACCCCATCGGTTGGGCCATTTCCTTCTCTCTTAATAAGGTTGAAGGAGAATGATCCCCTATGCTTTATCTTGGAGATCCAAGAGACCCAAGGTTTCCAGCGCCACGAGATAGTAAACTTCCCCAACAGGAGATCAATCGCCACCTTTGAATTTGATTCTACCTCGATTTCTTTTAGCCCCATGTCCAGACACATTATGAGGCCATCATGAATCTCACGAAGTTCTGTGCAGTTATTTGAGCCCACTCTGTAGCATATCGAGAAAGCAAAAATAAGGTTACCATTATCCCTGTTGCAAACTCCACCACCACCTGACAAGCCCGGGTTTACCTGGATCAATGATGCTAAAATAGCCTTTCAAGAGCTTAAAAAGAGACTCAAATCGGCCCCGATACTCACTCTCCTTGAAGGAGCTAAATATGTAGTTTATAATGATGCATCAAAAACTGGATTGGGATGTGTATTAATGCAGAACGGGAAAGTAATTGCTTATGCTTGTAGATAATTGAAGAAACAAGAAGAGAATTATCCGACGCATGATTTGGAACTCACCGTTGAGGTATTCACCTTAAAAATATGGAGACATTATTTATATGGGGAAGAATTCAAACTATTTGGTGATCACAAGAGTTTAAAATATATCTTCACTCAGAAAGACCTAAATATACATTAGCGTCGGTGGATGGAAACTTAAGATTTCAAATTTGAGGTATCATATCATCTTGGTAAAGAAAATCTTATGGAAAATGCTTTGAGTTGAAAGAAGAAACAAGAAATTGTCGCTCCCTCATGTTGAAAGAATGGAAAATGTTGGATTTCATCCAAGACTTTGATATTCAATTTTCGCTTAACAAACAATGCATGTTTGTGGCCCATCTTGTTATTGAACCGACATTAATATGCCAAATTATTGAAGCTCAAGATTAGGACAAATTGCTCAAGAAATTAAGGAGAAGATGTGAGAATGGGGAAATCATTATTGGCACATTAGTTTGGACAGTGGTTAGAGGTATCGAGGCCATATATGCGTACCATGTGTATTCGAGTTAAGACAAGAAGTCATGGACGAAGCACATAAATCTTGACTCACTAATCATCCTGGGAGCACCAAGATGTACCATTATGTTAAACAGAAATATTTGTGGGAAAATATGAAATGTGATATTGCTTATTACGTCACTAGATGTCTCACGTGCCAACAAGTAAAAGCAGAACATTGTCAGCCATCGAGCCTTTTGCATCCATTGTCCCTTGCTAAATGGAAGTGAGAATATATCACCATGGATTTCATTTCAGGACTTTCAAAGACAGAAAAATCATGATTCCATTTAGGTGATAGTTGATGGATTAATGAAAACAACTCAATTTCTACTAATACGAATAAGCAATTCAGTCGACGATTTATATCCAGGAGGTTATTCAGTTGTATGGTATACATCATGAGATTGTGTCTAATAGGGACTCTCGATTTACCTCCATGTTTTGAAAGAGGTTACAGGATGAACTAAGCACTGACTTGAAGTACAGTACCGCATTCCATCGCCAGACAGATGGCCAGACAAAAAGGGTTAATCAAATATAAGAAGACATGTTGATGGCCTACGTACTTAATTTCAAGGGAGGTCAGGATGAATATCTTCATATTTCAAAATTCGCCTATAATAATAGCTTCCAGACCAGTATAGGCATGGCTCCATTCGAGGCCCTTTATGGTCGTTCATGTCGTGCACCGCAATGTTGCACTAAAGTTGGTGGGAAGAGTTTAGTAGGACTAAAAATAGTTTAGGAGATAGCTGAGAAAATAGATATAATTAAAAAACATCTTTGTACGACTCAAAGCAGACAAAAGAGCTATGTAGATAATCATTGTCGAGCTTTGGAGTTTACAATTGGAAATCATGTGTTTTTAAAGATATATCCCATGAAGGGCATAATGCGATTTCGGAAGAAAGAAAAACTGTAATAGCTTGACCAGCACAGTGTGATATTGCCCACTTTAGGCTCGCGCCTGTACAGTTTTATTTTCAGGGTTTCCCCAAAAGGCCTCATACTGTGAAGGTGTGAACTCCACATATAGCCACCACAACTTCAGACAACGCTTTCGATGTGGGGCAACGTTCCGCCCTAATGTGTACACAGTATCCTGCCAACATAGTAGTCTACCAACCATTGGTAGCTTGCACAGGCCTTTGGCCCCGCCGGCATTGGCATCCGCCCACGTGTGCAACGGTGATGATGCGTCACACTATCCCCCACCGAGGGCAAAGCCGTTCGTGCAGGTGGCGTTAGGTCACAACATCGTTGAGCTAACAGCGTGCAACTGTTTTCTAGAGCTTTGATTTGCAATATATGTATTTCCCTTTCAGTACTGTATTCAACTGTTTATATTAGGGGATATGTGAAGATGATGTTGCCTTTGTAATTTGGGTAAACTTGTGGTTATGCTTCTTATAAGATAAATGTACGTTGAAAAATCCTCCTTGTAAGATCTCAGGATCGGAATCTGGCGTATGGGTGTTGGGAGCCGAGAATGGGGTACTACGGAGGCTGTCAATACCGAATTCGGTGATCGAGAATTCTCTGAGCCCAGTTTTCGAGTTTAGGGCATGACAAAAACTCTCATCCCAATATATAGGGCCCTTCGAGATCATGGATTGAGTTAGAGTTGTGGCGTACCGTCTCGCATAACCAACAAAACTCGCCAATATTCATAATGTCTTTCATATATCCATGTTGAAGAAATATAAACCTGATGCTTCACATATCAATAGCTGGGAACAAATCGAGTTAAAGGATGATGCTACCTACATCGAAGTACCATTTTGCATACTGGATCAAAAGGAACAAATCCTGCACACAAAGACCATCTCGCTAATTAAAGGATGACATTACCTACATTGAAGCACCATTTCTCATACTAGATCAAAAGGTACAAATCCTACGCACAAAGACCATCCCGCAAGTTAAAGTCCTTTGGTCACGTCATGGTGAAGAGGAAGCAACATGGGAACATAAAGTTGAAATGGAAGAAAAGTATCCTCACATATTTAATGACTCTACTAAGGTAATTTCAAGGATGAATTTGCTTCTAGAAGGGTACACTATAACATCCTTTTTTTTTTTTTCTTTCCTCGATCCTCAAGTGGTGGATATACTTAAGTGAAATCTAAATTTTGAATCATCGTGTATAGACGTCAACACATGAAGATTAGGCATGCTAAACACTGAAATCTTAAGAAACTTGATCCCTAGATCTGTAATATCCATAAAACCAAGTATATTTACTTGGTTAGGAGTTCAACCGTACATCGAGAATCAGAGTTCAAGATTCATCGTATACTGGGTCCTCATCACCTAATACGTAAAATTCATCATTTGATTAACCAACGAAATTAAATAATTACATCACCCAATTTATGGAAAATCACTACTTAATCATACCATAGTCCTAGCAACATCTGATCACCAATTATCATCATGATCTGACCATTAATTTACAATAATATGCACTTAAGGATCGAAATTATGTTGATCGGGACCATATATCCATTGGATGTGTCAGAATTTTTAATTGATGCCCTATGTGGTGCAGTTGCACCTGTGGAACGGTGGGGATATCACAATGAATACGATGGACTCGACCATTGGTGTGCATGTACACCAATTAGGCACAACCGTTGTGCACCACACTGTTATTAGCTTAAACAAGGTTTGACCCAAGACAAGCGGAAGAATAAGGTGCAACTGAAGGTACTAAAAATAGTTTAGCATGAAATCATTATTTTCAAAGTTCATTTAGCTTGACAGTTAGGTTCCACCGATGCCATGTTCTGTCCCACCGAAGGAGTGTTTGGTGTGACCTGAGAGAGACAAAGACTCTAGATATATTTTAAAGAAATTCAGTTATAGCTAAGGTTATGTTCGGATGGACTCAGTGCAACTTCGGTAAAACTGAAGGTTGTCATTGGTGCAACCGAAGCATAATAAAGTGCGAAATTGTAAGTCAGTTCTAACTTGGTGTGGATTTTTCTTATTTAAAAGGTGTTTTAAGCCTTCTTGAGGATGGAAGATGCAGTTTGATTTGATGGGATATGTAAGAGGAATGTGATTCGTATTCTCAAGCTCAAGATTGTGGTATGAGATGTCCTCATCAAAGCATTGTAGGTATGTGGCTAAAATTTTGGGCTCCTTCTGTCTCTTATTGTTATAGCTACATGGTGGAGACTTGTGCCCTTAGTTGTTGACTGATGGCAATGGTATGGATAATAATCTTAGTGTTACTGGCAAGTTGCGCCCCTAACTGGCTGGATTGGGCAAGTTGTGCCCCTAGTTGATTGATGTTGCGATAGGGAGGTTGTCTCCTAGATTGATTATTAGAGGGGGTAGGTTATCTCCCTGGATGATTGGAGACGATGGGTTATGCCCCTGACTTATTGGAGTGGGTAGGTTGCCCCTCGTTGATTAATGTTACGCTGGGAAGGTCGTTCCCTTGGTAGATTGCTGGAGGGGGAAGGTTATCACCCTGGATGATTGGTGCTACAATAGTTGTGGACTTAAGATTTTAAAAATTGGACTCACTGGAGATGCCCATTGCATATTTATGGGCACAGAGATTTAACTAGCTAGGGGTGCCCCTTTCAGGATGAGGGGCTCTAAGATTGGACGGGGCTCGAACCTTGAATGATAGTCGATAACATAGATAAATTGGACTGGATGGAGAGGAGGCTCTTCTTAGATAATACTAATGATATAGGTGCCCGATTTTAGGCTATATTTGGGTATTGTGGGTTCCATTTGCCAACTGTGATTGGATACTATGGGTTCAATCTCAGTTGTTATTGTTGTTGTGGTTGTCCCAGTTGAGGGGCAAATGGTGTGCCTTTGGTAGAGGCGACTAGATTATTTTCTTCCATTGGATGGGGGATATGAACACTTTCGTCACTATTCTCATATCCAGTAGGCCTTATTTCTATTATTGATTGTATTGGGGAGGCCTTATGAAGCCACCAAGGAGATATAGTCCTAACCCTTATTCTAGCTTCAACTTGTTCTTTGACACAGATGAGTTGCGTAAATTTGGCAAACAGATATGAGACAAAGTATCCAGAGATACTCAGGTTTACCGAGTGAACAATCATGGAAATTTGGTCCTTATTGTCGATGGGTGTTTTTATTCTGACGGCCATGGCCTACCACCATCCAAGGTAAGATGATAATGACTTATCATCCTCTTGTCTTAAGGCAACAAGATCTATCCTTTTGGTTGCTCAGTTAAGATTGTGCGCGAAACGATTGACAAATGCTTAAGAAAGTCGTTCCTAAGTCTTAATTCGATGGTAGTCTACTGACTTGTACAAATCTAACGTGTCGCCTTCTAAGGATTTTTGAAACAGATGGATCAATGCTTTGTCATTGCCTACCATAACACTAAAGTCTCCACAGAATGCTCTCAAGTGGTCTACACGACACCTCGTACCATCACATCTTTTAAATTTTAGTACTTTAAAGCCTAGAGGTACCTTTGCTTCAGGAAATTGACAGAAGTCCCTGAACTTAGTGGATGGAAGATCCATCTCCTACTACTTCTATAGCTTCCTCTTCATCTCTTTCATTTACTCTCAAATTTTTTAGATTTCAAATGGACCACATGGGAGGAATTTTTTCCCTTTTCAGGCCTGTCGGGCTGGAATTGGTCCCAAGGGAGACCATGATTGGAAAGAAATTTCGATTGCATGATGATGTTGACACTGATTGGGATTCCTGATTGTAGGATGTGACTTGAATTGGCTCCCATTTGTGAGAGGATACTGGAAGAAATGCCCTAAGGTAGATGGTTGTTCTGCATGAAGATCTCCATTGGGAGTGTATTGGAAGTCCTCTGTGAATCTAGATGATTGTGGTTGGATTGTACTAAAGGTCGGGAGAAACGCAAGAGATGGCGGTTGTTGTTGCTAAGATGAACCAACCTAAATGTTGATTATCGGAACTAACACACTTTTGTTTTATATAAATTGTAGAAGTTATTCTTGCATTATTTTTATATTTTGTGCCAACTCCTTGATGTAGGCAACTGTTGTCGATTTGGTCAGATGTGACTGTGGAGGAGTGGCCTTAGGCATTTCAAGGGCAGGGAAGGAGAGACCCATGATTGTTCTGGATCATGCTATAGAAGGGAAAGTTTGCTTTAGAATGCCAAGGAGAAATGGTTTTTTTTTTTTTTTAGATGAGATGAATGTTAGATACTGACGCGAATGTGCAAGAACTGTTAATCCTCATGGATTAATGATACCTATTCTTTAAGTCGGGTTGTTACTGGTGTGACTCACACATCCCCAGCAAAGTTGTCATTCTGTGGACACTGAGATCCTAGGTCAGAATCGACTCAAGGCAGTTTTTCCATGGGTTGCATCTTTTGAGGGCTTTGCACTATGATTGATTGATTATGTTTGACCAGAGTTTCCACTAGCCAATTTCTTCTTCTCTATAAACAGCTAAATCCTATAGAAATGTTAGGATAGGGATCCGAAGATTTTCTATCCTAAGATGACTATGTGATTTTACTATCAGAGATTTTGAGTAAGGGACCGCAGTTACAGAGAGGGAAGGTGTTAGCACCTACTCTACCCGTACAGATGTAGGGTCTCTACTTTACAGGATCTGACTATTCTTGAGGGTTAGGATTTAGTTCTAGTATATGAATGTGTGCGATACTTGTGACAAAATGTGAAGCAAATGGAAGGTTTTCTGTTAGGTAAGATCTGATTAAATTAACAAGCCTTTCTAAGCCAATTTAGTGCAAACTGTGTTGAATGATGAGATGAATGTTGTGATATGCAAATGTAATGGATAGATGAAGCTTAATTAACAATAGTTCAATGGCGGTACTATTGCGAGGATCGTATCGAGTTGCTTGAATTGAACTTGGGTCCACTCAAGAGGCTAGTGTTAGGGTTGGACTTAGGATAGAATCTCCTCCTCACTCTCACTCTCCTTAGTGGAATGGATGGCTAAGTGAGTTTTGTATGCTTGAAAGAGGCTTGTGGATGAGTGGGATGGTTGGTGAAGGATAAAATAATGGTAGGGGATGCTTCATTGAAGATTCTTGAAATGTGAAGGGAATACAAGTATTAATAGCCCCCTAGCTTGGTTTTCTGGTAATTCCTGCAAATCATGAGGTTGAAAGGGTCTTGGATGGGTAGGATTTGAGATTTCCATGTGGTAAAATCACATGTGTTAGTTTAGATGATATAAAGTGTAGTTTTGGCTTAAGAGAGGCGCATCAGAGTAATTTTAAAATTTTACACATGCATGAAATAACCAAGGATGACAGTTGCACACGAGTGGGTAGTTTGCTAAAGTTCAGCTAATGCCATGTGGCGAGCAGCATCCTAGGTGCCACTCATGTTGAGGGTCAAATATTACATATCAGACCCCAGTTATTGTTTGGATTTACAAACATAATAGGGTTTAACGGCCGATTTAATCGTGTTTATGCTGCAAGTTGAATTTAGGAGCTTGGACTGAAAAAGGATGCTAAAATCCTGAATTTAATGCTCTGAAGCTACCAAGGTAAGAGACGGACCCTAGGGGACCAAGATCGATGGATTTACATGCCAGAGATCCGAGAAAATTGAGAAACGGAAGCTTAAGTAGCCTGAAATTGGTTCAGAATGCAAGATCACAGGGTTCTCACTATCTGGTCGGCTCAAAAGTTCATACATGGCCTTAGGACCATAAATTAACTGTACATGTTAAATTTCAGTCATTAGATCCCTCTCGAAGTGGGCCAACAGACAGATCAGCTCCTAAAATCATGATTTTGGACTCGCCTGGTATCTGGAAATGCTTCAAATTTGGTCTCAATGTCTTAAATTATGTGAAGAAACGAATGGACGGAGCGGATTTTGGATATGCAGCATAGTGGACCCCATTTGAGCATGAGTGTGCATAATGCATAAGTGCACTAGCCGTGCACTGCAACAAGGAATCGGTCAAACAGACCCTTAACCAATTCCTTCTTCCAAACTTAAAAAAAAAAAATGCAAACAGGGTTTACGCTGTCCGACGTCGGTTCCTTTCAGTGGGGCCCACTCCTCGTCCAAATCCTCAATCCTGACCGTCCATTGTGTGTAAAGGAAGGGGGGGGGGGGGGGGGTATTGACCTCACCAAGGTAGCCTTTTGAGACCATGTAAGACGTTGCAAAATCCTAACTATTAAACATAAGATGGACGGCGGAGTACATAAGTTCGTGGGCCACACCAATTTCACTCGAAAAATACCTTCCCGACTGGTTTTTTGGCAAAATTTCAATGGACGGGGTGGATTTCTCCATAGACATCAAGGTGAGGCCCACCGATCGTCACAGAGCCGTTGCAAAAGCTCTGTTTCACAACAGAGCTTGTGGTCGATCCTTGTGGGCCACTATCAGGCATCCTCGGCTTGATCTGGACCATCCATCAGAAGCCTACGCCTCCTATCATCCAAACTTAGATGACTGAATTGTAGGAAACACTAAAGATCGATTTTCAATCGTTTAAAAGGAAGATCAACGGTGTAAGAAGAATTCTATGGATCACAATGAAATCAGTCAAGAACAATCACTTCCCGACCAGTTTTTTGACACATTTCCAATGAACGAAGTGGATTTCTTCGTTGGCTTCAATAATAGGCCCCACCAATCAATGAGCGCGAACAGATGTTACACAATATCTGTTTTGCGTACGTTAACCTATTGCATAGCTTGGAAGCACTGCCCCTCCTTACGCACACTGACCTTGTTGGCGCTTATAAAAGAAAGAAGCAAGAGAGAGGGGGGGGGGGGGGGAGAGAAATCTCGGCTGGGAGCATGAGATCGGAATCAAGGAGAGTGCAGCCGTGAAGATCTTGGAGTGGAGCTCGAGCCGGCCGGTTCATTCTTCTTTCTTGTTTTATTTTCTATTTAATTAAGAGATTAAGCCTAATCATGTCTATGATAGGCTAAACCTCTTAGCTAGTGATAAGAGGTGAAGCCTGTAGTGTGATGGGGGACTCCTTGCTTGTGCCTTTTTATTTAGACTGAATTAATGTTGATTATAGTTTATTTAAGGGAATGTTTTTAGTTTTTAATGGTCTGTTGTGACTAAAATTACAATGGGTCTGCGATGGCTTTGAGCATGTTCCTATCCTTTTCATGTTTATGACGTCAGGAAGCCCTGTTGTTCACCATAGTCTCCCTAGCATGGTCGGATGATGGTACCCTTCCTAACCTTTATACATGTGATTGGTTGGTAATTAGTTTAATTCTGTTGTTTGTTTTGTCTCCTGGGCATGGTTTGGTGATGGAATCCATTCTAATCATATACCTTTCATCTCTTGAAAAACTATATCGAAGGAAGTTCAGTTGATTTTCATCGTTACACCTTTCAACTGGATGAAGATGGACTCTAAGTCCAATTGAGTTTTTAATGCAGGCATAAGATATCCCTGATCTCTATAAGTGGATCCTTTGAATCCCTAGTTTTCTATTTCTAAATTTCTTAAGTTTTAGATTAATATTTCACAATTGTTTCTCAAATTACAACTCAATTTAGATTTCATTTCATTCTAGTTCTAGTTCTAGTTAGTTTCAGATAATGTACAGGTATTAGTCCTTTGGGATTCGACCTCGATATTACCAAGTTTATTATTACATCACAACCTTGCACTTGGGGAGTGAACAACTCGTCCTCTACTTTTACTCCAACTTCGGAGGGAGGCTCCTTTATACACATGGACAACTTTGGTGCTTTGAAGTTGCTTCGTTATCTCATCTTTTCTCCAATTTGGACTTTGGAATGGGATTAGGCCAAAATGAGTTTATAAACTTGGCTTGACAAGGTGAGTTGATTGGATAGGCTGTGTGGGCTAACCGGATGAGTTGATTTAGTGGGTTGACTCAGTGAGTTGACTCAAGGGTTAACTCTATAAGTTAGGTTTTTCCTAAAATTTGGTTTAGGACCAGGTTTAGGGATTTGTTGGGTTATTAGGATTGGGTTAACTGGGTTTTAGGGTTGTTTTCTAGGGTTTTAGGGTTTTAGGGTTTAGAGTTGGATTAGAGTTTGACATAGGGTTAAGGGGATGGATTATGGTTTGTCTTAGAGTTTGGATCAGGGTTAAGGATATGGATTAGGGTTTCTATTCAATCTTCATCATGCTTATTGGCTGGAGGTGGGGTGTCTACACTCACGATTCCCTAAAATAAATCAACGGATCAAATCAAGCAAGGAGTAGGACCTATAATCACCTCTTTCATTCAACTTCCAAGGCAAGCCATTACTCTGAAGAGTGAGAGAGAGAGAGAGAGTGTAAGGCCCATATCATATTCCGTACTATTCCGTAAATTTCTCGCGATCCTCCCTGTCGACTTTCGGTGACCCGCGACCTATAATCGGTGTTTGCGCGTAATCCTAAGTCGTGTCTCGTATATCAGAGTGGCTCAACCCAAGACTTGTACCAGTGCGACCGTGCCGTCGCCGAGGTTCCGATGCCGTGTCTCGCGCGCCGAGGCGATACCCAGGCCAGGAGATGTGGGCCCGCGTTCAGTTCGAGGGAAACGCCACGCGTTGCAATCCCAAGAGAATGTCCCATCAATCACATTAAGTGTCAAGTACTCCATCCCATCATGTCAAGTACAAACACTCATCCCCAAGCAACCCCTAAAGTCAACACTCTCTCTCTCTTCACCCATCAAGTACACCTATCCATCACTCACATCTCTCACCTATCACCTCTCTCTCTCTCTCATTTCTCCCAAGCTCCATGAGAGAAACTCACGTCCAAGCTCCATGGGAGAGTAGTGTGACCCACCTCTACCACTCGATCCCACCATCCTAAGCCCATCTCAACCGTTGAAATTGTCCCTTTGTGACTCTATCATGCATTGGCGGAAGAAGAAATTTCAAGGTGGGTGCTTCTTTCTTTCTTTCTCTCTCTCTTTTTCTTTTGATGGCCCACCTTGATGAAATGCATTACCTACACCGTCCATCTGTTTGGAATGTGTGGCCCACCTAACGCATGTGCTGTATATCCATGTCATCTAGCCACGTAAATGTGGGACCCCCTGGACGTATCTGTTGTATATGCACGTTTTCCATGGATGTGGGCCCCACATGATGTAATGTTTTATTCACGCTATCTATCCAATGGGCAGGTTTCACCTGCCTGTTCGTTTGGACAAGCCCTGGATGAAGGGAGAAACAAATATCAGCTAGACCCATCCGTAGTGGGCCACCACGTGGAACCCACATGCATGTGGATCTCATCCACACCATCTGTCCTAGTCAGGCCCTGGATGAGGGTGGAACATGAATATCAGCTTTATTCTCAGCTGGGTCGGCCACACGTGTGGACCCACCTCAGATGCATGCCTTTCAACCACACTGCCCAGGTGATGTACGTGCCTTATATCCAGGCCGTACGTCCGTGTATGGGTCCCACGTGGCACTCCCATGATGTATGTGTATTACCCACCGTCCATCTATGGGACCCACCCGACGTATGTGATTTATCCTCACCGTTCAACATTTTTAAACGGTGGGACCCACCTTGCTGTGTCGGATCCGCACCGTCCATCCCAGGGTGGGACTCCACCTGACATATGGAGCCATGCCATCCATCCATCTTACAGCAGCAGATGGCTATTGTACTGGCGTCATTAAGTTCTGTGGGCCCTGTTATGTGGTATGCGTTAAATCCATACCGTTCAGCCATTTGAGTGATCATGGTTTGTGTGGGACCCACCCTGCACGTGTGTCAGGGGCGTGGCCCACCTTGATGTTGAATCAGGACTGTTCGTGCGTCCATTAAGGTGGGGTCAGCATGATGCATATGTTATATCCATACCATCCATCCATTTTTGGCAGTCGTGGGACCCACTCCACACGTGCTGCACATGTGGAGGTGGGGCCCACATCGATGTATGCATTCTGTATCGACGCTGTCCGTTGGAGGGACATGGATCCCCGCAACAAAGATGTCGTACTACTAACAGCAAGTTCTGTGGATGTGGTCCACATGGTGTTTGTATTTCATCCACGCCCTCCATGTACAAGGTCCACCATCATGCATGTTTGCTTCATCCACACGGTCCACTTGTGTAGACTGTGCTTGACATGGACCCAGCATGACACGTGTGTTATATCCAGGCCTCCAACGTCTGGACGTGGCCAAGAGATGTATGAGTTTTATGTTTACCGTCCATGGCTTGGACGAGGGGCCCACTTGATGTTTTTGCTGCATCCACACCGTCCAGACCATCTGGACGGTGCTGGATAGGCTATACGGTGCTGTAGTGGGCCATCGTGACATATTTGTTTCATTCACACCGTCCATTTTATGGACGTGGACCACCTTGATGTATTCCTTAAATCTGCACCGTCCAGCAGATCTGGACGGTGGAGATCTGGCCACCTTGATGTATTTTATTACATCTACACCGTCTAGTAGATCTGGACGGTAGCCACACCATGATGTGTTTTATCAACACTGTCCATCTCACGGTGGAGTGGACCCCATTTATGTGGTCCGTGTTACATCCAGACCATCCAAACGCTGAGGTTCGAATGGTGGAAAATTCCTTCCCAACTCCTTCAAGCGCTGGTGGGTCCACACGTGTGGACCCTTGATGTGCATGTGAAGCCCTGACCGCCCATCACCCACCGTGATGCATGTTTGTAATCCACATCGTCCGTCCAGACATGGATCTGGACACTGGACCATTGCAATTTAAAATAAAATGATAATAATAATAATAATAAATAAATAAATAATATTATTATATTATGTGTGATGGGCCCCATGTGGGACCCATGCATCCTGGTGCAGCGTCCTGCATCCTCACCGTCTAGACACGTCTGGATAGTGTCGTGGACTCCAGTGAGGTGTGTGTTCTTCACACACACCGTCCATCTACTTTCAGCCCAGGTGGGGCCATCCCACACATGTTGTACGTGTGAAATGGGACCCACCTTGGTATTTGAATTGTATATCTACGCTGTCATCTGTCCAGTTTGCGTGGTCCCCACTATAAGATATGTGTTTTACGTCCACACCGCCCACCTGATGGATGGTGCCATGTGGGCCACACCGTGGTGTGTTTGTTTCATCCACACCGTCCAAACCATCTGGACGATGCTGGCCTTAATGGACAGTGTTATGTGGGCCACATCATGCTGTATCTGTTAGCCACGTCATCCATCTATGTTTCGGATGAGTAGGGCCCACTTTGATGGCGGGTTATATATTCATACATCCATCCGCTTCTCCTTGTCAGCATGTGGGACCCACCATGATGTATTATTCCACCCACACCGTCCAGATTATGTTGAACGGTGCTGCACAATGCGGGACGGTGCTATCCAAAGTTTAGACGTGTTGTCCAGTGTTTGGATGGTGCTGATTCACTTAGGCAATATTTGGATAGTGCTGACCATCATTAGGGGGCCATGTGCCCCATGGGATTATAGTGTACAGTGGTACACATGTTACACCCACAACTATTGAAATGATTTTTGGTGTGGTCCACGCCTACTTGATGTGTATGTGGCCCATTAGTGTGGCCCATTAATGTAGCCCACTTGATGCGTATGTGGCCCATTGATGTAGCCCACTTGATGTGTATGTGGCCCATTAGTATGGCCCGTTGATGTAGCCTACTTGATGTGTATGTGGCCCATTAGTGTGGCCCATTGATTTAGCCTACTTGATGTGTATGTGGCTTGTCAGTGCGGCCCATTGATGAAGCCCACTTGATGTGTATGTGGCCCATTAGTGTGGCCCATTGATTTAGCCTACTTGATGTGTATGTGGCCCATTAGTGTGGCCCGTTGATGTAGCCTACTTGATGTGTTTGTGGCCCATTAGTGTGGCCCATTGATTTAGCCACTTGATGTATATGTGGCCCATTAGTGCGGCCCATTTAATGTATTTGAGGCCCATAGGTTGAGGCCCAATGTAATGTATATAAGGACCATGAGTGGGCCTCAAGAGACGTATGTGAGGCCTTTATGTGGGTCGAATGTGATGTATATGAGGCCCATTGCGATGTATATTAGGCGTTTGGGTGAGGCCATGGGCCCACTTTATGTTTGGCTCTATGCGGGCCACTCCTTGGGATCAATGTTGGGTAAAGGACCACATTGATGGGCAATGATGGTTTAATGTTTACATTGCGACCTTCCCTTAGGTCGATTCCAATTACCGATTACCGATTTCGATTATCGAAGAGTCGAGGCCGATTCCGATTACATATTCCGATTGTCGATACCGATTCTGATTTGTCGTGGCCGATTACCGATTATCGGTCGAGACCAATTACCGATTCTGATTTATCGTGGCCGATTATTGATTCTGATCTGACGTGATCGATTTGCCGATTATCGATAGAGGCCAATGACCGATTCTAATTTGTCGTGGCCGATTGCCGATTATCGATCAAGGCCGATTACCGATTTTGATTTGTCGAGGCCGATTGTATAGGTTGATTTCGATTGCTGAGGCCGATTGTCGATACCTATATGATGTATATGCGACTCGTAGTTGAGGCCCATTCGGCCATTGTGATGTATGTTAGGCTCGTGTGAAAGGCTTATCGTGATGTGTATTAAGCTCTTGAAGCGAGGCCCATGGTGTTGTATATCAGGCCCTTTTGTGAGGCCATGGATCCACTATATGTTAGGTTCTATGTGGGTCATTCCTTGGGAAAAATATTGGTTAAATGTCCACGTTGTCGATACCGGTCGTCGGTGCCAGTTATTGATACCGATTATGAGTGTGTGACAGCATAGCATCATGATACATGCCTATACGCATCATCTGTATGTTTGTTATGAGATGTAATTGACCATTGCATATGTCATAGGGCGAGTTGTTCATAGGGCCCCCCTGATAGGCGGAGTTGCCCCACATGAGAGCATGACATGCACAGGATTAATGCATGATTAGACTGTGTGACTCATGCATCTCGCATTTTATGTGACATGACCACCATACGCCCTAGCGACATCAGGGCAGTAGCCTCCACAGGTATTTCGTGGATGGCCAGATGGGACATCAGAAACCTGTTTTACATGGGGTGCTATAGATATCCTTGGGTGAAAGTCCCATAACCCTCTTGGTTTCAGAGGTTGCTTCAATGTCTAGACCGAGTGGATGCAAGGGCGCATGAGGGCCGAATACCGTTAGGCCGCGTCTCCCACTGTGTCATGGTCGGTTGGAAGGGGGTGCCGCCTTACCTGCCTGAGAGGAGGGGACAATGCTAGGCTGAGTCTGACCAGTTCGAGGAATGAGTCCGCTATTGATGAGTCGGGCCCGATATTGGCAGGCGAATAGTGAGGTATCTTCCACTCACCTTGTTGCGCGCGATGGGGCGGCAATCTAGTTTGGAGTGTAATAGACTCCGGTGATTTCCCAGAGAAAGGAACCATACTGATATGTGGACTTATTGAGTAGGAGTTGCATGCTCATTCATTCATTCATTCATTCATTATCCACTCGGGCTGGTGGTACGCAACTAATTGTTGTGTACTTTCGCATAGCCAGGATTTCGGTTGGGCGTGTGACTAACCTGAGATCAGGAGTTTACCACATTGAGTCTGACTATCCAAATTTAGGTATGGGACTGGTTTGGATAGAAGTCCCTTATGATGGACCCCATAGCCTGCGATACTACATACTATCATCTTGACTTCACTCCAGCTTGGTCATTTCATTCTCACCGCATATCACATTGCATTCGTAGTACTTAGCATTTTGGGTTGTCATGTTTTTGCATGGATATGGCCGTTAGCACTCATGCCTTACATCGCATAGCCTTGGTACGGCTGATGACACTCATAGACTTATCAGTATATTTTCGTTTATGTCGATATTGTATGATTTATGGCATTATATCCTCGACATCTAATATTTGACTCGCTTTCACTCCTCATTTGCATAACTGATTTGCATTGTGTACCCTGATATTGTATGACTCATGGACTTGTCAGTACTTTCGTTTACTCTAACTACTCTGATATTGCTTACTTGGCACTTAACTTGTGCACACACTTTTACCACCATCTAAGCTTTCTATAAGCTTATGTACGATAGATGCTTGCAGGTGGTGTTAGGTTGCTGCAGCGTCGAGCTTGGAGTGTGCAGCTGTCTTCTGGAGCTTTGATTTCGATATATGTATTTTCCTTTCAGCATTGTATTCAAATGATTATATTAGTGGATATGTGATGATGATGTTGCCTTTATGATTTGGGTATACTTATGGTTATGCTGATTACGAGTTAAATGTATATATATATATATATATATATATATATATATATATATATATATATATATATATATATATATATATATATATATATATAATCCTTCTTGTAGGATCCCAGGATCAGAATCTAGTGTATAGACGTTAGAAGCCGAGAATGGGGTACTACGGAGGCTATCAGCACTGGATTCGGTGATCGGGATTCTTGTGAATCCGTTTTTTGGGTTTTGGGGCGTGAGAGAGAGAGAGAGAGAGAGAGAGAGAGAGAGAGAGAGAGAGAAGAAGAAGAAGAAGATGATGATGAAGAAGAAGAATAAGAAGATATTATCAAAATGACCTCTCCTTCCCAAGGGCCCCACTTATTGAACTCATCCTATGTCTTATATGGGGTCCACTGGCTTGTCTTAGAACAAATCCAAGTTGTTCATATGAAAGGAGTTTTAATTTCTTGCTATAGGATGGAGTTTGAGTGCAAAACTCATGACGATTGGACCATACTCGTAGAAACAGTCCGAAATTAGTGCACAACACTTATGTTGTTGTGGGCCAATGATGACTTCATTTTTTTTTAAATGACCTTATTATGGGTTCACAACTGTCAAATTAAAGTGAACTGATCAGATTAAACGAGGGGTTGCCCCTGATCATTAATTTAATGGGGTCCATGCCCTGTTCTCATAAAACCCTCTTGACATCCGTAACACAGTGGTATCATACAAGATGATGGTTAACAAAGGGACACTTTATTCTTTAAAAAATGTAAAAACTATGCTGAAGGCGAACAAAAATAATAACTTCAAAACAATGATGACATCACTTTTATGACATCATAATTGAGAATTATTTTAATTAATACCCATCTAAGAAGCAGTCTATCACAGGCGAACAATAGGTCGTCACACAAGGGATCCTATGGGGCTCACCATGATATATCTGTTTAACCCACAGTAATGTATCTTTTTTACGGAGAAGCTCTAACCCGTTCAAGTAAACCCAACCAAATAGTGAGCTTGGTTGCATTAAATACATGAAGCATTAAATCAAAGTGGCATTAAATTTCAAAGCGTTGAATCTACCTCATTTTTGGGCTCATACATTGAAATGATCTAAGAAAGTGGATGGGCAACGTGGATAAACAAATACATCACGTTGGGCCTCATAGCAGTCCTGGTCGGACAGGAACTCTCCAGACGAGTCGGACACAATACGCTTCCATCACATCTAATATGAACTATATTTCAACAATGAATCACGTCGATGTGATCCTCGACAAGCTGCATTCCTAATTGAACGATGATTTCCAGACGTAGATGCAACAATTCCATTTCGTGCATCTGGAGGCATGACATTTGTTATAGTTTAAATTATTTTAAAATAATTTAGTGTTTCAAAATATCCATTGGGGCGGGTTATGGCTATGGCCATAGGTGCCCTATGGATGTGTCTTTTCACTTAAGTGTGAAAGGTTGTATCCTTTCATATTTTGTTTTGAAAAGTTATATCTTTTAAAGCTAAGGGTTACACCAATTGGGTTTAAACCCAATAGTTACAAGCCTTTTTGAAAGGGTGTCTCTACACCCTTCAGAGTGTCTTCACAAAGTCTATAAATAGGTTTTCTCTTTAAAAATTTTGTTTAAGTATTTTTTAATTCGGGTTAAGACTACAAGTGGTTTGAGCCCGTGTATAGTGGGTGCACCACTGGAACCGAGGTTACACCTCGACTTCTATAAACCGATAAGTTTTTTTTATTTTCTCATTTAAATTTTATTTTATCAAAATAGTTTTTCAAACTCCATATCCCAACAATCTTGAAATCGAATATGTTTGAAAAACTATTTAAGAATTATGGTTGCATCCATCTGGTTAGAATAGCCCAAAATGAACCACACTAACCCTATTTGTGAGCCATAACCCGTATAATGTAGAGTTGTCATATCCCACCTAATGGTCAAGATCTTTTAGATACTTGTTATGTAAGTTCTTTGGACCACATGTACAAAAGTGAATGTATGCACCAACTGAGAATGTTAGAGTACTTTAGATCTCGATATCTATGAATGAGAATGCTTAGACTATGATCAAACATATAAAAGGCCTGGATTCCTGAACAATTGATTGGTTTTTTTTTTTTTTAATTTTTCTCATTTTAAATTTTATTTTATCAAAATAGTTTTTCAAATTCCATATCCCAACAGCATTTTTTATGCCTCCATATAATTCTCAGCACATGGAGAATATAGATTAGATCTAAACCGCCCATTTCTTTCTTCCAATAGTGATATGGATATGGTTAAAAAATAACTTTTTTTTGACATTTCCACCTCTTTAGTTTTTGTAATAAAAATGAATCTAAAAGACACAAACAACCAACATATCTTATTTAGAGATACTGTGCCCATTTTCATACAGGTAGGATATCATAATCAGAGCTCGTTTGAATGGGGGGTTAAGAGAGATTCGGATGATTTAAGAGGGATTGTAGAGTCAAATCCCACAGCGTACGGGTGACATCTTGTTTGGGCTGGTGACTAGATAAGACCGAGAGGGTTTGAGTGGGATTTTTTGCCGGATTTGTCAAATCCGGTTAGATCCTCTACTCCTGCGCTAGATTGCGTCTCGAGCCCATCCCAGACCCGTCCATAGTCCATCATACGGACTACAGGATGGGATCGGGGAGCGAGAGACATGGTGGGAGTGGTGGCAGGAGGTGAGTTTTCGTGCAAATGTTGGCTATAAATGTAACTCCTGTTCGTTTTGCGATAGTCATATTCCTTCATCACCATTGCCATCGTGATCTGACGGTTGGGCTAAGGGCAGAGGTAGGTCTTCTTCCTCCCTCCCGGCATGATACGCCATACTCTACTGTAAATCCTTCATGCATGTCAAACCCATATGTGCGGCTCAGGGCCATGGCCCTTCGAGATGCATGTCTATTGTCTGGTTTCTACCATGGCTTCCGGTTATTGTATAATATGTGTGCATGTTCGATTTCCACATCACACTTCTAAATACACTGCTATATTTACTCTGTCTGTGCTTTAATCTTGCTCTAGTCACTGGTTCGTTTGGATTTTCTTAAATTTCGTTGTTGAGGATTTCGGGATTTTGGGGGTTTTGGACTAGTTGATTTCTCAATCCATGAAGTACCATGAAAATGGGGGTTTTGGGTTATTTGAAATCAATTTTCTCCATTTACTCTATTTGTGCTTTAATCTTGTTGTGGTCATTGGGTCATTCGAAATTTCCAAAATTTTGCTGCTCATGGTTTTGGGATTTTGGGAGTTTTAGACTAGGTGATTTCTCAATCCATGAAGTACCATGAAAATGGGGGTTTCTGGATTTTGGGTCCACATTATCCTCCATGTCCATGAAGAAATCTATCGAAAGCTTTGTAGCAATCAGTTCTTCAAACACTGTTGGATTCCAACTACATATACACAGTTGGATTCCTTTAAAATACTTCAACTATAATGACTCATCATACCTAATGTTGTAAGGTTTTTTTGGAAATCTGTTGGTTACTCACAGCCTAGTTTCATTGAATTGAAGGTCATTGATCTTCGACCTTGGATTTGATAAAGATGTATATGTTTCTACTCACATGATCATTTTTTTTTCTTCTGGAAGTCATGAAAATTATGTATATGTTTCTACTTACATGATCATTTAACTCTTTTGTTGGTCAGCTTTCTCTACAAGTATTACTATTATATGATTAACCTATATAACTGGAACATTCAACTAATAGGTGTATGCTAACAACATTATAACGTTTATCAGTAATTATGGTTAAACTTTTGTTTTATTTGTTTTTGTGTCATTTGTGAAGTGAATCTTAGGTTAAAATGTTTTATTTCATTTTAGTGCTGTAAATCAGAACTCTATTTCTATTAATGTAATTTTGGGAATATGTAGATTATTCAGAGGATTTTAGGGTCTGATTTTGTTAAGTATTAACGCTGAATCTGCGAATGGATTTTGCTTTTGAATTTTGGGGTTATTTGGATATGAGTTTCATTTTATTAGTGTGTGAGCTTTGATTCTGTTTATTAATTTCATTCTTTTGGTTGCTTTACTGATTATGTAAATGGTTCATTCTGATCATGCTATGATTTAAAGGATTATTTTGGTATTGTAAATCAGATCTCTTTTTCTCTGATTATGGTAATATGATTTTGGAGATATTTGGATTATTCAATTAGTTTTGAGTTCTAATTCTGTTAATTTTGAACTCTTATTCTGCTAAATAGAATTTTCTTTTGAATTTTGGGGTTATTTGGATATGAGTTTGATTGTGGATGTTTGAGCTCTGATTCTGTTTATTAATTGCATTCTTTTGGGTGTTTTACTGATTATGTAAATTGTTCATTCTTTTGAGCTCTGATTATGTTAAACTTGAACTCTGATTCTGTGGTGTAGATTTTGCTTTTCAATTTTGGAGTTATTTGGATATGAGTTTGATTGTCGAAGTTTGAACTCTGATTCTGTTTATAGATTTTTGTTTTGGAGGAGGAGAAAAATCTGTTTTTTATTTTCCTTGATTGAAGTTTTTTTGCATGAATTTGTGATATTGAAATTGTAGTGATTCATGTTCTTCTTTTGTTTCTAAGTTGATTTTGGGTGTTTTGGCACATAAACAACAATGACTTGATATGGGGCACCTCCTCTCTTACATTTTCAATGACAGAGATTTTCTTTTAGTTTTTCTCTTTCATCCCTCTTCACTCTCTTTGTTTGTCATTTTCTTCCTTTTTCATATATGGCAACACCCTCATTTCCGTAGCTTTTTGCTTGTGTGAATATTTTTAGCAACTGGTAATTCATACTTTTCTTATGGAATAAGAAGTATCTTATGTGATCATCCATACAAATGACCCCATTATTAGGATTTGGGAAGTTGATACTTGCTATTTGGAAGAAATGATGCTGGGATAATATGATTAAATGGGCCACTGTTACAATGCAGAAATCCATCAAAGGATTGAAAACACCACTGATATTGAAATCAAATTTTTTGAAGAACATGGATACACATCTAAGCAGATTGAAAACAAAATCTGCTTTTTACCTTTCAAGTGCCACAACTCACTTTGACAAATATCAAATTCTAGAGAATTATTTGAGAGAATCTAGTTCAAAAGGGATTTAACAACATTTTGACAGATAGTTGTCAATCCTTGTTATGGATGTATGAAATGCCACTTGCTATAGTCATTTCCTCATATGTACATTCAACTGCTGCTCAAAATAGGATAAAAGGAACTACAGAAAACTCAAATCACAAAAGGCAGGCCTATCTGAATCAGGCAATGCGCACCATCTATATTGAATTCGCATCAGTAATCATGTTTCTCACATGAATAGATTACGTACTGAGTTACTCAGTACGCTCTTATCGTACTGAATAAACTCTGTTGGGCCCACCTTCACTGTACCCACTGATCTATCCATTCCATCCATCCATTTTTCCATCTCATTTTATAGGTTAAAACCAAAATTTAAGCATACCCAAATATCAAGTGGACCATACCATAAGAAACAGTTGGAATAATAATTACCACCATTGATACCTTTATAGGGACCACAGTGATACTTATTTCTCATCCAACCTGTTTGTAACATGAAATAAACCATGGATGAAGGGAAAAAGAACAAATACAAACTTGATCCAAAACTTTTGTGGCGTTTTGTGAAATTTTCAATACTAGATGTTCAATTCATACTGACTAAAGATGTGTGGTCCAAAAAGATGCTTTGATATACTTAATTTATAGGTTCAACACCTAAAATTATCCGGTGAAATAGATGGATGGGGTGGATACAATTGCAAAATCATGGTGGACCCCATAGAGTTTAGTCAGTATGCGTCGCGTAGTGAGCAACTCCGTACGCAATCCGCTTCCTACAAAATACATGAAACCGAAGAAAAAGATTGGCCACTTCCCATGACACCAGCCCCGTGGCTGGTGGTCGGTGCTTTATGGACCCCACCATGATGTATGTGTTTCATCCATTCTATTCATTCACTTTTACAGATTATTTTACGGTGAGATCCCCAAAAATTAGAGATATATAAATCTCAATAGTAATTGGATATCCATCAGTAAAATCCTCACAAGGCCCACTGTACTATTTATTTGACATCCAATATGTTGATTAGGTCGTAAAGGCCCAGATGAAGGGAAAAAACAAAAATCAGCTTGATCCAAAACTTTCATTCCCCCAAAATGTTTTTTACTGGTCAATACTCAATCAACACTATTTCCTGTAATGTGGTCAGTAGAAGATTGGAATATACCTCCTTTTTGGTCTCATACGGTAAAATGATCTATAAAAATACGTGCACGGTGTTGATGAGACATAAAGATCATGGTAGGGCCCAACGAGCACCAACCACTCTGAATTACTGGCACCACACTGAATATTGTGGGGCCACTTACGTTTCTCAGCAAGTGTGACCATGCCAAACACACCAGCCAAAATGCATGGGATTGCCCATGCCCAGCAAAACACTGTTAACATGGTATCTCTTGATATGCTTGGCCATCCAAACAAACCCATCGGCTCACGCTAGGTCATTCAATCCGGTGGGATTGGAGATAATTCACTGACTTGCATTTAAGAGCATTGGTTTCTATGCAATCCATCTCATCACGACCTACTCCCTTTCAATTCCGCTGTCCAAACGGGACTCAAAGATTTAACTAAAAGTCAATCGAAAGTATACTCCAGCGGATGTATGGTTCAGATCTTCAAGAACATGTGCCACATGTATGGTACAAGATCGGTAGGAACGAAAATGTATGTCTCTAGAGAGGCAGGAAATACTTTCACCCTTTTCTCGCGACGGTGACGGACAACCAACGCTTCCGCATTTGCAGGCGGACCAGGTGTCAGCCATACTGAGTTACTCAGTAATCGGTTGGGCCCACCTTGAATGTATGTTGTCTATCGATGCCGTCCATCCGTTCTTCTATCTAATTTAAAGGGTTGAGCTCAAAATTGAAGCATATCCACATATCAATTGGATCATACAGTAGGAAACAGTGGGGATAATGATTTCCACCGTTGAAACCTTTCTACGCCCAACAGTGATGTTTATTTGTCATCCAACCTGTTCATAAGATCATACGGACATGGATGAAGGGAAAATAAAAATATAACCTTGATCTAAAACTTTTGTGCCCCTGAGAATTTTTCATTCAACTGTTTCCTACAGTGGTCCATTTGAATAGTATATTTGCTTCATTTTTTAGATTTAGTGACTAAAATTATCTAGTAAAGTAGATGTACGGAGCAGATCAGATACATAAATCATGGTAAACCTCACAGAGTTTACTCCATACGCTAAGGGTAGTGAGTTACTACACAATCCGCTTCCTGCGGTGGGTGTTTCCCATACCGTTGCCCAGCTTGACGAATGTGATGCGTATCCACGCCGTCCATCAGTTTTTTAAGCATGATCCCAAATATCAAGTGGACAAATCTCAAGCAGAAATCCGGATCATCTGCTTGCCATAGGCAGGAACATCCGGTTTTCCTTATTATGATTGGTCCAATTTTCATAGACCATCGTATTATTATTGACCATGATTGGTCAACATCACTATTGACGATGTCAGCGCTGCTGTATCAAAAGCAGCGTATGTTGATGTGGCACTCAATTTGCATATCTGATTGGGGCAAGTGGAGGATTGAGAATTATTGACCACAAGACATCGATGTTATTCAATGCAGGCCATTAAAAATTTCCTACGTCCCATCCAAGCTGTTTATTTTATAAGGTCAGAAGCGGATTGGCTGGTGTGCCACGTACCACGAATTTGACTAGCGTCGGTACGTGTCGTGCGAAGTCGAGCGCTTACACTCTTCGAGTTCCGAGTTGTATTAACCGTTCAAAGGATATTAAAGTTACGTAGGCTACACAATGATGTATTTATTACATCCAGTACGTTTATCCATTCGGTAAGAACATTTTATATCATGAACTCAAAAATAAATCATATCCAAAGCTTAAGTAGATCACACTAGAACTAGCAGTGAAGATAATGATTTTTACCTTTCCATTATAACGTTTATTTTTTTATCTAATCTGTTAGTAAGGCCATACCTACCTAGATGAAGACTAAAAACAAATATAATATTGATCCAAAACTTCGGTGACCCTAAAATGGTTTCAATGGTGGATGTTTAATCCCCGTCTATGTTTTACAATGCGGTCCACTTGATATTTAGATGTCTTTTTTTTCGGCTCAAGCCTTATGGCGAGCTTGCCAAATGAATTGGTAGTTTGGATATAACACATACCTTATGATGAGACTCATACAACTTGGTAGCATCAACACACACACCGGCCAACCAGCTTCCAGTAAGGGCACACAAAGTTGAATGGAGAAAAAAAATAAATATCACCCATGTCAAAAGCTTTTCTATATCGGGAAAAACTTTTAATGGTCAACTACAGTTGTTTCGTGCCGTATGGCTCACCCGAGATTTCAATTTACTTAATGTTTAGGTAGTGGCTCTAAAATAATATGAAAAAAAAAAAAGACATAAAAAATACATAGATATATAAAAAAGTAAAATAAAAATACAACGAGGTGGACCTACGGACATAGAAACTGTATTACTTTGTGAGGATGCAATTTGGGTGGATCCAAGTCCAAAGGATCCAATGGAACCCATTGTGATTTATGTGCCTTATATCCACACTACGCATCTAATTTTAAAGCTTATTTTATATCATGATATGAAAAATAAAGCAAATCCAAATCTTACGTGAACCACACTAAGGAAATAGTAGTGATTGAATCCCCACCCTTAAAAACTTCATGGGGTCACTGGAATATTATTTGTCATCCAACCTGTTAATAAGGTCACAAAAACCTAAATGAAGAGACCACACTAATATAAGCTTATCCAAAACTTTTGTGGCCCACTAAAAGCTTTTAATGGCCGATTACAACTGTTTCATGTATTACAGTCCACTTGATATTTGGATTTATTTCATTTTTGGGATAATATCCTAAAATGAGTTTTCAAAACTGATAAACAACATGGATATAATAGCACATATAGTACAGTAGGACGGGGCCAAGGATCTCACCCACATTGGAAGTCATGCCCCCTTTAGGGTAACACCTAATATGATCTCTCCCCACATTGCACGGTTATTCACTCACAATTCACAAAACAAAGTGTAAGAGGATTGGTAATCCTTAGACTAAAGAAGTAAAATCATACTACCTCAACTGCACCAACATAGGAATCTTATTAAAATTTGATTTATAAAAAATCAAAATTTTAGAATTTTTGTTTTGCTGTCAAAATGATTTTAAAAATTTTCAAATAAAAAAGTATGAATTTTTTTTACTTTTTTTCTCATATTGAAAATGAGAAAAGAAATCTTGTGATTTATATGTGGAGGTGTATGTAGTATTCTTACTTGAAGTTTTGGAGATTGAGATGCTCAGGTTATGGATTTTAGTGCACGCACTCAAGCTTGGGTGAGGGCGTGAAGGGTGTGGCTGTAGTAGCACTAGTTGGCACACGTTGCACTTATATGAGTCTGAATTTTATAAGCTAAAAAAAATGGTCAGATTATTAATTTGAATGGTCAGTTATTTTGATAATGGCTAGCAACCTTAAAAGTCACAACGGTCTGAAAATGGATGGGCCTTGATGATCAAACAGTCAAATTTTTTTATCTAATGGTTATCATTTTTTAAACATTTTAAACTATTGATGGCCACTTAACAATGATCCACTATTCAAATGCCTATATAAACCGAACCATTTCAATTTGAAAACCAATCAATTACAACATATCTCACCTCATCCATCAATTCTCACAGAAAACATCTTTATCTAAGAATACTATAAATACATCCACAGTTTCAAATTGCCAAAAGATCAACTACATTGAGTAATTCTTAAGTGGATCATTCGTGATTGTTGCATACAAAATCTAGATAGGCTTGTATTATCTTTAAAGCAATTCACCTATAACCCATTAACAATTGATAAGGGGACAAATCACGCTTTAAGTGTAGCATAATTTTTTACATCATTTTACATAGTGAAGAAAATGAAATAATTTTACTTCTATTTTTTTAATTTTCCATACTCCCAACATATTTTACAACACCCCTGTTCTGGAAAGATGATCCTACCCATTACAAAAGTGCACTTTAATGTAATAAGAGGATCCTCCCATAATTTTATCCGTCCATGGAACAAAAGACTAGTATTATTGGTGGCAAGTCACACATTGGTCATAGCCCGTTTAGGGTGGGGGTTACCAAGTTAACGGTCTTAATTAACGGAGAATAGGCATGACCGACAAATGGACTATTAAATGATTTTGTAGACATCGAGGGCCTCGTATGTGCATGTTTGTCCCCTTGTTAAAGTCCAAGGACCGCGAGGTAACGCCAACATCACCGCTAGGTACCTGTTGTTGGGACTCTGTGTGGCCACACTGATGTGTGTGCTCTATCCATCCGTTTTATAAGCTTATTACAGTAATTGAGATCAAAGTTGAAGCATATCCAAAGTTCAAATGGACCACCCTAGGGGAAACAGTGGGATTGAACGATTACCGTTGAAAACTTCTCAGCGGCCATAAACATTTTGGATCAAGATGATATTTGTGATTTCCGTTCATCGGGTGTCACGTGACGTCATGAAAAGGTTGGATGACAAATAAATATTTCTGTGAGTCATAGGAAGATGTGGTGTTAGGTGAACGCGCAATCAGCGTCCGTTGCTAAGCGCCAAAGGAACCGTTAACCGACTGCATTGATGTATGATTTGGCGAATGGATGCTTTTTATATCTTTTCTCCTTTTGGACCGTGGATTAGGTGAGGCCCTAGCCGAGGGCCCACCGAGGTGCATGTGTTGTATATCCACGCTGTCCATCCATCTTGCTAGTTTACTTTGGAAACGGATTGGCTACTCCCCCTTCCCACCCGCCAATGGCTGATGGTCAGTGCCATGTGGTCCCACCATGATGTATGTGTTTCATCCATGCTGTTCATCTATTTTTCTAGATCATTTTAGGAAACGAGGCAAAAAATGAGATATTTCTCAATCTCACGTGCACCACATTACAGGAAACAGTGTTGAACAAATGTGGACCATTAAAAACTTTTTGGGGGCCATAAAAGTTTTGGATCAAGATGATCTTTGTTTTTTTACCTTCATCTAGGTCCGTATGACCTAATCAGCATATTGGATGTCAAATAAACATTACATTAGGCCTTAGGAGGATTTTAATGGTGGATATCTAATCACTATTGTTTTCCTGTGGTGTGGTCCATCTGAGATCTATATCCCTCTAATTTTTGGGTTCAAGCCATAAAATGATATATAAAAATGAATGAACACCATGGATGAAACACATACATCATGGTGGGCCCGCATGCACCGACCATCGGCAACCACGTTAGTGGCAGTGGAAAGTAGCCAATCCGTTTTCTTTTACTTTGGGGCATGATTAGAAAATCAGATAGATCCGAATATCTAATAGGCTACGTTACATGAAAGCAGTGGCGATTGAGACCACCCCTAAAAATTTTCCAGAGCCTATTGTAATGTCTATTTACTATCAAACCTATGTATAACCTCCCAATGACATGGATGAAGAGAAAACATAAATAACAGTTTACTCCTAGAATTCTGTAACCTTCCAAAAAAGATTTTAACAATGAGAATTCAATTTGTACTGAATGTTCTGCCTTAGATTTGGTTATAGCTCAATTTTGTGACTATACCTTAAAATGAGTTGGGAAAACATAAATAGAGAGTGGCCCCTATTGTCTTAGCCTCACCCGTGGTGTGTCTTACCTGCCGTCTCTGGCCACTAACAGGCAGTTCTGCGAGTAGGCCTACCATGATGTATATATTTATCCACACCGTCTATGCCTTCTCTTAAATCATTTTAAAGAATGTGCAAAAAAAATGAGGCAAATCCAAAGCTTAAGTGGACCACACTACATATGAATCTTACATTTAATGGGACGTGCATTTAACGCTTTGTGCGTTTGATGTGACCAAGCTTATTGTTTGACGTGGTTTACTTGAGAGTTGAATTTGCCTCATTTTTTTTTTCAATAACTTAAAATGATTGAGAGATGAGATGGACCGCACGGATAAACAGATACATTATGATGAGCCTACCAATGGAATTCGTGGCTAGGGAGCGTGGGTAGGACGCAGTCCGCACCCCTCAACCACTGGGCTGTTACTTGCCTCACCTAGCCGTCCCCTTCTCTGTCCGGTGCAGCTCTCGTGGATCGCTCGGAGGTGGGTGGGATCCCAGTGGGACCCACAGCGGTGTATGTGCCTTAGGACGCGGATTAGCTACTGACAGGTTGGGCGGGGACACTGGGTACTGAAGTGACGTCACCAAGTTCCGTGGGCCTTACCATGATGTATGTGTTGTATCCACACAGTCCATCCATTTAAAGAGGTCATTTTAGGACATGATCCAAGGAATGAGACAGATTGAAAGCTGTAGTCGATCCCACCACAGAAAACACAGAAAACAGTGGTGAGAGTGTCGCCCACCATCAAAACCTTCCTAAGGCCCACCATGATATTTATTTGAGATCCAACCTGTTCATAAGATAAAGAAGAATTAAAGAAGGGAAAACACAAATATCAGCTTGATTGAAAAGTACTTTTGTGGCCTTTAGAACTTTTTAATGGTGGAGTCACTCTCTCCACTGTTTTCTGGAGTGGGGTCCACTCGAGGTTTGGATCTACCTCATTCCTTGGATCATGTCCTAAAATGATCTCTCCAAATGAATGGACGGTGTGGATACAATACATACATCATGGTGGGATCACATAACTTGATGACGTCACTGCAGTACGAGTCTCGCTGCTCAAACCTGTCTTTAGCTAATCCGCGTCCTCTGCTTTTTAATTTTTTGGGTTAACTTGTTAGCACACACCGATGTCAGTACACACACTCCATGTTAGCCACCCCCACTGGGGATCGATACCAAGACCTCATATGTTGAAACGAGGTATCTCCACTCAATCTGCCAGTTTAGCTATGGAATCGGGTTTATCTCGGGTTTATCTCCACTCAGTACACACACTCCACGTCCAGTGCCTCATATCCATGTCATCCATTCGTTTGGAAAACGCAATTTAGGTACGATGCCAAGTATGAAGTATATCCAAATCTAAGGTAAACTATAATGCAGGAAATAGTGTTAATCAAACATTAAAAACTTGACGTGGGCCACAAAAGTCTTGTATGATATTTGTGTGATCTCTTCATCCATGTCTTTATGACCTTATCAATAGGTTGGATGGAAAATAAATACTTGGGTAGTCCATGAAGCTTTTAGTGGTGTGGATTCAATCACAACTATTTTCTATGGTATAGTCCACCTAAGATTTAGATCTGCTTCGTTTCAGGAACCATGCCTTAAAATGACATGTCAAAATGGATGGACATTGTGGGTGTAATGTACATAACATCAAAGTGGGCCCCACAGTTAGGGATCCACTGACCTCAGTCGATATGAGGATCCACCAAAACCGTATCGTCTCTTCTGCCAGTTTAGTTTAAAATGCATGTTTGGGCAGCAATCATACAAAGGTCCAAACAGACCCGTCCAAACAGACCCAAAACGGCTCTGTTTTTTCCTTAGGTGGTCAATACAGTCCCTCGGTTTGATCCAATCCATCTATGAGGTGGGACACACTGCAGATTGCCTAACCCAAAAAACACTATAGTCCACTCTTCATGTAGTTTTAGCAACCCATTTTATCTCAGAAACTGTAGGGCATCTTCTCCGTGGTTATGCCTTATTTCTCATGTAATGTTGTCTATAAAAACGTGGGACTAGCAAACCTCCAAATTTCCAAACTGCATCCCAGGTTTTCGAGTTAGAGGCATGGACGTCTCCCCAACATGTCCTCTATTGAGTAGCAGTACTGGTCTCAAGGAGCATTCCGTGGCGGACGGAGTGGATCGAAAGCCATCTTCCCATGGAGAGTGGAGATCTGCCATTTACATAATTTGTAGGATTACAATGCAAGGCCTCCTTCCATTCCTCTAATTATCATACTTCAATCATTCTCTCATTTAGTAAAGCCATCTGCTCTCATGCAGGGGTCGAAATCGCTGAGCAATTCGCCTACTACGGCATCTCGGCAAATGTCATCATATACCTCACCAACGTCTTCCACGAGCCTGCCTTGTCCGCAGCCAAGAATGTGAACATTTGGTCAGGAGTCAGCAGCTTGATTCCGTTGTTGGGAGCATTTGTTGCTGATACCTACATGGGCCGATACATGACCATCCTCCTCTCATCGTTGCTCTATTTCATGGTTAGCACCGCGCCCCCCCCCCCCCCCCCCCCCCCCCCCCCTCTCTCTCTCTCTCTCTCTCATTTACGCATGCACTCATCACACCTCACACACACCCACGCACTCAAACCACAGTAGGTACTGGAATCCATAGCTTTTCTTTTCTTATTATGGTGAAATTATCAAGTGTTTCTCGTTATTTTGGCTTTAAGTTGGCTAAAACACGTCTCAAATCACAAACCTTCAGTACAAATTGGAGAATCCAGTGCGCACATGTCATGCACCATGTTTAAAAGACTTAGCAGGAATTTACAAAATTTTCCCAAAGGGGTTTATCGAAAGCCTATTTTGAAGTGTGTTACGAGCCTTAGGGGCTGTTTGGATGCACAGGCAGTCATGTACCAGCGTAGTCTTTTTTTTTGGCTGTAGCTGTGTGGTCTCATGCACATTCCATGTGGGTCATGCAATGCAATGCTCCTTATGGGTGTCGACTTGTCAAGCACCTGGGACAGGAACTAGTGGAGAGTTAAAAGATAATGACGACAGCTGTGAATTATGCCCAACACCAAGAAGAAAAGTATTGTGCATGCGCATGGGGGCATGGAATTTTTTTTTTTTTTCTTCCTTGAAGTAAAAATTCTATGAAAGAAATAATAATTTTGACCTTTTCAATGTGAGTCCTAATCTTGACACGCACACATTATACTTTTTAATTAGCATTGGCTGAGGTAGGTCTGTCGCCCTGCTTAACACAATCTGCCTCCGCTAGTTCTGCATTGCATTACAGTGCATGCACACACTAATTAATAACATCTGTTGCTGACAAAATCTGGCCAATCCTCCGCTTGGATCTTCTAACTCTGAGCGGCATATGAGTCCTGAACCTGCATAACACTGGTAAGCAAAGGAGACCCTGGCTTACACAGGAGACCCTTCGATACCTAAGTTAAGTTAAGGGAATCTGGGTCTACGTTGGGTTGTAGAGGGAGAGTGCGAGATCTTGCATACATATTTCCTCCCCGCAAGACGCTATTTATACCCCCTCGCCTGAGATGGACATGTCCGCATAACTCGGCGTATCTTGGGGCATTTGCCACATCCCGGGGGAGATTCGGCTACCCAGTCATTGTGTGGTCGTGTGGACATGGGCGGTTGAGTAACCATCGCCAATCGTGTGGTAATGGGACACCTCATGGTCCCCCTCATAAGTGGATTCCAATCCGAGTCCCAAACCTATCACCTTGGCGCTAGATTGTTCTGAGCTGACAGCTTTGGCCTCGGATCATTCCAAGATTTCGCTCTGAATTCTGAGCGGACCGACTCAGCCTCAGATCATTCCATCTGGGGCCTCGGAGTGAAAGCATAACAGTCGTCGAATTAGAAGTCCAACCCTCGCTTATACTTATGACTCTAAGCTTAGTCCTACGCCTCGAGTCGACTTTAGATAACCTCAAACATCAGAGCTGAGACGTTTCTGATCTTCCCATAATAGAAGCCCCTTACTCTCTGAGTTCGGACACGGACTCAGAGAATAAGCACATACAGAAGATCGGTAGCCTCCACCGTTGACCCCCAATGCGTGCAGTCGCAATCATGGTTTCCATATTAAAAAAGATACGTACTTGGGGTTTTCCGTCCGCGGGTTAGCCTCAAGCGGACGCGTGATGATGGTTAAGATCTCGAATCGTCAGAGAAATTATGAGGGATCGCCGCGTAAGCCACGAGAGACAGCTAGGTGACGCTTCCATTACTTAGAGTTCGTCCCCTGATGTTAGGGGCACGCGACTTGGCAGTGCTTGGGCCAGTGGCACTCAGCCACGTGTCTTCCGAAGTCGGCTCGCGATGGTTCAGCTTTAGCCATCAAGTCTCGCCATTAATGCAAGAGTCACTTATGGGTTATAAAAACCCTTGGTGCTCGGAGACGCCTTCATTTCTGTTTTATGAATTCTTATTGTTGTGAGCTGCTTGAGGAGGCGATTTTCCGCAAGCGTAACTTGCGGGGAGAGGCGATTCCGATCCATCAGCGATTTCCGGCAATCGTCGTTAACAGCTTCTGGTGAGTCCCCCCCACACTTCCGGATTGCCTTTATTTACTTCGTTTCTATGGAATGTCGAATGACTCGGAGATGGTCCAGGGCGATTATGCCTTCGAGGATGATTCCGAGCCAGAGAGCTCGGATGATAGATGAGAGGCCTCTGAAGGCCCCCTTGATGTAGTACCCCTCTACCCTTCCCCCCAGGAGGGGCAAAGAAGATGGGGCTCGGACACGCCACAAGGATGGGAAAAAGGCCTCTCGAGCCCCTCGAGATTCGACGGAGGGGGCTAAGGAGATGCCCGCGAGTGGGTGAACTGCAGAGACCATCCTAGGAGGCTCTATATCGGTCGAGTCCCAGATGGACTGGGTCCGTTCAGAATTTGAGATCTGGAACTCCATACAGATATGGGAGCTAGAGCCCCTTGACACTGCTAGAGCTCCTGCTGAAGGGAAAGTAGTGATCTTCCTCTACGTCCTACAATGCGGACTCCGTCTTTCGATGCATCCCTTCATCCAAGCCCTGACAGCTTACTTGAGATTGGCCCTAGGCCAGTTTATTCCCAACGCTTGAAAGGTTTTAGTATCTTCATACATCATCTGACGCCAAGTCAAGAACCCGAAACTGACACCAGAAGAGCTGATAAGTTTATACTTGATCAAGCACGATAGTCAGGAGCCGTGGTACTATTTCATGACCCGTGACAGCAAGGGATCGGGGCTGGTCTTGCAACTTCTATCCTCTAATAAGGATTGAAATAACCAGTGGTTTTAAGCTTTGGGCGAGTGAGAAGCACCGGCGGTAGAGCTTAGGAATCTAAGGACTTAGGTTCCTACCCAATTTACCCTTCCAGGTTGAATCCCAAACACTCCTTTTGTAATGTTTCTCTGCTTTCTATACTCTGACCAACGTTTATCTTTATTTCTGCAGACTTCCCGAGAGGCCAGCCTCTCATCACCTCGGACCAGAAGACTCAGATTGCCAAGGCTAGGGTGCGTTCAGAAGATTTACGCTCCTTGTTGGTCCTGTTCACTACTGATAACCTTCATCGGTCCGGGCTCTGTAAGTCCAAACCGCTCCCCACTTCATTCAGTAAGTGCCCCTTAACCTTTTATTGTGATGAAACATAAGGTCTCTTAGCTCAGACATTAATTTATTGTCCGGTGTGTAGGCATGGCCGAGGCCTCTGGATCTCAGAAGAGGAACACCACCCCATCCGTCGAGGAGATGTTGAGGTCCGAACCAAGGACGAAGACAACGAGTCGGAGGAGGCAGGTAACTCCTCACAATGGGGGCCCTTAGGCCCTAATTTTTGTTGCTGCAGCTCCGGCTCTAGCTTTAATTTCTGTTGCTGCAGCTCCAGTTTAAGTTGTTGTAGTTCCAGCAGACACCGCAGTTGGGGCCATGGTCGATAATGATCTAACTCTGATTCCCCCTCTAGCCATCGCTCTTCGTGTTTTCAAAGCGCCTCCACCAGCCCCTGAACCCTGTATTGTCATCTCGTCTTTTTTCGAATGGGAGGAGGCCATTTGGATGGCCGATGCGATGCTCTCTCCTCCCGAAGTCGGAGATGACCCCAGAGCTAAGACCCAAGCTTCAGTAGGTAGTGGGACTGGGGCAGGAGCGATGGGGTCTACTCAGGTTGGGACCAGTGGGGATAAACTTCCGTCGGGCTATCATATGTCAGGCTTAGTTCACTGGGCTTCGAAACATGCCCCAAAGGAGGAGATTACAGCCCTCCTCAATAAGTCAGACGAGTCCTTCGTAAATGACATGACCTTTTTCTTCTACTCGATATTTTATTAACCTTTCCTGTCTTGATTCTCCTCTCATCACGCTCATGTGCTTATATTCTCCTTTTTTTTATTCAGTCCGTCCCGAAGCTTCTGATGACTCGGGAGAGGTTGAGGGAGATCATGCAGAAGGATAAGGAGATAACGGTTCTCATGAGTGAGGTCAGGACTCGTCGAGATGAGGCTGTGTTCCTCCGAATAGAGCAGGCGAAATTATGTCAGCAGCTCCACAATGGAAAGGAGCGAGAGCTGTAACTCCAGGAGGTCATCGATGACCTTCAGCCATGATGCACTGCTGCTGCGACCGAGCTGACGGGAGCCAGGGCCCACATCGACTCGCTCACAAAGGACAATGCCTGATTAGGGGATGTGCTAGAGTGAACCAAGGTTGAGGCGGTGGAAGAGCTGAGCAGAGCAGTAACGCAGGAAAAGGAAGATCAGTGGGCTGAAGATGAGGCCACCCTGGCATTGGCAGTGGCCATTGCAGTGGACACGTTCAACTCCTCAGAGGAGAGGATCATTGAAGCTACCAAGTTCTATAATTGTGGCTATGACGCTTGTATAGATGCAGTCCAGGAGCTCTATCTGGATCTCAACCTTGAGCCCTTAATTCCCGAAGACATAGGGGAGAGACCGACTGAAGACGTCTCCTCGGGCCCGGCTCCCGCTTCTCAGCCGCCTCTGACCAAATAGTTTTTACTCTCTTTTAATTCTTTTAAACAATTATTTGATAGATGATTTTGTGGATGATCTTTTTAACCCTCTGGATAGGGTGTGATAATCGTAGTCAATTTTTTGAATGATGATTACACTGATGATTGATATATGTTAAGTTATTGATTGACGAGCCAACTCCTTAGCAAGTCGGCTCATTCCAGGGCTGTCTTCCCGTATTTAGGGGAGACCCCTTGGTTATTTCGTAGAATCATGTAATGTTTAAAATTATAAGGACCGACCCCTTAAGGGGTTAACCCCCCCATGAATGGCCAGCGGCTTTTCGTGGATCCGTTGGTTGCGTGACAAGCCAATTCCTTCGTCAAGGAATCGGGTCGTCCATGGGCTTTTTCCCTAAATATGAGAGGATCCCTTGATGAGTTTTCATGGGTTAATGTACTAACCCTTTCTTGAAGGGATTAGTCTGTTAAGTTAGCCTTTGCCTGTGAGAAGTAACTTTTTCTATTTGTTGACAAGTTGTTCAAGTGGATATGTAGAAACATAGATTTTATTGAAAGCCTTAAGAGGCTAGTCGCTTCGAGGTGTACACTTATTGGGCCTTCAGCGGCTAGTACATTAGGGGCAGTAGATTTTCAAGTGCTCGGTGTTCCAGGGGTGGGGGAGTTGATGCCCTTCAAGATCCTCTAAGTGATAAGATCTAGGTTTGGTCGATCGGACCATGCAGTAGGGCCCCTCCCAATTGGGTCCAAGTACCCTAGCCCCCAGCTCTGCAGTGTTCTAGAAAACTCGGTGAAGGACCAAGTCTCCTGGGTAGAATCGTCGAGTCTTAACCTTGGATTTATAGAATTGTGCCACCTGCTGATGTCGTGCAGCAACTCAGAGTCTAGAGACATCTTTAGCTTCCTCGAGTAGGTCTAGATTAGCTGCAATCTGCTTGACATTCTGATATTCCTGATAGTTCCTTGCCCGAGCTGTAGGGAGGCCAATCTTGACTGGCATTATCGCCTATGAACCGTAGGAGAGTGAAAATGCAATTTTCCCAATAGATGACTGAGCAGTGGTCCTATAAGCCCAGAGGACGAATGCGAGCTCCTTGGCCCAGTTACCTTTCGCTTTCTCTAATTTTATTTTAAGTTGGTACTTGATGACTTTGTTGACTGCCTCCACTTGTCTATTGGATTGCGGGTGCTGAGGTGAGGAATACGTGTTCAAAATGCTGAGCCCACGATACATGCCTCAGAACTTATTGTTGTTGAACTGTTTACAATTATCAGAAACGATAGTGCGTGGGATTTCAAACTGACAAATGACGTTATTCCAAATGAAGTCAACCACCTTCTGCTCTATAATTTTCGCAACAAGAACGACCTTATCCCACTTGGTGAAGTAGTCGACTATAACGATAGCGAACTTGACTTGTCCTTTCCTAGTGGGCAGAGGTCCGATGATGTCGATTACCCATTAAGCAAACAACCATGACCGGTTCATGGGGGTAATCTCTTTTGCAGGTTGCCTTGGCACTACTGCACATCGTTGGCACTTCTCACACCTCTGGACGTAGTTCTTTAAGTCCTCCCTGATGGTCGGCCAAAAATATCCTTGAGAGAGTATTTTTAGTGCTAGGGCCCGACCACCAGAGTGATTTTCACAGATACCTTCATGAATCTCTCAAATCATGCAGTCAGTTTGATTTATCGGGTTAGAGATATCTAAGATAGGGCTGTAAATGCCCTTTCTTGTATAAGATCTTGTCCAAGACTATGTACCGTGTAGCCAAACACTCAGACACCTTGCTTCCAACCTATCCGAAGGGACCTCACCAGATGTGAGGTAATTGTAAATCGGGTCCATCCAGCACGGTTGACATTCACTGGGTTGACTGCTACCTGCTCCGTTTGGTCAATGCTTGAATGCTCTATGAACTCTATAGGAATGACCCGAGGAGTCCTTCCCTCTGTGGCTGAGGCTAGCCTTGCAAGGGCGTCAGCCCAAGAATTCTCTGCTCTCAGTATTTGATTAATGGTGCAGCTCCAAACTGTCTTTATCAACTTTCTGACCTTAGCCAGATAAGCTACCATCCTGGTCTCCTTGACTTCATATTCGGTAGAGATATGATTCACCACCAATTGAGAATCACATCAAACGTCGAGGGACTGGACTCCCAGACTGGCAGCTAGTTTGAGTCCAGCCAACAGGGCTTCGTATTCTATCTCATTATTAGAGGCCTTGAAGCCTAACCTGATTGCGTACTAGATAGGTATAGAGTTAGGCGCGACTTGGACTATCCCTGCTCCAACACGCTTGGCGTTGGACGATCCATCTACGAAGAGGGTCCACCTTGGTTTCGACTCTGCATGTTGTTTAGTTGGAGGAGTGGGCACAGGAGCTATTTTTACTTCGCCGCTTATCCCCTCTATACTTTGAGCAGTGAATTCTGCATTGAAATCAGCTACAGCTTGGCCCTTAATCGCGGTCCTCGGATGGAACTGAATATCGAACTCCCCAAGTTTGATCACTCATTTAGTTAGTTGACTTGACACCTCAGACCTTTGGAGGACTTGCCTGAGGAGAGAGTCGGTCAAGACGATGATAGAGTGGGCATAGAAGTACGAGTGTAGCCTCCCGAGATGACTAGGAAGAGTGCCAACTTCTCCAGAGGTTAGTACCCTATCTTGGAAGGTACCATCACTTTGCTCACATAATACATAGGGCGCTGCTTGCCCCTCACCTCTCTGATAAGCGCGAAGCTGATGGCTGAGTTTGAAATCGCCAGGTACAGGAACAAGGATTCGCCTTATTTAGGCTTGGACAGTAGGGGCGGTGAGCCCAAATACTGCTTCAATTGATTAAAGGTTTGCTCATATTTCAATGTCCACTCAGCCTTCTTATGACCCTTCAACTGCTGAAAGAAAGGGATGCATCTGTAAGTGGCTCTGGATATGAACCGCTCGAGTGCTGCTACTCGTCCAGTGAGGCATTGTATCTCTTTTATAGTCCGAGGTGAGATCATATCGATGAGCGCCTTGATCTTGTCCATATTTGCTTCAATGCCCAGTTGACTAACCTGAAACCCGAGGAATTTGTCGGAGCCGACTCCGAATGCTCACTTTGCGGGATTCAGCTTCATACGGTATTCTCGAAGGATAAAGAAGGTCTCTCCGAGATCTGTTAGATGATTGGACGTCTTGATGCTCTTGACGAGCATGTCGTCAACATAAACCTCCATGGTGTCTCCTATCTGCTTGGTGAACATCTGATTAACCAATCTCTGATACGTGGCCCCAACATTTTTCAGGCCGAACGGCATAACCCAGTAACAGTAGAATCCCTTGTCACTGACGAAGGTAGTCTTCTGCCTGTCTGGGAGATGCATCGCGATCTGGTTGTACCTAGAGTAAGCGTTTAGGAAGGAGAATAGTTTGTGCCCAGCTGTATTATCTACCAGCTGGTCCATCCAAGGCAAGGGGAAACTATCTTTGGGACAGGTCTTGTTTAGGTCCGAGTAATCCATGCAGACCCGCCACTTTCAGTTCATTTTCTTGATGAGGACCACATTTGTGATCCAATTTGGATAGTGCACCTCCACGATGAAGCCAACGCTGAGGAGTTTGGAGACATCGTTGGCTATGGATGCATATCGCTCGGTGTCAAACGGTCTTCTATTCTATTTTACTGGTTTGTGATCTTAATCCACATTCAGCTGGTGAACCATGACATTGGGAGAGATTCCTGGTATGTCCTTGTGTGACCATACGAAGACGTGTTTGTGTTTTCGTAGGAAAGCCAACATCTTAGATTGTTGTTCAGAATTTAATGACATTCTGAGATGAACGGTTTTGCTCGGATCTGCTTCGTCAAGCGGCACGACCTCTAAGTCTTTCATAGATGAATCCTCTGTAGATCCCCCAGGATCAAGGATGTTAATGGTGAGAGCTTGCTTTACCGATCTTTTCTTCACTGCTATGCATAACATTTGCGAGCCTCACGTTGATCACCTCAGAGGTAGCTTATTTCGCCCTCGGTGGAAAACTTCATCATTAGATGGTATGTGGACACGACCGCTCTCATTGTGTTGAGGGAGGGTCTGCCCAGGATGATGTTGTGCATTGATGGCACATTAACGACGAGGAAGTCCACTAGGAGGGTGACTTGATGTCGTCCTTCTTCCGTGGTCACAGGGAGGGATATGGCTCCTTTGGAGATCACCCTTTCTTCGGCAAAGCCATGTAAAGGGGTCTTCATAGTTCTAAGGTGTGACATTGGAATCTCCATTCTTTCGAAAGCCTCCGAGTAGATTACATCAGCCAAGCTCCCAGTGTCGACCAAGATGCAGTACATCTTGTGGTTGGCTATGGTCATAGTCATCACTAAGGTATCGTTATGCGGATGTTGAATTTCGCACGTATTATCTTCCGTGAAGGTCATACTACAAGGGCTGACTCGAAGCTCTTTCCTTAGCCTCTTAGTCATATGGACATAGTGCTCCGGGTCAGACTTCCAGGAGTGGGCTTTACGGGCCTTGTTCAAGCCTCCTCCATTGGATGACCTACCAAAGATGGTACGAATTTTGACTAGTTCTTCTGCAGCTTTGCTCAACTGCTCTTCTCTTTGAGCTTTTCTCTCCTCTTTGGTGTACCGGTGCAAATGACCCTTACGGATGAGAGTCTCGATCTTGTCTTTGAGTTCCACGCGGTCACGTGTGTTGTGGTAGTGATCACGATGGAACCGACAATACTTGTGCTTGTCTCGATGATCTGGGTGGACCTTCATGCAAACGAGCCAATTCAGGAGCTTTTGGCCTTTGATGTCCAACAATATTTATTTTGTAGATGTGTTGAGGGGAGTGTATGAACGGAACTTGCCCTCAGGCTTTTTTCTCGGGCGATGATCATGAGGGACATGGTCTTCTAACTTCTTACTGGATGGCTAGGGTTCTTTGTTCCTCAGCCTCTTCGCTTCGGTCTGCAACTCTGCCGCTTGGACATTTTTGCGGGAGTTGGAGAATTCCTCGGCGTTAGTGTATTTTTGAGCTCTGGTGACGAGCTTGGCTAACGTCTTCGGCGGATTCTTCCCAATGGAGAAGGTAAACTTCCTCTCTTTTAGACCATTGAACATTGTAGAGAGTGCCATTTTGTCATCGTAGTCCTCCAATTGTAATGCCTCCTCATTGAAGTGGACGATGAATTTCTTCAATGACTCTTTATGCCCCTGGTTAATGGTGAATAAATGAGTAGTCGGCTTCTGACTCTTCTTACCACTTATGAATTGGATAAGGAACAATCTGCTGAGCTCTACGAAGGAACCAACTGAATTGGGTTTGAGTTGCCTGTACCAACTTCAAGTGGATCCGGTAAGGGTGATCGAGAATGCCCTACACATCATCGTGTCCGTGGCCGTCTGGATTTGCATCTACGAGCGATAGGCCTTTACGTGTTCAGATGGGTATTCAGACCGAGAGTACTAGATGACGGAGGTATCCGGAACCTTTACGGCATCACCTCGTTCATGATTGTAGAGGTGAAGGGAGGTTCGGTCTCTTCCATCATTGCCGACGGTGGGAACGGATGAAGGCTGTTGATTCTACTGTAGTATCAGAACCCGATTATTAAGTTCTGCGAACCGCGCCTCCCACGGATCTCTGTTTTCAGCTACTATTTCTCATGGAGCCTCTACCTCAGGAGTCCTCCCTCCCCTTCTCCTCACTAGCTCATGATGGGCATCTGTCGGTGCCAAAGCCGAGGTGATCGAAGCATTCGTCGGAGCCCGGGTCCTTGTGTTCCGAGCTAGAACTTGGTTTTGGGTCGGGGGAGGATTCTGAACTAAAGCTGGAACCCAAGCAGACTGATGTTGTGACCCTTGGGGTCTCATACTCCGCGACGCGGACTAGACTTCCACCACTAGTTTGACCGTTTCTTGAATGGGATGCTACTCCTCTTGTCACTGTTTCATCTGATTGATTTCATTGCGTAGGGCTTGTATCTCACTTTGCATAGCTCAATACTTGCTTGCCCGATTGTGAGAGTACTGGGAAGGTCCTAGAGTTAACTCGGTGTGAAGTAATGAGGAAGATCGAGTCTGATCATTCAGCTCTGGTTCCACAGCTGCAGATTTCTTCTTTCCTCTTGCCATTGTACTAGAAAATAGGGAACTGACTTTTTGTATCAGTTTCCCACAGATGGCGCCAAAAATGTTGCTGACAAAATCTGGCCTATCCTCCGCTCAGATCTTCTAACTCCGAGCTGCATATGAGTCTTGAACTTGCACAACACTGGTGAGAAAAGGAGACCCTGGCTTACACAGGGGACCCTCTGATGCCTAAGTTAGGTCAAGGGAATCTGGGTTTAAGTTGGGTTGTAAAGGGAGAGTGCGAGATCTTATGTACCTATTTCCTTCCCGTAAGATGCTATTTATACCCCCTCACCTGAGATGGACATGTCCTCATAACTCGGCGCATCTTAGGGCATTTGCCACATCCCGGGGGAGATTCGCTACCCAGTCATTGTGTGGTCATGCGGATGTGGGCGGTTGAGTAACCGTCGCCAATCATATAGTAATGAGACACCTCATGGTCCCCCTTATAAGTGGATTCCGATTCGAGTCCCAAACAGATCACCTCAGCACCAGATCGTTCTGAGCTGACAGCTTCAGCCTTGGATCATTCCAGGATTCCTCTATGAATTCCAAGCGGACCGACTTAGCCTCAGATCATTTTGTCTGGGGCCTCAGAGTGAAAGCATAATAGTCATCGAATTGGAAGTCCATCCCTCGCCTATACTCATGACTCCAAGCTTAGTCCTACACCTTGAGTCGGCTCTGGATAACCTCAGACCTTGGAGCTGGGACGTCTCTGATCTTCCCATAACAACATCTAAGGTACTTGAAGATCTGATTGGTATACATAAAAAAATATATTCAACCAGAAAATGAACTTTACATGGACTAAACAAACTTTGGGCTCCCACCCGAAAAATAAGGAGCCTATCGTATGAAATATTGAAACCTACCCCTCATAGCCCCTAGGTTTTCTTTTTAATGGCCCCTAGCCCTATTTTATCTAACAAGATTAACCCCCTAATATCAATCAGGAGCTTAGACAAAACCAAATAAGTATAATTCCTTTGAGAGCTGCTCCCAATACGTGCCAAACCATCTTTAGGGCCATTTTCCTCCCTCAAGATATGGCAAAATGAGAAAAAGCCTCAAATTTTAAGAGCCTCTATTCTCTTTAACTAGTGTTTCCAAGCCCAGCTTGGATTCAAGTTCCCACAAATTAGATCAATCACAAATTTGGAGTCTGATTCCACTTCAATTCTGGACAGACCCAAGCTGAGACACATGAAAAGGTCGTTCCACACCGTGTGAAGCTCCGCCTTGTTGCTGGAACCCTCATTGAACCTCACTGAAAACACAAAGATGAGGTTTCCTCAGGCATTCATGCAAATCCCTCCACCACCTGATGGCCCTGGGTTCCGACACGCCGAGCCATTTAAGTTCAACTTAGCCCACCCCACCTTCGACTTAGTGTTCACTCCCTAAGTGCAGGGTTGTGATGTAGTAATAAACCTGGTGAGATCGAGGTCGAATCTTAAGGGACTGGTACCTGTACGTAATCTGAAACTAAGTAGAACTAGAACTAGACTAAGATGAAACCTAAATCGAGTGAATATTGAGGAATAATGATGAAATAATTATCTAAAATCTAAAGAATTCAGAGGTAGGAAACTAGGGATTCAGAGGATCCACTTGTAGAGATCAGGGAGATCTTATGCCTGCATCAAAAACTCAACTAGACTTAGAGTCTCATCTTCATCTAGTTAAAGGGTGTAATCATAAAAATCAACTAAACTGCCTTTGATATAGTTTTCAAGAGATGAAAGGTATATGAATTAGAATGGATTCCATCACCAAACCATGCCCAGGAGATAAAGAAAACAACAGAATTAAACTAATTACCAACCAATCAACATGCTATGAAGGTTAGGAAGGGTACCATCATCCGATCATGCCCAGGAGACAATGGTGAACAACAGGGCTTCCTGACATCATAAACATAAAAGGAAAAAGACATGCTCAAAGCTATCGCAGACCTATTGTAATTTCAGTCACAACAGACCATTAAAAACTAAAAATATTTTCAATAATCAAAGCATTATCAAATTCAGTTCATAAATTAAAACTAAATTAAAGACATAAAGTAGAGTCTCCCATCTCACTACAAGCTTCACCTCTTAGCCCTAGCTAAGAGGTTTAGACCATAAACATAATTAGGCTAATCTCTTAAATAAAATAAAATAAACAAAAGAAAAAAAAATAAAAGAGAACAACTTTACTCTCTCTCTCTCTCTCTCTCTCTCTCTCTCTCTCTCTCTCTCTCTCTCCTTTGTGCTCCACATCCAGTCCCCAAGCTCTCCTCCCTCTCTCTCACGTTCACAACCTCCTTTTATAACTGCTGGAAGGCTTGTATCGATGGCAAAGTTGCAGCAGGAAATGGAGTGTAACTTTTCGTAGCCAAGTTTTAGTGTCTCAAAACTCACCACTTTCCTTGTTCAATTTTCAAAGAAACACCGTCCTTTAGGACATTTTTGAGTGCTCTACATGATAGACGAATTAGATCTACTATATGATGAAAGATGGTGGGCCACAATCGCTTGGAAATTCAAATTTTCATAGATGTACGAAAACTTTCGTACCTCTTCTCTGTGTAGCTCGGTGGGCCCCACAGAAGTATTTTTGGAGAAATCCACCCCGTCCATTGGATTCATGATAAAATTTCAGTTAAGAATAGATGGTTTTGAACGTCCATTGACGCGACTCAGAGAAGAAATCATGCCAAAAATTATTTTGAATGTCGCAGGACCGCCTATTTATGGCCTTTGTATCTCGAACATAGGCATGCATGGGTGTAAACTTTCAGTAAGGTTTTGTAGTATTCGAGGTTGTCTACACGATGAATGGATCAGATTGGTCGGACAAGCCATGGGTGGGGCCCACTGATGTCCGTAAAAATGAACAGTGCCGTTCGTGCGTAGGCTAAAACAGCAATTGCCGTTTTGAATAAAGTTCAAAACTCGAGTGGGCGCTGGCTTAAAATTGGAAGGTGGCGTGGTGCTCGGCGTACATATAATGTACATGATGTATATGCACCATATGTAGGGCCCACTATGATGCTTATCAAAAATCTTCACCATCCATCCTTTTTCTCATATTATTTAAGCTGTCAAGGACAATTTTGAAGCATATCTAGATAGCATATGGGCCCCACTTAATGAATTAAGGGGCTGATCTGTTCGTTGGCCCACTTTCTGAGATCTTCAATAGCTGAAATTTAATATGTATGTTTAATTTATGGCCCACATCCCATATATGAAGTCTCGTGTCAATCGGATGGCAGTAACCCTATGATCTTGCATTTTTGACCAGTTTTAGGCCATTTTTAACGTGAACGGCTTGATTTCCTTGGATCCTTGGCGTGTAAATTTGTTGATCTTGGTCCTCTGCTTGCTCTAATGACTTCATAGCATCAAATCTACGGTTTTAATATTCTTTTTCAATCTGTCCCTTAATTATACCCTATAACAAAAACACGATTAAAATATTCCATTAAGCAGTGTCATGTTCATAAATCCATGTAATAACTAGGGTCTAATATGCAACATTTGACCCTCAACACAACCCCCAACCAGCATCTTGATAGTCCCGAGTAAGGTATGTAAAAAAATAAGTTGAGAATTATAGGACGATTTATATGAACTCGAGTAATTTTTGAAAAAAAATTCAAATACGAAAATTCTAGGATTCATGAATGTTGGGTATTACTTTTTCCTGGACTTAAGCGCTCGGTAGACTTCATAATCAAGTTCAAAGTATTAATCCATCAATCAGAAAAATTCTAAACATTGAGTTCCATGGGCGTATAGTGTAATCTCGACTTATCAACGTTAAGATTTAATTTTTTATTTGATGATATCATTGGTAATCAACAAGAGAATTCCTGATAACCAAACTTGCCTCATAAATTCTATCTTTTGATTTTTCTATTTAAAGAAATGTCAAGAATGAGAATTAAATCCTCACCTATAGGGAGCAAACCTATGGTGAAGACCGTACACCCAAACCTTTTTCACATATTATCCATGGAGAATTAAATCTACACCTATAAGGAGAAAACCTATGGTGAAGATTATTCACCTAACCCTTTCCAAATGTATATTTTTTTTTTTCTTTTTATTGATCATGACAGGTAATTTTATTTTTCAGACTGGTTCCTTACATGCTTAGTGATTACCAAGTTAATCCTTCAATATCAAACTGAAACCTTAATGTGAAAGTGAGATGTGACATGTGAAATCATGACTCAATCAATGTTTACAACTTCTAATTCTGGATTAACAATTCAAACTTAATTGTGAAATCTAACAGCCATTGAATCCAAGAGCCATAAATTACCAACATCACGTATCTTGAAATTCTAAGTGCTCTACATGGCCATCAAAATCACTTCGAATTCACAAGAAATTTCAGAAAAATTTAAAATTTTTCACAATTTTTGCTCAAGACCAAGAAAATACTGATTAGGTAACCTAATTTTCCACCTCCAACCTAAATTGTACATTGTTCTCAATGTAAAATATGTAAGCATGCAATGCACATGGGACACCAAAAGTAAAGTGATGGGAAGATAGTACCTGGATAACGAATCGAGAGAGAGACTTTCCAAGAGATAGCAGTATGAAAGCTACTCAGTACGAGAGTGAAGACATGAAAGCAAACTATCTTAAAAGAATGCATGAAGCAAACTAACCTAATATTATAAAACCATCTAACCTAGAACAGCATAAAGTAAACTACTCTAATCCTATGAAAGAAGTAAATTCTAATCCTCAACTGTGGAAGCACGAAAAATCTACTCAATCATGCATCCAGGTTCTTTCGTCGACTAGTATCTTAGTAAATTTCTCAGAAGGTTTTTCAACAAGATCATCCAAAAGCCTGTTTTGCAGTAAGCTTGGATGTCCTGGAGCGTGAATGTCTAGAGAAATTGAGGGACCTCAGCATAAAGTTTTCTTTTAATCCTTTGAAGTGTCTAAAGTATATACGATTCACCTATTACAGATAAAATTTTAAAGTTAGTACACCATGATGAATCAGAGACTACAAGTAGATGAAATTTAGAAAGAATTGTATTAGGTGGTGTAGTCTTAACACAAGCCAAAGTTTCACTCCTTAGTTCAATTTTCAGCTCCTCTTTTAATGGCAAACATTCAGGATTTGGGAGAGGAGGTACTTCAGAATAAGGGTTCTCTCGGTCCGTGACAACTACCGAGGTATTGACTTTCGAGGCATCCACTATTTCTTGTATCATGAGATTGTTTGAATCTACAAAGTGTGCCAAGCCATCATCCAAAGAGTCAAAACATTTAGTTGAAATGAGTTCATTCATCCTATTGAGATTTGTAATGATATGTCCAATAACTCTGTTATCTTCTTCGAGAGTGTTGAGGGTTAAATATTACATATTAGACCCCGATTATTTTCTGGATTTACGCATAAGATACTGTCTAATTGCTCGATTTAATCGTGTTTATGCTGCAGGTTGAATTTAGGAGCTTAAGCTAAAATAGGTGCTTAAAGCATGGATTTAACGCTCTGATGACACTAAAGGCAAGGGATACACTCCAGGGGACCACGATCGATAGAATTACACGCCAGGGATTTGCGAAAATCGATGAAGTGAAGCTCAAGTAGCCTAAAGTTGATCCAGAATGTAAGATCAAGGGGTTTCCACCATCCGTTCGGCTCGAAACTTCATACATGGCCAAGGGACCATAAATTAATCATACATATCGAATTTCAGCCATTAGATCTCTCTAGAAGTAGCCCAACGGGCAGATCAACCCCTTAAATCCTTTAGTGGGGTCCACCTGATCTCTGGATACACTTCAATTTTGGTTTCAACTGTTTAAATGAGGTGAGAAAGTGGATGGACAGATTGGATTTTGCATATACATTAAGTGGGACCAGCGTGTGCACAGCCCACACGCGGGCGTCGTGCATTGAACAAAGTCAAGTCGGTCAGCAGCACACTGACCGACTCCTTCTTCCAGATTTGAAAACGGACAGTGTCTTTACACTGTCCGTCCATTTTTCGTGTAGTGGGCCCCACCCATCAGCCTTATCAAAGAACTGAACCGTTCATTCGTCTCGTGCGTCAACCACCACCTACACCTAGGTGTCGAAATTCCAAGAAGCAGTGAGGATTCGTTTTCAGCCATTCAAATATAAAACGGATGGTGGAGTAAGAGTATAGGTGGGCCATACTAAATCTGAGAAATAAATATCCATTTTCGGGTGGTTTTTCGAGACGAATACAAGTAACGGACTGGATTCTGCTAATAATACAGACCATGGGCCCCACCGTCAGACCAGTCGAACGAAATTTATTTCCTGATCCCCTGCTGCGAACAGAGACCTCCGCTCGATCTCCGTGGGCCACCATGTGGACCCATCATCCCAATCCGACCTGCTCATTTGACGAATACGAGGGTCCTACTCAAGATATGACAAATCCTGGTCTGAAGAAAGCCAACAACAGGATTCAAAGTGTGATGGACGATAGAACCATGTTGCAAGATTAATCAGATGAGCCGCATCAACGACATTCCAAATCAGTCCATGTCTGGCTGAATTGAAGCAACAAAGCTAATGGACGGTGTGGATTTCTTTTCTGATACCGATCAGGCGACCCGCCAAGCATTAGCGTAAGAGCTCTTTTCGTAGCCTGGTCGCGCCCGAGAAAAAATGGCCACTGTTGGCTGCTGCGTGATCCCGGTCAGTGTCGGACCGGTAATCCAAACCGTTCATCTGAAAGATACGCAAAAATCATCCATAGGGATGTTTTCTTTTTACAATAACTGGGTCCAAAGTAGAATGGTTGCGTTGTTTTTCCACTGCGAAGGAAGTTATGCACGTCGTTGCGTAAGAAACCCATCTCCACGGTACTGTGCTGCGTAAAACCTCCAGCCACCGACTTTCTTTACGTAATCCCAACCTTCTTCTCGTGCCTATAAAAGGAGGAAGAAAGAGAGCATAAGAGAGATATCTAATCTCGATCTGAAGGGGAAGGATCTTGGAGGCAGATCTGGTGGAGACGGCTGAGAGAGAGAGACAAGGAGAGTTTTTTTTATTTTTTCTATTTTTTTTCTTTTATTCTGAGATTTAGTCCAGCCATGGCAGGCTAAACCTCTTAGCTAGGGCTAAGAGGTGAAGCTTGTAGTGTGATGGGGGACTCTTTCAGCTTATGCCTTTTTATTTAGATTGAGTTGACATTGATTATAGTTTAATTATGGGAATATTTTTAGTCTTTAATGGTCTGTTGTGACTGAAATTAAAGTAGGTCTGCGATGGCTTTGAATATCTCCTTTTCCTTTTGATGTTTATGACGTCAGGAAGTCCTGTTGTTCACCATCGTCTCCTGGACATGGTTGGATGACGGTACCCTTCCTAACTTTCATAGCATGTTGATTGGTTGGTAATTAGTTTAATTCTGTTGTTTGCCATAGTCTCCTGGGCATGATTTGGTGATGGAATCCATTCTAATTCATATGCCTTTCATCTCTTTAAAACCATATTTACAGCAGTTCAGTTAATTTTCATAATTTTTAAAGCAAGCATAAGAACTCCCTGATCTCTACAAGTGGATCCTCTGAATCCCTAGTTTCCTATCTCTGATTTTCTTAAGTTTTAGATAACTATTCCATCATTATTCTCCAAATCATAATTAGTTTAGATTTCAACTTATTATAATCCTAGTTCTACTTAATTTTAGATAACGTACGAGTTTCAGTCCCTTGGGATTCGACCTCGGTCTTACCGAGTTATTACTACATCACAACCCTGCACTTGGGGAGTGAACAGAGAGTAGAAAAGAGCATACTCTCTTGTTTGTTCTTAACGTGAGATGAAATCACCACTGGGTATGTCTCTTCTTGACCTAAATGGGCATATTCAAAATTAGAGGGTAAAGGTTTTAGGTCAAGCTTCGGTGGCTTGAGGTTAGACGATAAAGGCACGACATCAGTTTGGGGCAATTCTTCAAATTGTGGTCTCCACTGGTTAACTTCAAGTACTGGTGCAGTATTAAGCAAGGCACACCTCTCCCTAATCATGTCATCATCCAAGTCATGAGAGTGGGCATGTCTCTAGAGAGTCAGAGGTGTTTTATCTTTCACGAAAGAATCAATCATGTTAATGTCGTGAAAATCGTCATCATCCTCTGAGTTTCTGTTGTTATTGAAAAAGATGTTTAACTCTAATGTCATATTCTCGAAAGACAGTCATGACACCATTCTTACAATTGATAATTACATTTGAAGTAGCAAGGAATGGGCAACCAAGAATGACGAGAATCTAAGAGCTCATGTTATTGAGGGGTTCGGTGTCCAGGATGATAAAGTCTACATGGTAGTAAAATCTATCGACCTGGACCAACACATCCTCAATTATCCCTCTTGGTACACATACAGAGCGATCAGCAAGTTATAGTGTAGTTAGGGTGGGTTTTAATTCACCAAAACCTAACTATTTGTATACCGAGTAGTGAATCAGATTGACGCTCGCTCCTAAGTTAAGAAGTACATGATCAATTCGATAATCCCTAATTACACATGATATAGTTGGGATACCAGGATCTTTGAATTTCTGCGGCACGTCTTGCTTCAGGGTGGCACTCACTTTCTCAGTCAAGAAGATCTTCTTTTAAATACTTTACCATCTTTTGGTCGTGAATAGGTCTTTCAGGAATTTGGCATATGAAGGTATTTATTTTACGGCATCAAGTAGAGGAATGTTGACTATCACTTGTTTCAACACTTCTAGAATATCCTGAGAGTTAGAGAAAGGTTTTGGTGCAACCAATCATTGGGGAAATGGAGCAACTAGTTTCTTTTAAAGTTTCGATTCTAATTCTTGTGGAGCAATGCTAGGTCTATCATTGTTATCCTCTTCCGGGTCCTTAGGCTTTTCAGCCCTAACCAAAATAGTTTTGTCAATGGTCTTCCCACTCCTAAGAGTGGTGATAGATTTGGCATGTTCCATCTGATCAAAAGAGCTTGTATCACTTATCTCATATTGCGGTTTGGGATTAGGGAGTGGTTAAGCAGGAAGCATCCCCTTTTCCCCAATCATTATGTGTGACTCTATCCTTTGAATGGATGATGTAAGTGATCCTATTGCTAATCTGATCTCTTGGTTGAATAGCTCTTGGTCTTGAATGTGTTTTAGAACTGAATCCTCTTGAGGTTTCCCTTGATTTGAAATTTAATTGAAGAAACCTTGAGGGGTAGCAGTTTGTCCATTTCTCCAACTGAAAGTTGGATGATTTCTCCAACTAGGATTGTACGTATTAGAGGTGGGTCCATTGAAAGGTCTTTGGTAATTATTTATGGCATTGGATTACTTAGTCAGAACCTCTTGAAAGGCAGATATAGTTGGACAATTTTCAGTTGTGTGACTGCTACAACCACAAATACTGTAAACAACTTCCTTACCTTATCTTTCCTCAATTCCATAGCCTCGAATTTCTTTATGAGATTAGTCACTTTAACATTGATATCATCATCCTCTTTCAGCAGGTATAATCTGCCCCTTTCCTTTGATTGAGTGGGCCTAGAAGTGGTACTCAATTTTGGGTATGTGTCTCATGATTGTGCATTTTCAACAAGTTTATCCAAGTAATCCCACACATCATCGACATTTTTATTCATAAATTCTCCATTGCACATTGTCTCAACTAATTGGCACATGAAAGATGTCAGCCAATTATAGAAAAAGTGCGCAATGTGCCACGTTTCAAAATCGTGTTGTGGACAAGAGTTGACAACGTCCTTGAACCGTTCCCAACATTGGAAGAATGTTTCATCCTCCCTTTGGGCGAAGTTCATGATTGATTTTTAAGGGTGTTCGTTTTATGATATGAAAAAAATTTCTTTATGAACTCCCTTTGCATATCATTCCATGTGCCAATAGATCTAGGACGTAGTGAATGTAACCACATCTTAGCTTTTTCTTTCAAAGAAAAGGGAAAGAGTTTTAGCATGACTGTGTCCTTAGACATGTTTGTAAAATATAAGGTGGTTATAATCTCATCAAACTCTTTTAAGTGTAGATACGGTTCTTCATATTCAAGCTCATAAAATTTAGGAAGGAGTTGGATCACCCCTGGCTTGATATTCATGTGTCCTGTATTTTCACCATGCATGAGGGCGTGCTCACCCTTGCCAATTGTAAATAATCTCATAAAGTACAAGGCGGGGGTGCTTGATGCACATCATTCTCATCATAGACTTCCTCAAACCCAGGTAGAGTTAGTGCTTGAGGTTGATTTGCAGCCATAACCTCAATTCAAATTCTAGATTTAGACCTAAAAGAGATAAATGAAATAAAAATCTAGAAAGAAATAAAGGATTTGGAAAGAAGTTACCAGATCGGAGTTCCTAAGTTAAAAATCAAATTAGAAGTTTCTATCTCAGAATCCTACAAAACAGGAAAATAGGTTAGTTTATAGAAACCAATTAAAACAAAAACCTTAAAACTAAAGTTAGTAAAAATCCTAATCTTAAACTAATTCTAAAACTAATTAAATTCAGAAAACGTAACCGTCAATCCTCGGCAACGGCAGCCCGAGTGGATAGTGAATGAATGAATGAATGGGTATGCAATCTCCTAATCAATAAGTCCACATATCAGTACAGTTCTCCTTTGGGATCATCACCGGGGTTTAATTCACACTAAATGGCAGTGTCGCTCTCCAAGCCGCACAGTCCAAGTAAGCGTAAGAAACCTCACTATCTGCCTGGCCAATAGTCTGTCAATACTTATCCGACACGTCGATAGCGGACCCATTCACGAGCTGGTCAAACTTAGCCTAGCAATGCCCCCTACCCTCGGGCGGGTAAGGCCACACCTCCTCCCAACTGACCACGACACAGTGGGAGATGCGGCCTCTTGGTACTCGGCACTCTGGCGCTCATGTATCTACTCGGTCTCGACGTTAGGGCGTCTCCTGGCCCGGAGGTTTAAGGGTTTTCACCTAGGGACATCTATGGCACCCGTATGCTAGAACCAAACATTTTTGGTGTCTCATCTGGCCATCCACGATGTGCCTATGGAGGCTACGACCCTGATGTCGCTAGGGTGTATAATAATCATGATGCAAGATGCATGAGTCATACAATCCAGTCATGCATCAATCATGCACATACTGTGCGCTCATATGAGATAATCTCCACCTATCAGGGAGTCTCATAACAACCTGTCCAATGATATATACAATGGTCAACCACATCTTAAAACATACAAATGATGCATATGGGCATGTATTATGATGTTATGCAGTCACATACTCATAATTGGTATAAAAAAATGGGCATCAGTGAGGATGGGCCTAACAAGGCCTAAGGGGAGGTCACAATGTGGACATTCAACCATCATTGCCTGTCGATGTGAACATCTAACCAACATTACTCCCAAGGAGTGGCCCTCATAGAGTTAAACGTATAATGGGCCCATGACCTCACACAAGGGCCACATATTCATCGCATTGGGCCTCACTTATGGGCCGCATATACATCACATTGGGCTGTGTCATATGGCCTTACACATTGTAATGAGCCTCGACACATGGGTCATGAATACACCACATCAGGCTTCACAACCCATGGGCTTCAAATACACAATAGGTGGGCCCTACACATGGGCCTCAAATACATCACAATGAGTCACAACCCATAGGCCTAAAATACTTCTCAAAGAGCCACGCCCATGGGTCTCAAATACATCACATTGGGCCTTGCCCATGGGCCTCGTATACATTGCAAGTGGCCTTAAATCTATTTCACAGGTAGGCCACATACATGGGCCTAATATGCATCACTATGGGCCACATCACATGGCCCGAAAAAAAAAACATTACAAAGAGCCTCATCATATGGGCCGAAAATATATCTCAATGGGCCTTGCCCATACGCTACGAATACATGGCTACACCAATTATGAAAAGTCTTATACTACAACCACTTCACATGTCACATAGTTAATGGCTCATATTTGGCGTTGCATGGTTAAGGGCCAAGAGCCACATTTTATCGTACCACTTACAGTGTAAAGATTACAATGTATAGAATCCAGGACCTTGATAGCATTAGCTTAGGTAACATAACTCTATATCACATTCAGTTTAGTGTACAACTTAGTTATATGTGATTCAAGTGGCGGTATCTATTTCGATAAGCACAAACCTACGTTGTTGAACAGCCATCAATGCCACTTGATTTCATACGGTTAGGTGACCTTGTACGTATTTCACATAAATACAATTAGATGACTACATATACTACATATACTCCACCATTGCCTATGATTAGGTGGCTATACATACATCAAATACCCACATGATTAATGGGCCAAACAAGTATATCACACCCTCACACCACTAGAGTCTACATATTTATCATAATTAAACATGTTTAAGGGTTTAGACACAAGTCACATGATCCTATTACTTAGGGCCACACTCTAACCAAAGTGCCAAGTGGTGAAGGGTTGTGTACTCATTATAAAATTAGGTAATCTAGGGCAGTAACACAATCCCACTCAATTTTGGTCCGACCACACACACCGCACAATTTCACATGATTTATTGGCCGTTGAGGCATTGCAAGATCATGTGGTTTGGACCACACATACACTATAATCGCACGTGTCTAAGTGAATACACACATAGATCACAATTATTGATGATCGAGTAGCCATATGCACACCATAATTTGGCATGATTGAGTGGCTACATCCACATAAATGATCACATGAGTTTAATTGTTACCAAACTCTCGAATTCACGTAAATGAAAGGTCACAAGGAAATCACAAGTTCGTAAAGTTTAAGTGGCCCTATGATCCTCCATAAGCAAGTGAGCTACTCAAAATTACAAGATCACGTGGCTTGGTAGCCATTAGTATATCACATGATCATATGACTTAGGACCGCATTTACAATGAGAATTTTTTACTATTTAGGATTATCCACCTATCACATGATCGCATGATGGTGGCCACAAGCACAACAACAACACACGTGAATAGGTAAGACCCACTATCCAATGAACAATAGGAATTAGACACATATAACTCAGTGGGCCACATACTGGGCCTAGGAAATCAACTAGCAACCAGGCCAAAAGTGAGCCTTGCACCTCACAAGGTCAAGGGTTGTAAAACACCTAATTACATAGCACATCACATATCAAAGTTCATATGACTGTACATATGTCATATGGAGTCATAAACATTTGCTAAAGGAGCTCATTCATTGGCACATGTGAGACTACCACTAATGGTTTCACAAGACGTACACTCAAGGTGGGCTGAGACTTAAAATCAAGTCAATATGTGGTTTGTGTGGGGCCATACCACACGCAAAAGTTGTGGGGATTACTCTCCATTAAAACATTTACAATTATTTAATGGGCCCACTAAGGCATGGATCACAAATCCAGCCCATCCATTATGTGTGTCTCACTTGGTTAAGGGGTCAAGCCAAGTTTCATATACATCCAAACTTAAGGTGGGGCCCTAGCAAATGCTTTTGGTCTCCAAGTTGTACCAACAGTTCAAAGGAAATCAAAGTTACATGGTCCAAAGTGATGTATTTATTACATATACACAGTTCATCTATTATTATTATTATTATTATTATTATTTATATATATGTATTTATTATGATTATTATTATTATTTTAGAGATCATTTATAGCATCATCCAAAAATGAATCATATTCAAAGATTATCTGGACCCCACCACAAACAGTAGTGGAGATAATGATTTTACCGTTAAACAATTTAGAGGGCCCACCTTAATGCTTATTTTCCATCCAATTTGTTCATTCGGTCACAAGGACCTGAATTAAGAGGAGAAAAAAAATTAAATTTCACATTGATCCAAACTTCTGTGACCCCCAAAAAGGGCTGCAATGGTGGACGTCCAATCCCCTGCTCTTTTTTTTTTTTTTTTGGCAGTGTGGATCGCATGATGGTCAAATCTGTCTTATTTTAATTATTTAATTTTCTCAAGCCTTAAGACAAACTCGCCAAATGAATGGACGGTTTGGATACAACACATACCTCTTGATCAGATTCTAAATTTTTGTATTTTATTTTTATTTATTATTTTTTTTAATGGTGTGGGCCACCTGAGTTCTGTGAACGGCTGATTTTTGGAGGATCCCATCAGTTAAATGGGACCTGTCGAATTCACGGTACTGATGTTCCACATACATCATGGTGGGGCCTATTGTGGGTCCCACTTTCTTCCAGTGTCAGCAGTTGACGCTGCTTGTTGCAGCGTCAGCGGCAACGTGATATGTAAATTTTTTTATTTTTTTAAAATATGGGGCCCACAATAGGATGATCCAGTCCGACTGTTGTGCGTGTCCCATAGGGTGGACGGGTCAATCCAAGTTTCAGATGCATCCAAATTTCAGGCGGGCCCCAATGAGTGCTCTTATATGTTTTAACATGTATTCACATGATTTTAGATGGTGTGACCTACCAGAGAACTGGATTGGCTTCATTTTTCATCTCAAGGCCTAAAATGAGATGAGAAATCATATAGACGGCATGGATTAAAAATATACATCATGAGGGGGGGGGGGGGGGGGGGGGGGCGTTGTGGGCTCACAGCTCTTTCCTTCTTTTTCTTTCAAACGGGCAGGGGCGTCTAGACGCTGCAGCAAGCAGCGTCCAGCCTTCCTCTCTATTCTTTTATTTTTTTTGGTGAATGTGCACGTGAGTGCACGTGTGTGTTTGGCCAACACAATGGCCTCACATTGGGATAGTTTGCGTGCACGTGTGTGTTTGGCTAGCACAATGGCCTCACATTGGGATAGTTTGAATGGCCTACAAAAATTCTAGTGGGGCCCATAATTAATGGGTCCCACATAAAGTCTATAAAAAAATTATTTCTTTATGAAATTATTTTTATTATTATCATTTTTTTATATGTATTCTCCCATGAATCCATACCATTGATCGCATCAAATCATCACCACTAATAATAAAAAAGAAAACAAACCAAGAGTGGAGTGGGTGTACTCACCTTGATGGATTAGATGGATGGATGAGATGGAATTGATGGTGTTGATGGCCCACCAAGATCTCTCTCTCTTTCTCTCTCCATGGAAAAAAATGGTGAAATGCTTAGGGGTGGAGGAATATATTTAGGAAAATTATAAAAAATATGGTTAGATTCACTTAATGTGATCTTGGTTAGCTTAGACTAGGATTATATCAATTAATTTATGATTTGTAATTAATGGTGGATTAAAGGAGCATTGGATGGCATGGTGTGATGATGTCATGCTTAAGGTGTGGCATGAGAAAGAGTTGACTTGGGGAGACATGAGAGATGGGAGATATGGGTGGGTGACATCACACACATGGGTAGAGATTCTCTCACCCATGTGTGGCATGTGCATGTGTGTATGACATGTGTGGAATGGAATAATGGCGCCTTGTGCACATGATACATCAATGATTCTTCACGGCGTATTTTACTAATGGAGTATCGTATAAATGCACGGGTGGTACCTATGCGATCGTAGCGACGGGGTGATCGATATGAGATGAGTTTCGAGGTCTTGGAGTTCTGGTCAGTCGGGTGTGTACTATAAACGGTCAATCTAAGTCTAGCTAAGCGCATCGATCATCGTGTACATATGCATCGAAAATGGTGTGGAAGGGATGAGGTGTTACACTTTTGCACCTCTTCGCTGCGTATCTCAGTGGACCCCACAGAAGTTTTTTCTGGGAAATCCACCCCGTCTATTGGATTTAGGGTGAAATTTCAGTCAAGAATGGATGGTTTTGAACGTCCATTGACGCGGCGCAGAGAAGAAATAACGTCAAAAATCATTTTAAACATCGCAGGACCACCTGTTTGTGGCCTTTGTATCACGCACATGTACATGCATGGGTGTAAAATTTCAGTAGGGTTTTGTAGTATTCGAGGCCTTCTACACGATGAACGGATCAGATTGGTCGGATAAGCCATGGGTGGAGCCCACTGACGTCCATAAAAATGGACAGCGTCGTTCGTGTGTATGCAAAAATGGCAGTTGCCATTTTGAATAAAGTTCAAAACTCGGGCGGGCGCTGGCTTGAAACTGGAAGGTGGCGTGGTGCTCGGCGTATATACAATGTACATGATGTACATGCACCATATGTAGGGTCCACTATGATGCTTATCAGAAATCTTCACCGTCCATCCTTTTTCTCATATTATTTAAGCCGTCAAGGACAATTTTGAAGCATATCCAGATAGCATGTGGGCCCCACTTAATTAATTAAGGGGCTGATCTGTCCGTTGGCCCACTTTTCAGGGTCGTCAATAGCTGAAATTTATTATGTACAGTTAATTTATGGCCCACATCCCATATATGAAGTCTTGTGTCAATCGGATGGTGGTAACCCTGTGATCTTGCATTCTGGACTAGTTTTGGGCTATTTTTAATGTGAACGACTTGATTTCCTTAGATCCTTGGCGTGTAAATTCGTTAATCTTGGTCCTCTAGAGTCCATCCCTTTCTATAGTGACATCAGAGCGCCAAATCCATGGTTTTAAAATTCTTTTTCAGTCCGTCCCTTAATTATACCCTGTAACAAAAACACGATTAAGACATTTCATTAAACAGTGTCATGTTCATAAATCCATGTAATAACTAGGGTCTAATATGCAATATTTGACCCTCAACACTTAGTCCACCTGACCACCTCATATCCCGCTCGCTGCAGGCACTGGGCCCCTTTGTAACAAAGAACGTCCAACCACCATTTAACCCAGGCTATGGTGACCGAACTCGAGATTTCCATGCCCCTCATCTTCATGGAGTTCCTAGCCCTCCAAATATCCTAAAGAACTAGACTTGGTGTGATCTTTCTTCTAGCCACATTATTGTTTGCCAGATCCTCCAATCATCATTGCATTAACCTTGCTTCGATCGAGTGGGCCGGTAAAGTAGGAAGCCCAAACATGTCCCCAAATGCTTTCAAACCGAGGAAGTAAGCGCCCTATGGAGGAAAAGATGATTGAGGGACTCGACCGATGGGATGTTGAAAGTCTCTTCCAAGTAGCAGACGCACTTTGATGCCAATTTCACGCCTCTAGAGTGAATTCTCACATCAATTGAGATGGCCCTTTGAATTAACCTCCACACGAAGATAGTTATCTTTGGTGGAAACTTGTTGTGCCAAAATTTCTTAGCCTAGCTCCTCTGTTGTGCCCTGGATCTACAAAGACCCCACACCGACTTCACCGAGAACTAACTGGAGGAGTCTAGGGGCCAAAAGCATTGATCTAGCTCTTTAAATGTAGCAAAGTCCATGAGAAGATGAACTCAATAACCTACTAAGGTTGCAACGAAAAGAGAGAGGAAGGAGGGAAGTGGCCCATTCTTTCCAATTAGATCTCTGACTTTCAGCCCCCCAGAGACAAACATAAATTTGAGTTTCTGCCTGGACAGCAAGCGGCCCCAACCCCATCCAGTTATCATCCTAAAGATTATTATCACCACAGTTAACTTGCCACTGAAGGTTCTCCTCAAGGAGGGGAAAGAGATTTCTAATGCTGGTCCTTATTAGAGAGGTGATACGCTGCACTCTAAATCCAACATCTGGAAAAAAATCCTAAGGGTGCTTAACCCTCATCAGCCCTGCCCACTAGCTAGAGACCTTCCCAACTTTAGCTTTCCAAGCAAGCTTCAGTCTAAGGGCCTTCAAGATCTCCCTCAGAGGCCTAATCCCCATCCCACCCTCACTGACCGGCTTACAAACCTTCTTCAAGCTAATCCAGTGTAATTTCTGCTTCCCATCGGCCCAACCCAACAAGAATTTAAAAAACCTTTTTTCCAGCTCATCTAAGACACCCACTGGAACCGAGGACTCCACAAGAACGTGAATTAGGATACTGCCTAAGACGTGATTAATCAATACCACTCTCCCTGTTTGTGACAAAAACCTGGCCTTTTACCCATTTATTTTACTATGAATTTTGTCTTAGAGGAAATAAAAGTCTAATTTTTTTAACCTACCCACCTTGATAGGAACGCCCAGATATTTTATACCTGCCCCAGCTTTAGGAAACCCTAACAGTATTTCCATGGCTCTGATTCTCCTTTCAGGCAACTTATTAGAGCAAAGGAATGAGCTCTTGTTGAAATTAATTTTCTACCCAGACGCTTTTTGGAAAGAGATGAGGAAGGCTAATGCCCCTTGAATGGACACATGCCTCCCGTTAAGAAATAAGAGGGTGTCGTCTACAAAGAGTAAATGAGAGATAACTAGGCAGTCTTGCTTGAGTTAGAAAGGGTGGCAGCTCCCTCTCTCTATGATTGATTTGAACCCTCTACTCAAAACTTCAGCAACAATTATAAATAAGCCAGGCGACAACGGGTCCCCCTGGCGAAGGCCCCCTAGATGACTTAAAATTACCTCCCGCTTCTCTATTAAGAAGAACTGAGAACCAATTGTTACTCCAAGATTTTTCCAGCAAGGAAATCCACCTATTACTGAACCCAAATCTGCTCAACACTGACTTTAAGAACCCCTAATCAACCCTATCGTAGACCTTCTCCATATCAAGTTTCAACACAAGGTTACCTCCCCTCACTATTCTGTTAATCTCCCTAAGTAGTTCCTACGATAGCTCAACATTTTCCACAATGGATTGGCCCTGAATGAATGCTCCCTATTCGCCTGAGATGATGTTGGGTAGCACTATGCTCAGCCTGGTTACAAGGATCTTGGAAAAGATCTCGTAGTAACAGTTACACAGGCTAATCAGCCTGTAATCGGCGAAGGATGAAGCCATATTGGTCTTTGAGATGAGGCAGATAAGAGAAGAGGTGAAATCTTTTGGGTTATCACCTCCTTCGAAGAAGAACTCTACTACTTTGAGAATGTCTTGCCCAATAATTGGCCAACAAGAAGAGAAGAAACCTCACGTATAGCCATCCGGGCCTGGAGCTCCATCCTTAGGAAGGGCACTAACCGGGGGGGGAGGGCTATCAATAATTCATTCTCTTGGCTCGATACCAAATGAGGGATGGAAGAGAGAATGCTCAAATCATGTGAGGAATTTCATCCCCTGAAACTTTTTCAAAAAACCTGACAGCTTCCTCTTTAAGTGCTTGCTGGCCAAAGATGACGTTATCCTCTTCGAACATGATGGAGTTGATTTTCGCTCTTCTGATTCTCTCTTGAGCCAATGCATGGAAAAATTTCATTTTTCGATCCCCTTTATTTAACCAGGAATTCCTTATTTTTTGTTTCCAGAAGACCTCTTCCGATAGGTCTGCCCTATCCAATTGCTACCTTGCCAATGCCAGCTCATTGGAGAGGTCCAAACCTTGTTACCATTGCATATTTTCTTCCACTTCCTCCGCCACCAGCTCATTGGTCCAATTTTCATTGATTAACACTCTATCCAGCCTAGCTCACGATCTAGCGATCCCAGCCCGGTTATTAATCCAGGTAAACCTGTTACCTGTGAAGCCCACATCAAGAATCCCTGCGTTATCAATAGCTTCAGCGAATTTGACCGAACTCGGGTCTGCTCCTCTTCCACTCCCTAGTCTTTTTAACGCTTCCAAGATTGCATTGAAATCTCCACAAACCGCCCATGAGTCCTGCACTGTTCTGCTAATCAATGCCACGTTGCCCCATAATAGTCTCCTAGCCACTCTCCCACAACTAGCATACACAATGGATAGGAGGATTGGAGCCTGATTGACCTGCAAAGAAATATTTAAAGAAATCATCTCGTTAGAAGAAGATAGGATTGTTACATGGATTTGGTTTATATAGAAAACTTATATTTTTCCTCCTTCCGCCTCATTTGAAATAGAGGCATGAAATCCAAGTTTAAGGCCAATCCCAACTTGCTTATCCTTCCTAACCATCGGCTCTAGAATCACCACCAACTAGGGGTTGGAATTTTTGATAATCCTCATAGCCGCCTTAATTGTCGGGGTATTACCCACCCCTTGGGCATTCCACACGAGGACTTTATCCATTTGTAACACAGCTTGAATTCATGGCCCTTCTATCTAGACATCTCAATCTACTATACCACTCACCATTCCCCAACTCCACCAACACCCATCTTATTTGTTTCTTGGGTTGGATGATCTTCTAACAACTCGTTTTGATGAAACAGCCCTAGAATGCCTTCATGCCACCTGACTCGCTTTGATCTGACCACTGGAATCCCTATTATGGGGGCCCTAAATCGATTCTGTCTGGTTCAAGTCATCTGGAGGTCTCAAATTTTGGTGGGCAACCCTTATCCCTAGACTCTCTTCTGCTCTGCTAGATTACACCTGGGTCTCCTGATTTCTCTGAGTTGAATGTATAGGTGTTTGGATTCTAGCATTCTGCTCATTGATATCTGTTTCCTTCACGAAATAAGGAGATAAATCCACCTCCAAATCTAGTCTACTGTTGGCCTGATTATCTTGAGGAATTTGGGATCCCTAAGATGCCCTCTCAGCTCTCTCAGTCCTCTGGTTATCATGCGGGGTTGTGGGCTTGAAGTTTGGATTTGGCGGAACTGTACCCAAAGGAGAGCAACCCACTAATCTTGCCCGGTTTCTTCCTCTTCCCACTGGAGTATCACACTCGGGAGGGACCCACTTTCATATCTCCCAGCTTGTGTTCCTATTAGAGAGCTCTTCCCTTCCCTTGGGAGTAGAACCACACTCCTGTTGGAAGTCCTCGATCCCAGAACTAACTCCAGTAAGAGTTTGGTCGACATTCTTGAGTCTCTCAATATTATTGGAGAAGGCCATAATTTGTTGCCTCACATCACCAGTAACGACATCCTGACTCGTGCCACTCACTGGGATTTTGATTCTTGTAGTTGAGGTGATAGCTTCATTTCGTTGAGCAGGTTGTGGGTGAGCAGTCGGGTTCGCATCTATTTTTGGGAAATTTAGATTATTGCTAACCGTACCTTGCCCAAATCTCCTATTTACCTAAGCTTTGGTTGTTTCTGTTGTTGTTCTCGGGGCAGCTGAGACATCTGAGGTATTTTCCTCGGGTGGTGCCTGAACTTTAAATTGAGCGTGAACAGGGAAAACAAATTCTCTCACCTGTAATTTCATAACCTACTTGAGATTAACACTCGATTGGATTTTAATCTTGATCTTAACATACATTTGGAATAACCCAAATCTGTTACATGAGTCGATCTGAAGGACCTTGTCGAAGTAATTCCCCTTATCTATAATCACAAATTCAAGCCAGTCATGCGGCGGGATTCCAAATAGCTGAATCCAGTTTTCCTCTCCCATTTTTTCATCATTTGGGGACCATGAAAATATTCTATTGAGCCCCATTTGGAGATGTAATTGCCATCTTGCATGAAATCTCTATATTCCTCAGTTGATTTAAGGACTACCAAAATTTTTGAAGGGAAGATTCTAACCACGTCAATCGCAGAGGCCATAAACTTGGAAGCTTTACTGGCTATCATTAGCCTGAGAATGGAAATGGACTGGTCTAGCACAATTCCAACCATCCCTAGTTTCAAATATTCCAGTTTGGCGGCTACTGCTTGAACATCTGCCACTGTTATTAGGCCTTCCTCTTCATCGAATTTTGGCATGTCCCCTCTATTGACTGGTTAATTATGGATCCCTCTTCTGTTCAGCACCACTCCTACATAAGATCTAGGGTGTCATAGGTTATGGAATGACTGCTGTTGTTTCTCTAGAGGCAGAACGTCTAGCTTTAGAACCTTAGATCTGGCCACTTTGACCGATGCTATCCTACCATCTATACTCTGCCCATCCAGCATACCCATTGCCACTCTCACCTCTAATTCATATAGGAATCGAATAAATGCATAACCTCTAGGGCGTCTGGAATCCAAAAAATCAGTAACTTTCTTGTATCTTTGAAATATGGTCAACAAATCCTGATGAGAACAGTCGAATGGTAGATTTCTAGCAAAGATGCTGAAAACATTTGAATTGCTTCCTGGACTTTAAAGACCTGGTCTCCTCCTTTGTGGTGATCTGCCTCTATTAACCTCTCTAGGACACCCTAAATTTTCAAATCTTACACGTCTAGATTCCCCTCTTTCTCTGCCCCTTGTGTTCATCCCTTCAGGGCCACCAACAGCTACTTGCTCCTTGAAGCTCTTTCTTGTAAGAAGCTTGGCATCTAGCGTTATACGGAAGGCGAAAGGCGAAAACTCAACGTTGCGTGAAAGGCGGAAGGCGAAAACTCAGCGCGAAAGGCGGAAACTCAGCGTTGCGTGAAAGGAGAAAACTCAGCATTACGCGTAAAGTCTACTAGCGCGAAAGGCAGCTTCTCAGCGTTCCGCGCGGAAGGCGGAAGTTTCCCTCATTTTTGTGATCTCATTCACTTCTTCCCCATGTAAACCAATGACTTCTGATTAGTCTACATGTTGATTATATAAATATCTAGTAGATGATTATTGCAATAGAAGGATCATATCATGAATATACATGGATGATGTGAAGTAACAAAATTCTTTCATGGTCGGTTATATCGAAGTTTGTATGGTAATAGAACACCTTTGAAATCATAACCCCTCTTTTTTTTATATAATCATATCTAATTAAAGAAATAGTGAGAGAGACTTAGACATATGATTACGTGGGGTCCACTTATGTAGGAGTGTGCCATCTTTGATACCTACCAGAGGTTTTAATAGTCTTTCTCACCTCTTCGCCTAGGATAGATCGGAGAGAGACACCTAGTTTAGAGGATCTTTTATGACAATTGGATTTTTTTACATTGTGACCTATCACATCAAGGTGAGTATTTGTTTTCTCTACGTATCTGTAATGCCCTAAAATTCGGCACTTGAGTATTAGTAACTTATGTTCCAAATTCGAGGGTGTTATCTAAATAACGAACGAATGCTTCTTTATAGCATAATATTGTTATTTTTTTCATTCAATTCACATTCGTATGATATGTATCACACAAACATAGGAGAAACTAAACTTTGAAATTAAGTTACAATCATCATGAAATTCCACTAATTGGTCTACTTAGTTGGGGACTTACTGCAAAATTGAAGTAGTTAATAATTCTACTAAAATAAAAACAATCCAACTATTAGTTCAACTTGAGAAGATCCATCGCACTCGTGTACGACTCCTCATCAACAAGGTCTTTATATGAGTATTTTCCTCCTCTATTCCTACATCACCTGCCGTTTGTTTTTCTAATTCGATTGCATGAGTAATTAGCTCAGGAAAACTTCGATTCCAAGATTACACATCCATCATCATAGTCTAGTATAATTACAAACATAATACAAAGTAAATATAATAATTCCAGCACACACGAGTATCGATTAGTGAATGAATACATGAATGCACATCCAACTTGAGAAAATCACAATAGACATCATTAACATGATCTCGAATTTCAACTAACATAAAAAATGACAAAAAATCACAAGAAACGTCATCATCACTACCCAAAATCTTAAGTGACATAACAATGATAAAAAATCAAAAGAGACATGATGTAGAGTGGGTCGTGGTCAAAAGTCCATTTTAATTTTGTTTTTACTATTTATGTTAAGTTTTAGTTCAGTCATAACTTTTGATCCTTTAAGTTTCAGAAGTCGTGCCCAACATGAACAGGGCTTAGAAAATTTATGAGAATAACATGGTTAAGCCTTACTATTTTTTGCCGAAAACCATGAAGTTTAGTAGAAATCATGACCGTCTATAAATAGTACATTTACTATTTATAGTAAGTCACATGTTTAGGGAGTTTGATTCTTAAACTTCTTCCTACGTTTGATATCACTATTTAAAGGATTGTAAATTTATTTTTATCATCAATCAATTTTATTAGAATTTATTTCTTTTTTTATCCCTCGTACGTGGATTTAAGGAATCTTTATAAGGAGTCCAAAGAACTTAGTAGATTTGGATAATTATTCCCTGAGGAAGATGACGATTGACCTTATCATGCCCTTCCCTGCATCAGTTGGTATTAGAGCGAGGATTTCTCCTCAGATGGATGGTGCTCTAAGAAATTTATCTTTAACAACGGTGAATTTTGAAATGATGCAATGAGAGAATTAGCAACTCATGCAAGGGATGCGGGCTGCCAACGATTGCATGTCGGAGGCCCTAAGGCAACTCCGTGTTCATGGTAGTGATCCCCCCTAGTAGGCATTGGAACTCATAATCGCACTAATTGCAAGATTGCGACGGTAGTGAACCATAGGATCACTCATGAAGAGGTGGAATCCAACAATGAGGATGTCGATGACGTGATCCTCCAATATCTGGAACAATGCAGCGATTGGACAGATCAGACAGATCAAGATTGCATGATGAGAATCAAATTTTCTAGCTTTAATGGCAAACTTCATATTGAGGATTTTCTTGATTGGCTTTATGAAGTTGAGCGATTCTTCAGAAATTTCTGAAGTGAAGAAAGTTAAGCTTGTGGCCTACAAGTTGAAGGGCAAAGCTTCAACTTGGTGGGAGCAATTGCAGCTCGCACAAATGAGACAGATGAAAGCACCAATCCGACTTGGCAGCAGATAAAGCAGCTGCTATGCACGCAATTCCTTCTTAATGACTACGATCATGTACTGTTCCACAGTACTAAAATTATCGGTAGGTTAGTCGGTTAGTGAGAGATTACGAAGAAGAATTCTACCACTTGGCGTCACAAAACGATTTGGTCGAAACTAAATCGCAACAAGTCCCCCAATTTAACGCTATGTTGTGTATGACGATATAGGATCGGATCCAGATGTAGCCCGTATCGATGGTGAATTATGCGATCAGGTTGGCTACCCGATCGGAGGCACAAATTAAGCATCCTAGCACTTGGACCTACCCTACCACTAGGATCACCGTGGCAGGTCTGTCCCTTTAGGAGCACACACTCAACCTCCTATTCCCGCGAACTGAAATATGAGAAGTGGGCAAGTTAGGCCCCAAAGGGGCATAATGATTGCAGTCGGTCTAAGTAGTATCCTGAACGCCTATGGCCAGCCAATGCCCAACCATTGCTATCGTTGTGGCCAAATAGGTCACCTATCAAACACTTTTCCCAATGACAAGTGGCTAACCTCTTTTTCAATGATGTTAATGCTAAAAACACCGATGAATACCCAGATGTTGATGAATTGGAGCACGCTGCAGATGATGAAGCAGATGAGACAGATTGGGTTCCGTAGGATCATGGCGAGTCGCTCGTTGTGAGGTGACTATTGTATGCACCAAGGAAAGAGGCATACCCACGACAATACAATATCTTCTGAATTAGGTGTATAGTGAATCAAAATGTCTGTGATGTGATCATTGATAATGGGAGCAACAAGAATATCGTCTCCAAGGTCATGGTGTAGAAATTACAACTGAAGATGGAGAGTCACCCCTCCACATATATGAACGATTGGATTACAAAAGTTAGCGAGGCAAAGGTAATTGAACAGTACATTATATCTTTTTCAATTGGCGAACATTATAAAAACAAAGTAGTATACAAAGTTGTTAACATGGAGGCCTATCACATTCAACTCGATTGACCATGGCAATTCGATCGTGATGCCACTCATAAAGGGTGAGATAATGTATACATTTTCATCAAGGATGATCGAAAAACCATATTAGCCCCTATGGATCCAGAGGAACCATCGGAAACTTCTAAACTGGACATGCTTGAGGGTGTGAAATTATTTTATAAATTAGATATAATGATCCTCTACCATCATATTCGAATACGGGCAAGTGATGAGTGGAAGATAACTTTTAAGACTAAGGAATGGTTATATGAATGGTTGGTCATGCCCTTTGGTCTTTCGAATGCGCCTAGTACATTCATGTGTTGATGAACCTAGTTCTAGAGATATTCATTAGGTGTTTTTTAATGGTCTATTTAGATGACATTTTGATATACAGTTAAGAAGAAACACGACACCTCAAGCAGGTCCTTTAAGTGCTCACCGAAAACAAGTTGTACCTAAAAAATATGTAACTTTTTTACTGATAGACTGTTATTTTTGTGCGTCATGACATCCATAAGCATCCGGATAAATGACAAAAATGTGAGAGCAATTAGGGAATGGTCGTTTCCAATAAATATCCACAAAGTATGGAGTTTTCATAGATTGACGACATTCTATCAATTCATAAAGAATTTTAACACCATTGTGTCACCAATTACAGATTACATAAAGAATGGACCATTTCAATGGACTAACAAAGCTAACAGGAGCATTACTGAAATCAAGCAAAGATTGTCCACAACCCTGGTTCTTGGACCTCCTAACTTTGACAAACTATTTGAGGTCGAATGTGATAATTTATATGTCGAAATTAGGAGAGTTGTCTCAAGAAAAAGGCCAATAGCCTTCTATAGTGAAAAGCTCAGTGATCCACACAAAAATTCGTCAACCTATGAGCTCAAATTGTATGTAGTGGTCTACGAACTATGAAATTGGTAACATTACTTAATTCAGAGGGAGTTTATTCTTTACACAGACTATTAAACTCTCGAATTCATTAATAGCCAACCTAACATGAATTGTGTGCATGCTAGGTGGATTTCATTAATGTAGGAATTCACTTTTTTGTTAAAGCATAAATTTGGACAACAAAATAAAGTGGTTGATGCATTTAGCCGACGTGCAACTTTATTAGTCACTATGAGCAATGGCGTTGTTGGGTTCAAGTGCTTCAAAGACATATATGTCGACGATGACGACTTAAAAAATGCATGGATTAGATGCCAAGAGGGTCATCTTAGTGACCTACATATGCAAGATGGTTTTCTTTTCAAAGGGAATCAACTGTGCATCCCCAAAAGTTCTTTAAGGGAGCAGATTGTTCAAGAGCTACATGGAGGTGGCCTTGGTGGACACCTTGGGCGAGACAAGACATAAGCTCTTCTTGAGGGATGGTATTACTGGCTGTAATTATTACGTGACATGTGTAGAGCGATACAACACTATCATGTTTGTCAAACCTTCAAGAGGCAGTCTTAGAATTCGGGTCTCTACACCCCATTACCGATGTCTAACAACCCTTGGTAGGATTTATCTATGGACTTCATTTTTGGTCTCCCACAAACACGACATAATATGAATTTAGTGTTCATGGTGGTAGATCGTTTCTCAAAAAATGACACACTTTATCCCATGTAAGAAAACCTTCGATGAAATACATGTGAAAAATTTATTCTTTAGAAAGGTCATGCAGTTAAACGGGGTTCTCAAACCATTAATTCTGACCATGACACAAAGTTCATTAGCTATTTCTAACGGACGTTATGAAATTGGTTCAGCACACAACTTCAGTTCAGTAGTGCCTACCACCTATAGATTGATGGGAAAACTGAAATTGTAAATCGCATGTTGCAAAACCTCCTTCAACGTATTTCAGGTCAGAAATCGAAGTAGTGGAATTTAGCCTTTTCTTAAGTGAAGTTTACATTTAATAACATGCTGAACCGCTCGATAGGGAAGTCCCCATTCCAGATTGTTTATGGTCGAGTGCCTTGCCACACACTTGACTTGGTCTCTTTGCCCAAGCTCCTGGCCATGAGCATTGCAACAGAACATATGACAGACCGAATTATGGGCATACATGTAGATGTTGCATACCTCGAATGATAAGTACAAGGAGCAAACTGACAAGCATCAACGATAAAAGGTGTTCAAGGTGGGCGATCATGTTATGGTCCATTTACGCAAGGAGAGATTTCCAACTGGGACCTACAAAAAATTAAAGAACAAGAAGATTAGACTGGTACTGATCCTCCAAAAGATCAACGAGAGCGCTTACGTTGTTGATCTTCTTGATGACATGGAGATTTCATGTACTTTCAACATTGCGGATCTAACTGAGTATCATGAATTGAAGCGGGATGAGAACTCGAGGGCAAGTTCTTTTGAAGTGGATGAGACTAATGTAGAGTGGGTCGTAGACACTTTCATAGTAAAAATGGACCAGAGAAGACCCGATCGGAGGCGGAAGTGATTCGGATCGTAAAAACCTTAAATCAAACGTATCTCGCAAACTCAAATGAGTTTTTCAATGTATCATTATGATTTTGGGGTAGGAGAAGCTACTTTAGACAACTACCCCTACTAGGCCGAGTTTCCCATGCCGAATTTGCGAGATTCCATCAGATCGACAATCGAAAGTCCATTTTAATTTCATTTTTACTATTTATATCAAGTTTTAGTTCGGTCATAACTTTTGATCCTTTGAGTTTTAGGAGTCATGCCCAACATGAAAATGACTTAGAAAATTTAGGAGAATAACACGGTTAGGCCAAATTGGACACTTACTATTTTTGGCCAAAAACCATGAAGTCTAGTAGAAATCATGATCATCTATAAAGAGTAAGTTTCTTATTTATATTAAATCACATTTTTAGGGAGTTTGAGCTGGAGTTTGATTCTAAAAATTCTTCTTAAGTTTGATATCACAATTTAAAGGATTGTAAATTCATTTTTATCATTAATCAATTTATTTTCAATTTTATTAGAATTTATTTCTTTTTTGTCCCTTGTGGATCCGAGAAATTTTTATGAGGATTCCAGAGAACTCCATGGATTTGGAGAAATTATTCACTAAGGAAGATGATGGTTGACCTCATCACGTCCTTCCCTGTGTTAAGATGTCATTGGCAATACTTGAAATCTCAGGTGACATACAATGAACCAGAATTACAAGAGACCACATCAACATTACCTAGAATCTCGGGTAACATAATAATAATCTAAAATCACAAGAGACATTGTCGACATTACCAAAAATCTCATGTGACATATAAAATTTGAAATCACAAGAGACGTCACTGGCATTACCCAAAATCTTAGGTGACATACAACCGTATCATAAGTGATGTGAATGCATGATTAGCCAATCCTTTATTAATCTAGTTTACAAAACAATCAATAATAAAAATCATTTACACTTAGTTTATTTATATTGATAATACTATGATCAATTTAATAATTCTTGAAATCACAAGTCCAATCATGGACTTAAATCAACAGGCTTGTTACCCGTACCACTTAAGGTACTAAAACAAGTTACAAGTGAAAACAAAATAAGGACCCATCAACCATACCACTTAAAGAATTCAATAAGTCACAAAATGATGGTAAAAATAAAAAATTGTCATGGTATTAAGTCCATAGGTAAACAGGCTAACTAAGTTTCACTGTATAGTTTCAATGAAGTGTGTTTTAACATAACAACAAAAAGTATTATCATGAATGATCTTTTCACACACACATCCTCCGCATAAATCATATCTCAAATTGAATCATTGACCTCGGTAACAATATCACACATCTCAAAGCACATAGTTCAATCTATAAATATCACTAAATCATTCGTTAGCATAAATTGTTTAAAATCCCTATCATGTAGACAAACAATGCACATAGTTCAACATTTAAGCATAATTTGCATTAAAGTAAATCTAAGTTATATAGGGTTCCAATTTTAATCATAATAAAAAATGTAGACATGCCATAATCATGAAAATCATGAATTAAGGAATTTAACTCAAGATGATTAAATTAAATAATCTATAACTAGTCTAAAAATCTGGTGGAAAGTTTGAAGGGATATCATCACCTCTTGAGTCAGATCTTGTTCTATTGTTGTTATAATGTATGGAAGCAATTTAAGATAAAATCCTACTAAAATTTTACAAACATTGTATGGTTAGGATCGACATTAGGGCTTCGATCATGAAATCTACATGTATTTGATCTACGATCTATGGGTATTTGATCTACGATCTAGTTCTAGGGTTAGGTTTTTAGGAAATTTGATTCCCATATTAAAATCAAATAATAACAAATCAAATTCACAATCTAAAAACCATAGGAGATGACTCACCTCGCTAGATTTTACCTAAATTTGACTCAATTGTGAATCAACTACAACTTGGCTATAACATAATCCAAACTTAGCACGCAACCTCTCCTATTGCCTCACCCCTTTACATCTAACATTGTTGGACTTAAGGTTATCACTGACTCAACCCTGACTTGTTGGAATTCCATAAGTTAATTAACTTGATTGAGTTAACTTAGTGAATCAAGTTCTTCTTTGTATGTTTTCTTCTTTTTCTTTTGGGATTTTGACCGAACTGACCTCAAAGTTTGGGAAAATTATCTAAAAAGATTTAACCTTTCAAATATCCTAAGATTGGCCTTCTGACAAGCTTTGGATATTATTTCAGATGAAAATTGTAAGGCCCACCCCCACAGCACATGATATTGTCCGCTTTGCCCGATGGGCTCACGGCTTTAAAACGCATCATGTCTGTTAAGGGAGGAACCTCACATATAACCACTACAACTCTAGACAACTCTTCTGATGTGGGACAAGTTACGCTACAATCAACTGCAACAGTAGCTCGCCCAACACAGTAGCCTGCCATCCACACAGTAGCCTGCCGGCCTTCCTTGGGGCCCGCCCACATGTGCCCGCCCACATGAAGCAGTGACCGGGGCGTCACATTATCCCCCACCGAGGGCAAAACCGTCCTCGGCTCTGATACCATTTGTAAGACCCACCTTCACAACACATGATATTGTCCGCTTTTCCCGGTGGGCTCACGGCTTTAAAACGCGTCATGTCTGTTAAGGGAGGAACCTCACACATAACCACCACAACTTTAGACAACTCCTTCGATGTGGGACAAGTTATGCTACAGTCAATTGCAACAGTAGCTCGCCCAACACAGTAGCCTGCCAGCCACACAGTAACCTGCCAGCCTTCCTTGGGGCCCGCCCACATGTGCGCCCGCCCACATGTGCCCGCCCACATGAAGCAGTGACCGGGGCATCACAAAAATGCCCCTGTCCTTTGTTCAGAAGTCGGACGGTCCTGGAGAGATGAAGTAGTCACTCTCCCGAGAAAGTGACAGATTGGCTACTCCCCTCGCCACTAGGTAATGGCTGGTGCTCGGTGCTTATGTGTTTCATCCATGCCATCTATAATCCATGCCGCGCTTCCTTTTTGCCGTGTCATTTTAGGGGTAAGGAATCCATGTCGTCCATAATCCATGACATGTCATTTTAGGACTAAGTCATCCACGCCATCCATTATTCATGTCGTTCATAATCCATGCCGCCCATCCTTTTTGCTATGTAATTTTAAGTGTAAGGCCCAAATATCAGCTGACAAGGTGGAAAGAAGTGGATACTATCTAAGTCAGGACTTTTTGAACCTATAACGAGCTAGCTGATAAGGTGGATGGATCGGATCACCCCACTATGGGCCTTAAGTTATGGTACTAATGGTTTGGTAAAAAAGGAAGTGAACACGTTGAAAACTACGACCACGATCCAGGCAACATGACTACCACAACCCATAAAACATGGAAACCACGACCCATATGGCAACTACGAGCCTTATAACATGACAACCGCGACCCTTACCTAATGATAACCACGACACATATATCCTGCATTTCCTACTCTTGCAGTCTATCAATAGTCATCTCATATTCGAAAAACGCTAGGCTAGTTTTAGTACAGAAGAGCACGTTACTTTTCTAACTTTGATGGACGATAAGGATCTTATGTGCATGTATAGGTCATGGTTGTCATGCAATTTAGGAGAAAGAAATGAGAACCACGACCTATATAACACGACAACCACGAGGTTCGTGGTTGTAATGTGGTAAGGGTCATAGTTGATAGATTCATATCATCCATTAAAGTTAGCACATGACACACGTAGATATCGTGCAAATGATATCTATATAGTAGCATAAGTCGCATCAAGTGATTGTAATGCGGTAAGGGTCGTGGTTGTCATGAGGTATGGGTAATGGTTGTCATGCTATATGGGTCATGGTTGTTATGGGTCATAGTTATCATGTTATATGGGTCGTGGTAAACATGCAACAATCGCGACCCATATAACATGACAACCACGACCCATATAAAATGATAATTATGATCCATGACAACTACAACCCATATACATGACAACCATGACCCATATAACATGATAACCATGACTCATGCAACATGGCAAGTATGACCCATGCAAACCACGACCCATATAACATGAAAACCACAACCTTTATAACTTGATAACCATGATCCATGACAACTACAATCCATATAACATGACAACCATGACCCATATAACACAATTATTACTAGAAGAGAAGCTTAGAGTTGCACAATACTGATTCATGAGAGATTTTGATAGTTTTTCAGTACTATTACACAACTCTGCAAGTTTCTTCCACTTAAGTTTGTAAATGGGGATATTATCATCCTTCTCACTCTCATCATTACTGGTTATTACTTTAGAAGAGTGTTTTCTTTTAGTTGTAAAGGATAGTGTAAAACTCTCATCACAATTACTATCATTTTCTAAAGCTGCACTCTCACTTCTCTAGTTGGAATACCATTCATCTATTTTTTATAGATCATTTTAGGGCTTGATCTAAAAAATGAGATAGATATAAATATAAGGTGGAACACACCACGTGAACCAATACAATATGAATAACAGTTCTCTTCAATGGGCACCGAGCGAGCTGAAAAACTCTGTTGAGAAGGTCTATATAACATGGGTCGTGGTTCTCATGTTATATGGGTCGTGGTTCTCATGTTATATGTGTTGTAGTTTTCGTGTGATATGGGTCATGGTTATCATATTATATGGGTCGTGGTTCTCATATTAAATGGGTCTTGGTAGTCATGGGTTGTACTTATCATGTTATATGGGTCGTGGTGAACATGTAACAACCGCAACTCATATAACATGACAACTATGACCGATGTAAACCACAACCCATATGGCAACTACGACCCATATAACATGACAACCACGACTCTTACCTTATGAAAACCATGACCCATATGGTTTGCATTTTCTACTTCTTTAGTCTATCAATAGTCATCTCATATTCGAAAAGTGTCAGGCTAGCTTTGGTACGAAAGGGCAAGTTACTTTTCTAACTTTGATAAATGGTAACGATCTTATGTGCATGTACGGGTTGTGGTTGTCATGTAATCTGGGAGTAGGAAATGAGAACCAAGACCTATATAACATGACAACCATGATGGTCATGGTTGTAATGTAGTAAGGGTCATGGTTGTAAGATTCTTACCGTCTATCAAAGTTAGTACATGACATACGTAGAATCGTGCAAACAATATTTGTATAGTAGTATAGGTCGCATCAGGTGGTTATAATGTAGTAAGAGTCGTGGTTGTCATGAGGTATAGGTCGTGGTTGTCATGTTATATGGGTCGTGGTTGTCATGGGTCGCAGTTATCATGTTATATAGGTCGTTGTGAACATGCAACAACTGCGACCCATCTAACATGACAATACCGTTCATTTATTTTTTTACACATCATTTTAGGGGTTGATCCCAAAAATGAGACAAATATAAATCTAAGGTGGAACACACCACAGAAAATCAGCTGACAACCACGACCCAATACAATATGAAGAACAGTTCTCTTCAACGGGCACCCAATGAGCTGAAAAACTCTGTTGAGAAGGTCCATATAACATGGGTCGTGGTTCTCGTGTTATTTGGGTCGTGGTTCTCATGTAGTATGTGTCATGGTTTTCGTGTGATATGAGTCGTGGTTATCATGTTATATGGGTTGTGTTCTAATGTTAAATGGGTCGTGGTTCTTGTGTGATATAGGTCGTAGTTTTCATGTTACACGGGTCATGGTTGCTATTCCGTTTTTTCCCGATCCACGATCCAATGTTAGATGACAAACATGATCTGACGTGAATAAAAACCACGATCCAATGTGTCCTAACCACGACCCAGTGTGTATGACAACCACGACCCATTGTTCGTCATATCCACGACCCTTCCCTTTGGAATCAACGCGACCCTTCGGAATCAGCGACACATTCATTTTTAGGAAATCACATTAATGTTGCTACTTCTTCCTAGTCCCTTCTGAATCAACGCGACCCTTTGGAATCAACGCCTTAACCATTAGTTGACCAGCTTAAAAAAGTGGTACTTGGGTTTCAAATTATTTTCATAAACCAATCCGAACCAGAATCCTTATTGCAACACCTTAAGTAATCATGGATTTCTTTGCTCTTTCAATCAAAATAATGGATGAGATATTTGAAGAAGCCATTGAGTCATTCTCACGTTCTTCTTTTATAGGTGATCCCGTCCCTTTTCTCAGGGATGTTAACGATCTTCTTAAAGATCAACGGCCACCAAAGAAAATTTTGAAGATAATTTCTGAACTTCAGCAACTTGACAATTTAAATGGGCATCCAGTGAGCTAAAAAACTCTGTTGAGAATTTCCATGGAGTCGCTGGCTCATATTACATGACAACCACGACCCATATAACGTAACAACTGCGACCCATATTACATGACAATCACAACTCATATAACATAACAACCATGATTCCATGGGAAACCACGACTCATATAACGTAACAACCAAGACCCATATAACATAACAACCACGACCCATATAACATGATAACCACAACCATAATTACAATACAATATGAATAATAGTTCCTTTCAACAGGCATCTAGCAAGTTGAAAACTCTGTTAAGAATGTCTTGTTTAAGCCTGACCTTCTCAGAAGAGTTTTTGTTCAAGCTAAAACAAGACATTCTCAATAGAGTTTTTAAGCTTGCTGGGTGCCGTTGAAGAGAACTGTTATTCATATTGTATTGTAATTATGGTCATAATTGTTGTATTATATGGTTGTGGTTTCCCATGAAGTCATGGTTGTTATGTTATATGGGTCGTAGTTTTCATGGGTTGTGATTGTTATATTATATGGGTTGTGGTTGTCATGTTAAATAGGTTGTGGTTCTCATGGATCCTAGTTATTAACATGGGTAGTGGTTCACATTTGAAATGGGTCGTGGTTGTCATGTTATATGGGTCATAGCCCTAAAATGACATGGCAAAAGGATGGCCGACATGGATTATACACGTACTTCAACGTGGGCCCATATGGGTCGTGGTTCTCATGTTATATGGGTCACGATTGTTACATTTTCACTTCCTTTACTACCAAATGACATGATAGCCATTGGTACAATAGCCTAAGGCCTACAATGGGGAGATTCGTTCCGTCCACCTTGTCGTGGGCCCAAAAAGTCCTGGCCTGGAAAGTTTCAATAGTGGGTTCCATTGTCACAATTTTTCTATTATGTGATCCACATGAGCTTTGGATCAGGCTGATATTTGGGCCCTACCCCTAAAATGACATGACAAAAAAGATGTGTGGCATGGATTATACACATACATCAATGTGGGCCCCACGAGTTTGTTCCTTACCCACGCGCAAAAAAGGGTTTCGTACACATCACTTTCTTAGCATTAAATACAATGTAACTTCTTATTCCCTATAAAACTGTACAACTACTAAAACAAAACATCATAACTTTCTAGTTAATTTGCCAAACTTCGAGGTCAGTACGATCAAAATCCCTTTTCTTTTCTTTTTCTTTTCCTTTCTTTATTACTCTTCTTTCCTTCTCTCTCTCTCTCTCTCTCTCTCTCTCTCTCTCTCTCTCTCTCTCTCTCTCCTTCTTTTTCTTCCCCAAATGACCAACAGCGACTCAACTCGGTAATTTTTCCTTTTCAAATTTCTTTCTTTCCTTTCCTTTCTTTTTTCATTGATGTTGCTTATATGATGTGTCTAGCGAGATGGATAGAGTTCGTTATGATGTTACTCACATTTTCTGAAGGTTCTCCCAACGAACTAGCATTGAGTCGATGCTACTTCATAATAGGGCATGGAAAAATCTTTTACACGAGATCTTTGTTTGATCACGGGATGAAGCATTTGTTGTTAATTTTCATTTAGTTTGAAGAGATTGGACGACGATCATGGGTCCATCTGATGGACAAGTCAGATTCTGAATCGGGCCACAATAAAAAAGAACGGTTCTGATTCAAATCAGAAGAAGATGGTACTTCAGTGACATTTTTTGCATCGGGCAAGATCTATTAAAATCAAAGCTTCTAGATGGTGTGTATTGGTCTTAGGAAGCTTTCTGAGGCTTCAAATCGGAGCTTTGATGAGATCTAGTGAGTGGATTTGCAGAGAAGGTTTTTAGTAGGGCTAAAAGTCGGGTGGGTTCAACCTGACCGACCCGACATTGGGTTGGGCTTGGGCACCATGTATCGGGTTTGTTCTCAGGCTTAGGTTATACAAACACCAACCCGATAAAACTTGGGTCGGGTTTGGGTTGCCTGACCCAACCCGAACCCTATCAATATATAAGTTACTTATAAATTAGGAGTTGTCCTATATTTTAGCTTGATTGTATAGAAAAATGAAGTTCTTTACAATATATATAAAATAAATTAATGTTGTAGCAAAAATATTAACATATATCCACCCAACCAACCCGACCGAGCCCACTTGGGTTGGGTTGGGTTAGGGTTGAGCCCCAACCCGCCCACTTTCCGCCCTAGTTTTTAGTTGTTGTTGCACACGGTCGAAAAAATTGAAGAAGCCGCATTGCTCTGTTTTTTATTTTTATTTTTAAATTTTTACTCTAAGACATAGGAATGGGTGGTCTGGATGAATTTGGTGTGGTTTCTTGAATTGTGGTACCATTGGGTTTCCAAAACGGTAAAGACGGAGAAGAACTCGTGGTGATTTCTTATAGTGTGATGTTGATCCGTGTGAATTGTCATCGAACGGCTGTGATTCTCCTTCATGGACGATTTAAATTGAGGGAGAAGTTCTCTCTTGGATTGAGTTCGATTTAGGTTTCCAAAACGGAAAGCACGGAGAGGAGTTCTCTCTTTCGTTCACTGCTTGTGCGTGGGAAGAACAAGTTTCAATTACGGTTCTATTTCTTGCACAGAGAATATCCACGTGAGTGAGCATTAGACGATTGTGATTTACTAGGATTCTCTTCATTGAATGGCTGTGATCGGTCGACCATAGTTTCAATCGGATCTTGGGGATTTCGAACCAAAGAAAACAGAACTTTCTGTTTTTGAATACGTGATCGCGTGATGCCTGGAATCTAGTCCTGGTTTCGGCTTTCGCATGCTAATGATCGGACGGCTATGATAATCAGATTTTTTGAGTTGAACGCTGTAGATTTATAGTGAAAGCCTCTTATGGATCGAGCTTGCATTCAGTTTCACGGAAGGAAAACATTTACACGTGGGCTAATTCACTTGCGTGCAGCGGACGGCCTTCTCCATTTAATAGTGCCCATGTGCGGTCTACCGACTTGGGGCCGTGGAATGCCCAGGTCCCGCAACACTTCAGTAGTGCAGACTGTGTATCTGGGAGGAAGGGAAAGGCGGAGATAACGCGGGAGAACCATTTGCAAACTCTAGCAATGGATTGGTCCAGTCTGATCAGGACCGTCGAAGCGGTTTACATTTCTAGAGAGCCAGATTTCTTACAGGCCCTACCTTTGATACCATGTTTTTTTGAGAAAATTTTAGGAGCACTATTATTATTATTATTATATGATAAAAGGCAGCCAAAGAGAAAATTTTAGGAGCACTATTATTATTATTGTTATATGATAAAAGGCAGCCAAAGACGGCCGCCAAAGAAACTAGAAAACAGAAAATCTCTGCCCCTCCACACGGACTGACCTAATGGATCCTAGCCCGACCTTGTCTAAAAAGATTAGCCCGCGTACCTCAGTAGGGAGGCTATACGGCTGGTCAAATACTGAGGCAATTTGGTTGTTGCTCCCTTCACGGGCCATCCTGTCTGTCGGTCCATTCTCTTCCCTCTGAATGAGCCCGAGAGAAATGGTACCTACCTGTCTCAACTTGTTAATTCATGAGACCCAAGAATTCTACTACCAGGAAATGCGAGCCTTCCCCATGAGCAGGTCTATTGCCACCTTGGAGTCGGATTCGACCTCAATCTTGTCCAGCCCTCTTTCCAGGCACAAGCTGAGACCCTCAAAGATTGCACGAATTTCAGCTCTGTTATTTGTACCTGTCCGTAGCCTGACGAGAAGGCGAAGATGAACCTACAGTTGTACCCCCTACAAACGCCTCCCTGTCCAGATAAGCCCGGATTACCTCTCACCGAACCGTCCACGTTTAATTTGACCCAGTCTCTCACTGAACTCTCCCATTTGATAATTTCCAATCGAAATTTCTGTTGAGGAGGAGACAGGATGCCCAATCCATTTATGATGTGCTCTTGGAGGGGAGTGGACACAGGCTTACCTTCTAGTACTTTCTTGATCCACCATTTGATGCGGGCAATAGAAGTTGAAGCAGTCATGGGGTTTTGATCGTGTCTTGCATCATTTCTGGAACGCCACAATTCCCAAAGGATGGGGATGGGGATGATTTTACGGGTAAGGGCTGGCGCGCTTCCTGGGGCCGACGCTCTACGCTATTGTATCATTCTTCCTTCTATTGAATAAAGAGCTAAAGTGGTGCCAAATCTTGGTTGCTTGTTGCCCGTAGAGAAAAATATACAATAACGATTCTGACTCCGGTCTAGAGATTGTGCCATCCTTGCATCAATTGCATTTAGAGGCTAGATAAATCCCTTTGGACTGTATTTCTTTATCATCCACTGGGGTTGCTCCATACATTAATCTCCATAGGAAAACTAACATCTTTCGAGGGATTGAGATAAACCAGAACTAGCCCGACCACCTCGTGGCCGGGGACGAGTTTATATTGATCTTCCAGGCTGATTTGATCGCAAAGGATCCAGATGGGTCATGAGGTCAGAAGCTCACCGATCTGTCATCTGATGTAGAAAAGCCTTCTTGTATGATGAAGTTGAGGTCCTCATGAGGAAGATAGGAAGAAACTAAAGAAGGAGGAAGAGGCCCCGCAAGGCCTAAGAAATCTTTAACCTTTAGAGAACGCGGGGCTTCAGGAACATTGTTGACTATTGATTGATGTAGGGGGCCCATCCCTATTCAGTTGACGTTCCATAGGTTTAGCTCCCTTGATCCCACCAACCACTGAACATTAGAGGTGAGCATCGGAAAAAATGCTCTGATTTTCTTCCATAGTGGTGAGGCTTTACTGGACACCAAGCTTGTTACCTTTGTCCCCAGATCTCTAGAATGCTTGGCTCTCATGAGAGATGGCCAAGTCCCGTCCTTATCTCCATACTTAAAGTCCCATGCCATTTACATCTAAAGGACTGACATTACCTCTTTCAGTCTTCTAACTCCAAGCCCACCTTCCTCAATGGGCCTAGAGATTTTTTTCCATGCTATCCACTGACATTTTCTTTTGCCGTCAGTCTATCCCCAAAAGAAATGGGTGAAGCTACGTTCCAGATTAGCAATAACCAGGGCTGGGACATGCGTTGCTGCCATGACGTGGAGTAACGTATTACCTAGAACATGTTTGATGAGCGTCATTGTGTCAGCTTGGGACAGATATCTCGCTTTCCATCTATTGACTCTTCTGTTTACTTTATCAATCAGGAACCAGAAATCTGCCCTTTTCACTCTGTCCCTCGAGAGAGGAACGCCTAGGTACTGCACATTGTTTCTGGCTTTGTTGATGCCCAAGAGACGGTCCATGTTCCTGATCCTACTCGCTGGAAGGTTGTTAGAGTAGAAGAAGAAGCTCTTACTGCTGTTAATTTTCTGGCCTGAAGCCTCTTGGAAGGACGAGAGGAAATTCTTGATTGTACTGAGCGCATCTCGACTCCCATTCACAAATAATAGGGTGTCATCCGTAAAAAACGAGTGCATGAGAAGAGGGCAACCCCGTTGTTGTTTGAAAGGTTGGCACCAGCCTCTGACAACCAACTACTTGAAAATTCTTGAGAAAGCTTCTACAGCTAGGATGAAAAATGCAGGAGAAAGAGGATCTCCTTATCTCAGCCCTCTAGTTGATTTGATGACCCCCCCCCCTCCCCCCCCCCCCTCCCCCCCCCCCCCCCCCCCCCCCACTTCCACATTGATGAGGATAGAGAAACAATTAGTGCACCAACATGTTTCCATTAAAGCTACCCATTTGTCACTGAAGCTGAATTTATACAGAACCTGTTTTAGGAAATCGCAGTCCACCCTGTCATAAGCTTTTTCCAAGTGCAACTTGAAAATGATGTTACCCCCCGACCCTTCCTGTCGATCTCTAGCATCGCTTCTTGGGCTAACGTGATATTCTTTGTGATTGATATACCTTGCACAAAAGCTCCTTACTCACTAGAAATTAGCTTGGGAAGAATTTTTCTCAATCTGTTTGGCAGGATTTTTGAGAGGATTTTGTAAACAACGTTGGAGAGGCTGATGGGGAAGTAATAAAAAAACTTAGATGTTGAGGGGGATTTAGGGATTAAACAAATTAGGAAGAGGAAAGTGCTCTAGTGAGCTTACCCCTTGCTAACAGGAAAACTGCTGCTTTGAGGATGTCTTGTCCCACAATCTACCAGCACTCAACGAAGAAAGCCGTTGAGAACCTGTTAGGACCTAGAGCCTTGTCCTTCGGGATAGCACAGACAGCCGTATCTGCTTCAACTAAGGATGGAGGAGCCAACAACTCATCATTATCTTTCTGGGATAGGAGTCGAGGAATGGCTGAGGTGAAGTCGAAATGATGAGAGGAGGGATCGGCCGTAAAAAGATCTTCAAAAAATGAAATAGCTGAAGTCGAAATGATGGGAGGAGCAATCTTATTTATAAACATAAAAGGTTTGGTGATCCAAAGGACCATGAATTATGATACACTCCAACGAATAAAAATGAAAGTTTTGTTTTCCTTGGAAGAGGCATTTCTTCATCTTATGTTACAAAGAATTAAAGAACACCTTACTAAAGTCTCATGAAAGTAAAATTGGATGTAGATGATTTATGTGAACACCAAGGAAAATACTATTTTGGTTTTTTAAAAGTTTATTATACAAAATAAAGTAATTCAAGTCCACAATGTTGGGGGAACTGTCGAAGCAAACATAGATGAATCTAGGATAGCAATCCAAAAGCACCAATCAAAAAAGGAGAAGAACACAACAATTTAACATGGAAAATCATTTTGGGAAAAAACCATGACACAAAGCGACACATAATCATGATGAAAGCAGAAATTACAAAGAGAGAGCCTTACTTGATTCGAACAACCTCTAATCTCACCCTTACTAGACCCCTTTGAAACCCTAGGACTATTTAGAAACTCTTAGAATACCTCCCAATCCCATTAATACCCATATATAGCTTTGGAAAGAACCCCGAACGAAATCGGAAACAAATCCCGCGGATTCACAGTTTTGTGTAAAATCTGCGCAGGATCTATTGATGTCATCATAGATCTGTCGATGGCATCGAACTAACACCTAAACTGTTTATAGACAAAACATGATTTTTTTTGGAAATTCTCGATGGCATTGAACACTCATTGATGACATCGATACATGCCCAGTTAGTCCAACGACCAATTGAAGAAAATCCAGAAAACATTGATGGGATCAAGAACTGTTTGTTGCCATCGAAGGTGACATTGAACAGACTGTCGATTGCATCGACAGACCCAGTAACATACTCGATTTAAGACATCTATTACAACAATCTCCACCATGTCTTCAATCTTTAAATGTGCAGCTTCTTGTCCTCTTCTCTTATCTTTGCCTTGCATCATATCTCCATCAACGTTTCTCATACATACTCAATCTTACTTTTACGCCATCACCAAGCCTAGAGAAGTCACATAGAACCTGAACTTCTCTAAAGGAACCACCTTGGTGAGCATGTTCGCTAGATTTATGCTCACGTGAATTTTTTCCAGAGTCAAACATTTGTCAAATAAATTGGTGACGAACATCAATGTGTTTAGTATGTGAGTGATAAACATAGTTTTTATCCTAATTGATAGCACTCTCGCTACCACAGTTAATCAAAACGGCCTCGTATTGAAGCCCCAACCGATTTATCATCTCTCTCAACTAAACACCTTCCTTAAACGCTTCCATCACTGCCATATACTCAGCATCAGTCATGGAAAGAGCCATAACGGATTGAAGCTTTGACATCCAACTAATTGCTCTGCTTGCGTAATTTAAATCCACATACCCTACCAATTTTATCCATATCTTCTCAAAAGTTAAGACGTAGTCTTTTATACCTTGAATGTATGGAAGTAGCCATTTCACTGTTGCTTGTTAAGTTTTGACATGTATTTGCTCATGAGACATTACATACATTAAACTGGTAATCGCATTCGAATAGGGCACATGAGACATTCCTGCTTTTCCTCTTCTGTGTTGGGACATTATTTTGAGGAAAGCATGAAGTGATCCGCGTGAGAAACTCTCACCAACTTTGCCTGGTCCATCCTATACTTAATTAACATTTTTTTAAGGTGTTCTTCCGGTGATAATCAAAGCCTGCTCATCTTCTAGTCTCTATAAATATCTATGTTGAGAACTCTTTTTGCAGCCCCCAAATCTTTTACCTCGAATGTCCTCGATAAGTGAGTCTTTAGTACGTCGGTTTCAGACATATTATGACTGGCGATTAACATATCATCAACATACAATACTAGGATGATGAATTTTTCATCACTCAGTGTCTTATAATAGACATAGTGATTGTATTCACTCTTAGTAAATTTTTGACTCAACACGAAAGAATTAATTTTTTTATACCACTACATAGGCAGCTGTTTCTGGTTATACAATGATCTCATTAATCTACAAACTTTGTTCTTTGCCCCTTTATCATAGTAGCCCTCTAGTGGCTTCATGTAGATCTGATCTTCCAACTCCCTGTACAAGAATACAGTCTTAACATCCATCTGTTCCAGCTCGAGATCGTAATAGGTAACCAGCGCCAAAATGAATCTAATAGATACTTGCTTAATCACAAGGGTGAATATATCTATGAAGTCGATTCCTTCTTTTTAAGTATAACCTTCACTACTAGCCTTGCTATGTATCTATCCTGTTTTTTTTTTTAAATAACCACTTGCATCTAATTATTTTTTTGCCCACTCGAAGTTCTACTAGCTCCCACGTATAGATTTTTTACAACGAGTCCATCTCATCATCCATAGCTACCTTCATTTTTCTACATCAAGCTCATCAAAAGATCCTGAATAGTAAATGGGTCCCCTTCATCTATAATGAGGGCATATACAATATTAAAGTCGTCACTGTATCTTACCGGTAACTTGCAATCTCATGGTGGGTTTTTTCTCATTGGTGGCTACTCCACCTGCTCTTATACTTCTTTTTGCGTATCTGTATCTGTCTAAGTATCATCTGTGTCAATATGAAAGTCTACGATCAACCTTTCTAGTTCATCTTATTCCTCTTGATCATTCTTATGAAATGGAGAGCTTTCATAGAATCTAACGTCACGGCTAGTGATGACCTTGTATGTGGCCTTGTCAAATAACGTGTAACCTTTCACACCAACACTATAACCAACAAAGATGTACTTCTTGACTCTATATTCTAACTTATCTCTCTTAACCGACGATATAGGAGAGTAAGCCTCACAACTAAATATGCACGAGTTTGAGCAGCTCATCTTATGACCACTCCATGCTTCCTCAGAGATCTTACAATCAATTGTCATAGAAGGGGACTAGTTCACCAAATAACAAGCTGTATTAACAGCCTCAGTTTATTGGTTCTTGCCTAACTCGACATTACTTAACATGCATTAGGCCTTGTCCAAGGGATTCTGATTCATCTGCTCAGCCACATTATTTTGTTTGATCGTGAGACACACCGTGTTGTGCCTAATGATCTCTTCATCCTTGTAATATTCATTAAACTGAGTGGAAGTAAATTCTTCACCATTGTCAGTCTTTAAAAGCTTTATTTTTTGCCTTGATTATTTTTTCACCATTACCTTCTATTGTCTAAATGTGGTGAAAATTATGTTTCATGAAGTAAACCCAAACTTTTCAGTAGTAATCGTCAATTAATGAGACAAACCATGATGACCCTCCAACGAAAACCTCTGATGATGACCCCCATATGTCAGAGTGCACATAATTAAGTACTCCCTTACATATATGTTTTCCAGATTTAAAAGATAATTTAGATTGTTTATCATATATACAAAATCAGAATTCCTAAAAGCTAGAATCAAACATCAATTAGAAAGTATCTTCATACCCTGCTCGCTCATGTGGCCCATACAAGCATGCCACATATGTGCAGATGTGGAATCCGTAACATTCGTTGTCAGTCTACCTACTGAAGTGCTTCCGATCAACATGTGAAGGTTTCCGTACCTCTGTGCTCTTATAACCACGAGTGCCCCTTTTGAAACTTTAAGGACACTATTAAGATCGGTGAACTTGCACCCTATAGCCTCGAGTGTATTGAAAGAAATCACACTCTTATTCATATTAGGAACGTGCCTGACATTAGTCAATGTATGCTCCATTCCATCAAACACCTTGATGTGCACTGTACCAATAGCCACAACATTACAAGCATTTTCATTACCCATAAAGGCTTATCCACCATCACACTTTCTGTAACTGGTGAACCAACTTCGATGAGGAGTCATGTGATATGAAGCTTCTGTGTCAAGGATCCATTTATCTCTATAATTGTCATGCAAGTGTCCGATCATAGACACATGTTTGTCTCTTCATCGGATGTGACAATATTAGCGTCCTTGGAAGAAGCCTTTGAGTTTTCTTTCTTCACTTTAGGAATTGTACAATCCTTCTTCATGTGTCCAGTTATCCCACATTTCTAGCACTTTAATTTTCATTTGCCTTTACCCTTGGATTTGAATCTAGGTCTTGAAGATCCAGTACCTCACTCAGTATTCATACCTCTCGTAAGTAGTGTATTAGAAGATGTCCGTATGTCATTGTTTATCTTTCTCATGGAATTCCTTTGAAGGAATGAGATAATAGTGTCCACACTCAGAGACTTATTACTGATGCACAACGAGTCCCTGAATGACTCGTACAATGCTGGAAGAGAGTTCAACAATATACATGCCCGATCTTCATCTTTGACCACTTCCTCCATGTCGAGCAACTTGCAAATTAATTTATTAAAATAATTGATGTGGGCATCCACATTTCCGCCTTCTACCATTCTGAAGTTAAACAACTATAACTTTAAGTGTAGGCAAGTTGAGAGAGTGACACTTATCAAGAACATTTTGGGTAGCATCCTAATTCATGTTCTAGTGTTGTCCTCAATCCTAGTTGGTGTCATGGATAAGCTAGAGAGGAAGTTCTTCAATTTCTTATGGGGTTGGGCTGATGGGAAGCAAAAATTACATTGGCCTAGCTAGAAGAGGGTTTGTAAGCTGGTCAGTGAGGGTGGTCTGGGGATTAAACCTTTGAGGAAGATCATGTAAGTACTAAGGTTGAAGCTGGCTTGGGAAGCTAAATTTGGGAAGGAATTTAGCTAGTGGATTGGACTAATGAGGGCTAAACACCCTCAAGACTTTCCCATTGAAGATGGAAATAGAGTGTCGCTGCTCTCCTCCCCTATTTGGAAAAACATTAGAAAGCTCTTCCCCATACTTGAGGAAAACATCCGGTGGCTAGTTGGTAGTGGGGATAAAAATGTTTGGAAGGATAACTGGATGGGGCTGGGGTCGTTTTCTCTCTAGGATGAAGCTCAGATTCCAAATTCTTTGTGTTGGATGAAGTTAAACACCTGATTGGAAAAGATGGTCCCCTTCCTTCATCCTCTGTTTTTTCCTTTGGGCCGCAACAGGTGATCGATTTCATCTTCTCAAGGGGCTTTGTAGTGTCAGATGATCCGGATCAATGTTTTTGGCCACTGGACCCCTCTGTTCAGTTCTTGGTGAAGTCTGCATGGGGTCTTTATAGATCTAGGGTGCATTGAAAAAGTTGGGTAAAGGGACTTTGGCAGGGCAAGCTTCCTCCTAAGATAGCTACTTTTGTGTGGAGATTGCTACAAGGTGCTATAGTAGTTGATGAGAGAATTCAAACTGGAGGTGTGAAGCTAGTGTCAATGTGTGTCTGTTGTGTGGAAGAGGTTGGCTGCAACCCGGACGTCGAAACTGTAGACCATCTCTTCCTCCACGGGGTGTTAGCATCCACTGTTTGGAAGCATTTTGGAGACATATCCAGGCTCCCTGGTTTATTGGCCCACTCGATTGAAGCGAGGGTGAAACAATGGTGGTTGATAGATTTGGGAGGCAATAATTTCGCTTGTAGAAAAATGGCTCCCAGCCTGGTTCTTTGGGAGATTTGAAGGGCAATAAATTCCATGAAGATGGGGGGTAAGACTGATTTGAGTGGCGGTTGGATACTCTTTGCTCAGGAAGGGCCCATTGCATCAGAGAGTAGGATATGAGGTGGTGAGGTGGGTTAAGCCATAGGTCAATTAGGCCAAGCTAAATTTAGATGGCTCGACGCGAGGTAATCTAGGGCCGTCTGCAGAATTTAGACAAATATCTCATTTTTACGTTCTCGGTGGGGTTCGGGGTTGGATCTAACAATAGAGCATAATTGCGCATAGTTTGGAATGGGCTCTTTATGTGTCTGAGCTTGGGCCTTTCCAGGGTTGAGGTGGAGTCAGATTCGAGATTCGTGATTAATCTCGTTAATGGTGGCTTACATTCGAGTTAGGTTTGGAATCATTGGTTAAAAAGGATCGTAGCGCTTAAAAATAGAGGCTCTTTTTCCTTTCGTTGTACTCTGAGGTAGGAAAATGGTCCGACGGATGGCTTGGCTTGCTTAGGCAGCAGTTCTCAAGGGAACTCAGTATATTGTGTCATGTCTGATCTCCCGATTGAGATTATAGGGTTAATTTTATAAGATAAAACTGGGCTAGGGGCCATTAAGAAGAGATCTTAAGGGTTCGAGTGAGGGCTAGTTAGGTGCACAGTCATATGATAGGCTCCCCTGTTTTTTGGGTGGGAGCCCAAAAATTTGTCTAGTTCCTGTAAAGATCATTTTTGGAATGAATATATTCTCCTTGAAGAAAAAAACTAGCTTTTCCAAAAAAAAGAAAAAGAAAAAGAAAAAGTGTAGGCAATTCTCGGTCGACTTTTTAGCATAAAAGTTCTCTATCTTTACCCACAAACTCGCTGCGGTTTTCTCCCTCAAGACATTGTAGTGGACCTCATCCGTAAGACAGGATAGAGGATAAGGTGTTTTTATCAAGACTATTCCAGTCTTCGTCACTCATAGACTGTGGTCGCTCCTTAAGAGCCTTATCTTCGCATTGCTTAGTTAATAGGCTAATCATCTTAACCTTCCATAACTCAAAATTATTTTTCCATGCGTACTTCTTAATATCATACTTAGTGTTTCCCATTGAGACTAATCCTTTAGATTTTAACCAAGTGAAGGGGATTAGTTTGGTGGCTGCTTTGTGGAATTATTCTGACTGATGTCAACATCCAGGGGATGGGGATCATTTTGGCATCAAAGTGTGTTTGCTATCTGGATAATACAGGTTAGCGTCCGGGCCAAGAATCACTCTCTCATCTGTTCATTTTGGGCTGGAAAGCATCCACTGTGTGCGACCACTTCAACATCTACTTCGGGGCTGCCATTTTGGCTTGTGGTCAGTCCTAGGTAGGTGGATCAGTAGTGGGTGTCTCACCCCTCGAGCGCGCAAAGCTTTGCTACCTGGGCTCTCCCCATGCTTTATCTTGTGAGAGATTTGGAAGGCGAGGAATGCCGCCAAATTCGATAGGATTCAAGTTCCAGTCAAGTCGGTCATTACCTAAATTAATTTGTGGCTCGTTTGGGCTTGGAACAGTAGCGGCTCCCCGCGGAATTCCTCTTCCAATGTCGAGCTGGTGAAGTAGTTTAAGCCCACACATGGCTCGGTTAAGCTAAACGTCGATAGTTCGGATAGGAGAAACCCGGGGCCTTCAAGAGGAGGAGGTATCTATCGAGCACCAAACGACGTCCTCCTATTTGCATTCTTCTCAGGCTACGGGGAAGGTGTGAACAACTCTGCAGAGCTTCGTGTGGCCCATGATGGTATCGGGATGTGTTTAGAGCTTGGCCATTCTTAGGTGGTATTCGAATCCGACTCTAAGTTCGTGATAGGAACTCTTATCTGCCACTCTAAGATTGCTTAGAAGTGGAGATACTAGGCCCAATGTATTCAGGCCCTGCTAAGAAGGGGTGTCTTCCAGCCAGTTCCCATTTGCTGTGAAGGGAACGGCCCAACTGACGTGTTGGCAAGAGAGGCCAGCGATAGCCAGGAGTGTCGATTTTATAGGGATGCCTCCGATCTCCCTCACATCATTTGAGCTTTGATTGTGCTGGACAAGGTGGGGTTGGGCTCTATTAGAAAGTCTAGGTAGGGGTGGAGACCTCGTTGGGATGGCCTCCAATTTTTTATTTATGCGTTTACGATAGGCTACCGGGGAGCGCTTCTTTGCTCGTCGTCAGCCCGAAATGTCCATGTCCTATATAGTTCCCCAGTTCACATATATGGAAGCTGTTGTTTTGTTAAAAAAAAAAAAGCTTACACCCCAACGTTATCTCTGATATCACTTTTTTAGGGAATTATGGAAGCACATAGAGATGAATCTAGGATAACAATCCAAAAGCACAGAGCAAAAAAGAGAAAAACGTAAGAATTTAACGTGGAAACCTTTTCGGGAAAAAACTATGGCACCAAATGACTGATAATCACTATGAAAGAAAAAATTACTGTTCACACCCTAAGTATAGGGTTGTGATATAGTAATAATCTCAGTAAGGGACTGAATCGTGTACGTAATCTAAAAGTAACTAGAACTAGAACTAGAAGAAGATGTAAACTAAATCAGGGAAAATTAAAAGAATAATGGTGAAATATTAAACTAAAGCTTGTAAAATTCAAAGGTGGGAAACTAGGGTGCTAAGTATCCCCTTGTAACAGGGAGATTTATGCTTGATTCGCAAACACAACTAGAATCAGTCCTATCTTCATCTAGTTAGAAGATATTTCATTAAAAACCAATATGAACTTCCTTTGATCCAGTTTTGAAGAGATGAGATATATTAGAATTAGAATTAATTTCATCACAAAATCATACCCATGAGAAAAAGCAAACAACAAAACTTAACCAATCCACTTCCAATTTAAGGGAGTTATGAACGTTAGGAAAGGTTCTGTCACCCAACCATGCCCATGAGATGATGGTGAACAACAGGACTCCCATGTTTATAGTCCTTATAATGATCAGAACATGCTCAAAGCTATCACAGATCCATTGTAATTTAAGTCACAATAAACCATTAAAGACTAAAAATATTCCATATAATCAAACTATAATCAAAGAGAGTTCATAAACATGAATCAAAGACATAGAACCAATCCCATCACACTATAAGCTTCACCTCTTAGCCTTAGCTAAGAGGTTAAGCCCATCATAGACATGGTGGGGTTAAAAATTTTAAAAAGCATCAAACAGAAATAACCTAAAAGGGAAGAAAGAAAAACTCTTAAGATGGCCAGCCCACGCTCCACGATCTCTCTCCTTTGTTCTCACATCCCAAAGATGATTCTGAATGCTCTCTATCATGTCTCCTTTTATAGCAACAGGGAGCAAGGTCAGTTTGGAGTTTGACGAACCGACTTTTCTTACGCAGCCAAAAAACCATGTGTAAAGCCGTTTACGCAGCCAAAAAACCATGTGAAAAAAACACCACTTTCCTTGCTTTCTTTCCAAAAACACAAACGTCCCATGGAGAATTTTTGGATGACCTACATGATGGATGGTTTGGATTATTAATCCGACCATGATTGGGATCACAGAACCGACCATAACCGCGGGTTTTCACCGACATGCGCACAAGGGCCGTGCTGAGCTCTCGGTGGGACCCACAGTGATGTTTTCAGTGGAATCCACCTCATTCATTGAATTCTTGGTGAAAAACCAGTTGAGGAGTGATTTTAGTTGAGTTTTGGTGCGGTCCATTATATAAAATCAATTCGCCGTCCATCTTACATTTTCTGACGATCCACGTGCGTACATGTACATGGCCCCAAAAGGAAAGCATGGCTGGGGTCATCTCCACCCCCTGTGTCGACTGTAAGGGTTAGATCATCCAATGAGATGATGGGTGGGGCCCAGTAGCCAAAACTGAATGAACCACGTGCATCTGCTGGACATTTCACGTGTTTTGAAGATTAGAGTCGGTTAGCGTGCACTGACCGACTTTGTGAGATTCGGTTCGCGGCGAGTGCACAGCTTCTGTGAACTCCCTCTCTCGTGAAGTGGGTCCCACCTTAATGTTTTTAGGAAATCCGTTCTGCCCATATGTTTTGTTACCTAATTTAAGGAGTTGAGACCAAAATTGAAGCATATCCAGATATCAGGTGGGCCCCAAATTGAGGTTTTAGGGGCTGATCTATTCGTTGGGCAACTTCCGCAAGGATCCAATGGCTGAAATTTGACTTGTACAGTTAATTTAGGGTCCTCAGGCCAGATACAAAGTTTCGAGCCGAACAGATGGTGGGAACCTTGTGAATTTCTTGATTTTCTAAGATCTTTAGCTTGTAAATTCTTCGATCTCAATCCCCTGGGGTCCATCCCTTGCCTTGGTGATTTCTGAGCATTAAATCTAGGGTTTTAGTACTCTTTTAAGTCTAAGCTCCTAATTTCACCTTGAAACCAAAAACATGATTAAAATTATCATGTTCGTAAAATTAAGTATTAATTGGGGTATAATATGCAATATTTGACCCTTAACACAATCCCCAACTAGCATTTTTCTAGTCCTAAGAAAAGTATACGAAAAAAAAGTTGAGAATTACAGGATAATTTCTATAAACTCGAGTGATTTTTGAAAAGCAGTAAAATTTCAAAATACATCATTATTGGGCATTACCTCCTACTAAACTCAAGTGCATGGTAAACTTCATAGTCAAGTTCAAATTATTAATCCATTAATTAGAACAATTCTAAATATTTAGTTACATGGGTGTATAGTGAAACCTAAACTTATCACAATCAAAGGCTCAATCCTTTATTTTCATGATAACATTGATAATCACAAGAGCATTCAGGAAAACCATAACCTAAAGAAAAACTTGCCTTACAGTTCAACTTTACATTCTTCCAGTTTTTGATTTTTCCATCGATGACTTTCACGCTATGTCAATCTTTTTAAAGATCTTTAATAGGTATTCCTTTTCGACGACAACTGTTTTTTTTTATTTTTTTTTTTATACATATGGGTATTCTCTTTTTCTCTCTTTTTATTTTTCAATTCTTCTTATTAAACATGATGGACAAATTCCCTAGGTTGGTTCCTTCCATGCTTAATGATCACCAAGTTAATAATTTAATATCAAAATAAAACCTTAATGTGCAAACGAGATGTGACATGTGAAATCATGACTCAATCAATGTTTAAAACTTCTAATCATGGATTAATAATTTGAATTTAACTATGAAATCTAACAGATAACTGAATCCAATGGTCATAAATAACCAACATTAAGTATCTCATACTTTTAAATCAAGAATATCCTTCAAAATCACTTCAAATTCACAAGAATTTCTAAGAAAATTTAAAAATTTTCACAATTTTTTTCGCTTAAGACTAAGAAAATACTGAATAGGTAACCTAATCTCTCATCCCCAACCTAAAATCTACATTGTCTTCATTATAAAAGATATAAGCATGTAATGCACGTGAGACAAAGAAATTGTAGGAGAAGTGATGGAAAGATAGTACCTAACAAAGAAGTTAAGAGTCTTTTTTCCCAAAGAGATTTCAGCGTGAAAGTGGGTCAGTACAAGAGTGAAACCAACAAAAAGCAAACTATCCTAAGCAACTTAAAAACAAACTATCCTAACGGTATAAAGCCGACTATCCTAGAACGACAGAAAGCAAACTACCTTAGTCCTATGAAAGCAGTAAACGTACCTATACCTCTGTTAGACTAGGAGATCAAGGAAAAAACTACTCAGTCATACCGCAAGATTCCTCATCCGGCTAATATCTTGATAAATTTCTCAGAAGATTTCTCAACAAGATCATCCAAAATCCATTTTTATAATAGGCTTAGATGCCCTGGAGCATGAATTTCCAGAGAAATTGATGGACCTCAGTAAAAAATTGGCGTTGAATCGCTTGAGGTATCCAAAGTATATATGATTCACCTGTGACAGAAAAAATTTCAAAGTTAGTATCCCATGGTAGATCAGAGGCTATAAGTAGATAACAATCAGAGTCTGAGGAAGGAAGGGCTTTAGAATAAGGGTTCTCTTGGTCCTGAACAACTACCGAGATATTAGCTTGCGAGGCATTCACTATGTCTTTCATAATGAGATCATTTGAATTTACAAAGTGTGCCAAGCAATCGTCCAAAGAGTTAGGAAATTCAACTAAGAGTGAAGGGCTTCAGAATAAGGGTTCTCTTGGTCCATAACAATTACCGAGATATTAGCTTGCGAGGCATTCACTATGTCTTTCATACTGGGATCATTTGAATTTGCAAAGTGTGCCAAGAAATCATCCAAAGAGTTGAAAAATTCAGCTAAGAGTGACTCATTTTCCTTATTGAAACTTGTGATGATCTACCCATGGATTCCATCGTTTCTGAAAGTGGATGGAAGCATTATCTCTTGCTTTTGCCCTGGAAGAGACTCGTCCTCCACATTTAAATCAAACATGTCATATGGGTGGAGTAGAGCTTCCTGTGCCTTGTGATCACCTTCCTGGACCATAATCGAAGTTGATTCCAGTAAATCCTGGGTTGTGCACTCATGAATCTCATCCCAATACTTATCATCATCCAATTCAGTACAATACACATGTGGAATGAGATCACTTTTCTCACATTTTATTTCTAGATTGGGTTGAGGTACGAATAAACAAACCTCTTCGTCATCACTGGAACCAAGGGTGTCATGTGAGTGAAGTGTGTCAGTATCATTATATTTGAAAGACTCCCACGTCTCTTAATCAAGGTGAGAAGAAATCACCACTAGGTATGTTTCATCTTGATCTAAATAGACATATTTCAAATCAGAGGGCAAAAGTTTTAGGTCAAACTTCAGTCCCTTGAGGTTAGATGGTAAAGACACTTCATCAGTCTGGGGCAACTCTTCAAATTGTGGCCTCCACCGGTTAACTTCAAGTACCGGCACATCATCAAGCATGACACACGTCTCCCTAATAATGTCATCATCAAAATTATGGGACTGAGCCATACATATCTCTAGAGGGTTTGAGGATAAGGTCAGAAGTGTCTTATTTTTCATAAAAGAATCAATCATGTTAATGTCGTGGAAATCATTATCATCCTCTAAGTGTCTGCCTGTATTAAAAAAAAATGTTTGACTCCAATGTCATATCCCTGAAAGACATACTCATGACACCATTCCTACAATTGATAATTGTGTTTGAAGTGGCAAGGAATGAATGACCAAGAATGACGGAAATCTGAGTGCTCATGTTACTGATGGGTTCGGTATCCAAGACGATAAAATCTATAGGGTAGTAGAATCTATCAACCTAGATTAATACATCCTCAATTATCTCTCTCGGTACACGAACAAAGCGATCAGTAAGTTGTAATGTTGATAAGATAGGTTTCAATTCATCCAATTCTAACTACTTATACACCGAGTAGGGAATCAGAATGACACTCGCTTCTAAGTCAAGAAGTGTGTGCTCAATTCGATAGTTCCCCATTACACATGATATGGTTGGGCTACCGCGATCTTTGAATTTCTATGACACATTTTACTTTAGGATGACACTCACTTTCTCAATCAAGAAGATTTTCTTTTGAATATTTTTCCATCCTTTAGTTGTGCACAAGTCTTTCAGGAATTTGTCATATGAAGGTATTTGTTTTATGGCATAAAGTAGATGAATATTGACCTTCACTTGTTTCAACATCTCTAAAATATCCTGAGAGTAAGAGAGGTTTTGGTGCAACCAACCGTTGGAGAAATGGAGCAACTATCTTCCCTTGAGGTTCCGGCTCTAATTCTTGTGGAGCATGGCTAGATCCATCATCTTTGTCCTCTTCCGGTTCTTTAGACTTTTTAACTCTAACCGGAATGGTTTTGTCAATGATCTTCCTACCTCTAAAAGTAGTGATGGATTTAGCTTGCTCCATTTGATCTGAAGAGTTAGGGTTACTTATTTCATATTGCGGTTTGAGATTTGGGAGAGGTTGAACAGGAAGCATCCCCTTTCCTCCAAGTGCTAATTGTGACTCTATCCTTTGAATAGATGTTGTAAGTGATCCCAAAGCCACTCTGATGTCCTGGTTGAGTAACTCTTGGTCTCGAATATGTTTTTGAACTAGATCCTCTTGAGGTTTCTCTTGATTTGGAGTTTGATTAAAGAAACCTGAGGGATAACAGTTTGTCCATTCCTCCAACTGAGGTTTGGATGATTTCTCCAACTAGGATTGTATGTATTGGAGGTGAGTCCATTGAAAGGTCTTTGGTAATTGTTCACGACATTGGATTCCTCATTTAGCAACCCCCGAAAGGTAGGTATTGTTGGACAATTTTCAGTTGTGTGAATGTTTCCATCATAAATACTGCAAACAGTTTCATTAACCGTCTCCTTCTTTAATTCCATGGCCTCGAATTTCCTTATGAGATTAGTTACTTTAGAACTGATATCATCGTCTTCTTACAAGAGATACATTCCACCCCTCTCCTTAGATTGAGTCGGCCTAGAAGTGGTACTTGATTTTGGGTATGTGTCCCATGATTGTGCGTTTTTGTAAGTTTGTCCATGTAATCCCACACATCATTGACATTTTTATTCATGAATTCTCCATTATACATTATCTCAATCAATTGGCGCACGAAAGATTTCAGTCTATCATAGAAAAAATATGTAATGCGCCACGTTTCAAAATGATGTTGTGGGCATAAACTGACAAGATCCTCAAACCTTTCCCAACATTGAAGAATGTTTTATCCTTCTTTCGGGCGAAGTTCATGATTGACTTTCTAAGGGTGTTCGTTTTATGATGTGAAAAAATTTCTTTATGAATTCCCTTATCATGTCATTCCATGTGCCAATAGATCCGAGATGTAGTGAATGCAACCACGTCTTAGCTTTCTCTTTCAAGGAAAAGGGAAAGAGTTTCAGCTTGACTGTGTCTTCAAACACGTTTAAAAAGTATAAAGTGGTATGATCTCATAAAACTCTTTCTGGTGTAATTATGGATCTTCTTACTCAAGCCCATGAAATTTAGGAAGGAGTTGGATCACCCCTAGCTTGATATTCATGTGTCCCGTATTCTTTGAAAAAACCATGTATGAGCGCGCTCACCCCCGCCAGTTGTAAATAATCTCGTGAAGTACAAGGCAGGGGTGCTTGATGCACCTCATTCTCATCCTGGATGTCCTTCACCCTAGGTTGAGGTAGAAGAGGTTGGTTTTCAGCCATCACTTCAATTAACTCTGGGGATCTCGAGCGGTGTCTAGTCCTGCGATGAATAGTTAACCCCTCGACTAATCCTCCTTCAGTCAAGAGACATCGAGTGTTGTCATCGACCACTTGGGCATGAAACACACACAACCCTTAATTCAAATTCGAAACCTAACCTAAAAGAAAGAAAGGAAATAGAAATCTAGAAAGAAAGAAGAAAAGAGTTAGAAAGAAGTTACCAAATTCGAAGTTCCTAAATTAAAAACCTACAAAAGAAAACAAAAGAAATTAGATTCTAAAAATAAAAATTCTTAAGTTAGAAAGTTCCTAAAATAGAAAGTAAACTAGTTTCTAAAAAAAGAAAATTTTCTAAAAATAAAAAATAGAAAGCTTCTAAAAACAACTTAGGGATGTTTTAGACCTAAAATAGAAAGTAATTAGTTTCTAAAAATAAAAGAAATCCCAGAATAGAAAGTTTCTAAAAGCAGAAAATAAAGCCTAATCAAATAGAAGATAGAAAAACTAGAAAATTAGAAAGAGATTACCAATTTAGAAAGTCTATGTCAAGGTCCTACAAAATAGAAAAGTCAGGTTAATTTCTAAAAAAATCAAATAGAAAAACGTAAACCTAAAATCAGAAACCCTAATCTTAACCTAATTCTAAAACTACCTAATCCTAAAAAAACGTAACCGTCGGTCCTCGGCAACGGCGCCAAAAACTTGTTCACACCCCAAGTATATATAGGGTTGCAATGTAGTAATAATCTCAGTAAGACTGAAGTCAAATTTGCAGGGACTGAACCTTGTACGCAATCTAAAAGTTACTAGAACTAGAACTAGACGAAGATGTAAACTAAATCAGAGAAAATTAAGAGAATAATGGTGAAATATTAAATTCAAGCTTGTAAAATTCAAAGGTAGGAAACTAGGGTGGCAAGGATCCCCTTGTAGAGATCAGGGAGATCTATGCTTGATTCATGAACAAAACTAGAATCAGAGTCCTATCTTCATCTAGTTGGAAGATATTTAATTAAAAACCAATCTGAACTTCCTTTGATCCAATTTTCAAGAGATGAGAGGTATGAGAATTAGAATTGATTTCATCATAAAACCATGCCCATGAGACAAAGCAAACAACAGAACTTAACCAATCCACATCCAATCTAAGGGAGTTATGAACATTAGGAAAGGTTCCATCACCTAACCATACCTATGAGACAATGGTGAACAACAGGGCTCCCATGTTCGTAGTCCTTATAATGATCAGAACATGCTCAGAGCCATCGTAGATCCATTGTAATTTATGTGACAATAAACCATTAAAGACTAAAAATATTTCATATAATCAAACTATAATAAAAAAGAGTTCATAAACATAAATCAAAGACATAGAACCAATCCCATCACACTACAAGTTTCACCTCTTAGCCCTACCTAAGAGGTTTAGCCCATCATAGACATGGTGAGGCTAAAAATCTTTAAAAGAATCAAAATAGAAATAATCTAAAAGGAAAGAAAGAAAAATTCTTGAGATGGCCGACACACGCTCCACGATATCTCTCCTTTGCTCCCACGTCCTAAAGATGATTTTGAATGCTCTCTCTCACGTCTCCTTTTATAGTAACAGGGAGCAAGGTTGGTTTGGAGTCGGACAAACCGACTTTGCTTACGTAGCCATGAAACCATGCGTAAAGCCGTTTACGTAGCCAAGAAACTATGCGAAAAAACACCACTTCCCTTGCTTTCTTTCCAAAAACACAATGTCCCTTAGGGCATTTTTGGATGACCTACACGATGGACAGTTTGAATTATTAATCCGACCGTGATCGAGATCACATAATCGACCATAAATGCAGGCTTTCACGGATGTGTGTAAGCTTACGCACGAGGGTTGGGTTGGGCTCTTGGTGGGACTCACAGTGATGCTTTCGGTGGAATCCATCCCGTCCATTAAATTCCTAGCAAAAAACTAGTCAGGAAGGAGTGGTTTTAATCGAGTTTTGGTGCGGTCCACTATATAAGTCAATTCTCTATCCATCCTACATTTTCTGACAATCCATGTGCATACATGTACATGGGACTAAAATGAAAGCATGACTGAGGTCATCTCCACCGCACGAGTCGACTCAACGGGTCAGATCATCCAATGAGATGATGGGTGGGGCCCATTACCCAAAACCAGACGAACCAAGTGCGTCCATTCGACGTTTCACGTGTTTTAAAGATTAGAGTTAGTCGGCGTGCGCTGACCAACTTTGTGGGATTCGGTGCCTGACGAGTGCACAACTTCTGTGCACTCCCTCTCTCGGGAAGTGGGTGCCACCTTGATATTTTTAGGAAATCCGTTCTGTCCATCCATTTTCTCACCCAATTTAAGGTGTTGAGACTAAAATTGAAGCATATCCAGATATCAGGTGGGCCCCAGATCGGTGTTTTATGGGATGATCTGTCCATTGGGCCACTTCAAGAAGGATCCAATGGTTGAAATTCGACGTGTATGGTTAATTTAGGGTCCTCAGGCCAGATATAAAGTTTTGAACTAAACGGATGGTGGAAACCCTGTGATCTTGCATTTTGGACGATTTTCAGGCCTCTTTAACGTGAATTTCTTAATTTTGTCGGATATCTGGCGTGTAAATTCTTCAATCTCGGTCCCTTGAGATCTGTTCCTTGCCTTGGTGATTTCTGAGTGTTAAATCTAAGATTTTAACATTCTTTTAATTCGAAACTCCCAAATTCACCTTGCACCAAAAACATAATTAAAATAGAACGTTAAACATTATCATGTTCATAAAATCAAGTATTAACTGGGGTCTAATATGCAATATTTGACTCTCAATAATTACAAAAAGAGAAGTCTTACCTAATTCGAACAACCTCGAATCTCACCCTGGATATACTCCTTTGAAACCCTAAGACTATTTAGAAACTCTTAGAATACCTCCTAATCCCATTTACACCCTTATATATAGCTTTGGAAAGAATTCCAAATGAAATCGGAAACAAATCCCGCAAATTAGCAATTTTGCGTAAAATCTATGTAGGATCTGTCGATGCCATCGAAGACTTGTCGATGACATCGAACTAATACCTCAACTGTCCAGAGACAAAACATGATTTTTCAGAAATTCTCGATGGCATCAAACACGCATTGATGACATCGAAAAAGTGCCCACTTAGTCTAGCGACCAATTGAAGAAAATTCAGAAAACATCGATGGGATTGAGAACTGTTTGATGCCATTGAATGTGACATCGAACAAACTATTGATTGCATTGACAGACCTAGTAATAAACTCAATGTATGACATCTATTACAATAGACAACACATCCAAACACAACATTTATGTGTAAAGTTGGAACCAGTGTAAAGTTGGAACCAATATTTGATTAAGAAGCATTGGTTGTAGGGAGTTGCCACATTGACGCTATCAGCTACGCCTGTGGTTCCACATCGGTTCCGAAAATCACTCTTCTTCATTTCACTGTATGTATTGGCTATCGGACATGGAGGACAGAAGCCATGCGCACAAGTATTTGGAGCGGATCAATTCAATGAAGAGAGCACACAAGAGATGGAAGCTATGAATTCCTTCTTCAATTGGTGGTATTTTGGTATGACCTGTGGTGTGGTTGCAGGCATAATCATCATAAGTTATGTTCAAGAATATGTAGGGTGGGCCATCGGCTTCAGTATTCCCGCCATTGCTGTCGCCATTGCACTTTTGACCTTCCTCATTGGGAGGAAATCATACTTGCGACGATCTCCTACTGGAAGTCCACTAACCCAAGTCGCCCAACTTCTTGTTGCAGCAGCTCGCAAACGGCACCTTTCATTTGTTGAAGAAGATCAAGAGGAAGGAAAGGAAGGAAGAATGGTTTATGTCCCCATGAATGGTTCACTCATCGTTGTCAATCAATTCAGGTAAGTGAGCTTTATGCCTCTAATGTTTTAGCAATTAAGGAACTATATGATCATGATGACCCTAGGTTGTGCAAGTGGGCTGAGAATTTTGATATGCAGGGCTCAACCTTGGATGGGGATTGGCCCCAGCATGCCCTTGTATTATTTTTTGACAATCTATTTTTTGGAACCGCTTGAAGGGTCATTATTTTGTAGTTTGGGAGCTTCTGGGCCGGTCCTTGTCCCTAGTTTGGCCCATTAGATTATTAATATAAAAATCACCAAAACCATGGACCTATATCAGTACTTAATACCACAGGGTATGTGCAATGCAAGTGGAGACAGAGGTAGAGCTTTGCAAGATGTGGTAGAAAGGAGAGGCGAAGCAGTTGTGAAAAGGCATCTTTATGATAGGCCCTATCTCTCCTTCATTACGTTCCTTATTCCATTTTGTGGTTCATCCTTTTGTCAGAGTCTTTATGATACGCTCCTCTCAGGTCCTTTTTCCTAAAGCAGCCTGAATGCCTATCTCATGTAAATTTTGCCCATGACGAATGAAAAGGTTGCATCTCATTTTTTATTTTTTTATTTAAAAAAAGGGGGTGTGTGGAAAGGCATCTTTGATGTGAGATTTGTGTTTGGGTATATTTCTATTTTTTCATGGGACTGTAGTTGTTAAATTGAGGTCATGTTCAGTGATCCAAATCAATTATATGATGGCCTCATTCGGAATGGGAGATATTTGAAAAAAAGAAAAAAAATAAAATCATATTTGAATATGTCATCCCCTTACATCATTTAATTCTTCTTCTTTTAAATATCGGCCATCTTTCTTGTTCTTTTGGTTTTTTTTTTTTTGTTTTTTTTCTTTTCATAAATGTGTGAGTACACCACCTATAGCTTTATTAATATGAGAAAACGACTTATATAAGAATTTAGGTGGTCCTCACAAAAGAAAGGATTGTGCCCCATCATTTGAACTCATTACAATGACCCCACAAAAGAACCTAAAGACAGAAAGAATACACAACACTATCTACGAAGTGACCTATTCACCCCAAAAGATCCTTTAAAAAAAATAAAAAATAGACCGTCCTTAATGTCCCCGTACCTGCATTATCCAAGACCATTAATCCCCATCTCTCTTTTGGGAGCTCCTCCCTGCTACGAAGCAAACGATTCAGCCTCCGACCGCTAGACCATCCGCTACTTCTTTAATATCCACAAGCCTAGCTAGTGTTGGGAATCCCTTCCCATGTGGAGTTGAGACCCAGGTGTGGACTCAAAAAGTGCCTTGCACCTATGAGGCCCAAGTGAATGACATTTTGGTCCTTTTATCCTAGATCCCTTTTGTTTAAGGTAAAAAAGAACAAAATAATAATAATAATAATAATTCCAAGTAAAAAGAGTAAGGTAGTCTTTATAAAGCTTTGGTTTAAGTCTCTTTTTTTATTTCAAGAGGTTTTTCGTCTTCACTATAATGAAGCTTCCATCCATGAACTCCGGTTTCATTGGTTATCTTCTCCAATAACTAGTTAGTGGTTTATTTTATATAATCCTTCTTGATAATAATAAATTTTTTTTTTTATTTTATTATTATTTATTCTTTGATCCTTGTAATCCACATGTGGGGTGTTGTATTCGGATATTCATGAGAAATGTGGTTTTCTTGAAGGTTTTTTTATAGTGTGTTTGGGCATCCAAGAGATGGTCTTCTCTTGATTATTGTAATTGCATTATTATTGTAGTGGATTTATTGTTGGACTAGATATCGTAATTTTTCCCTTCATATTAGAGGGTTTTCGACGTTAAAATTCTTAATGTCTATTTTGCATTCTTGATAATATGCTGGCCTATGTTAGAATTGTTCATCTTTCATTATATCTTTTCATACTGTTAATCTCACTTATTCACACATTCGGGAAAAGTCTTGTTCCTACAGCTAGATCTTCTGCTACAGAATTGCCTTGCCTCAAGGTGTGAGAGGTTTCTAAATGAATAGTCAACCTCAACCGAACGATAGGCCCTACTAGATACCAAATTATCAAAGGGACCAGGGTATAGGGGCTCGAGATGGCGTCAGTGATGATTATAGAATCCAACTCCCCTATGACATCACTTAAGGCCCAAATTCACTCATAACTGAATCCCATCTAACATTACCTAGGCCCCTGCAACTGTATTAGAGACCAAGTCATAGGCATGATGAAAGAAAACATATATAACTTTGCCCAAATGATCTCTATACACCCTTACCCCACCACCCACGCCCAGATTAACACAGGACAAACCATCTACGTTCAATTTAAGCCAGCCCTGGTCAGGTCTCACCCATTTAATTACCTCAACTACATTCTTCTCACTCAAATTCGATTGGAGACTCAAGATGCTCCAAGACAATCTCCTCATTGAGAAAGCAACTTCCACCACACTGAACGCAAGCACCCACTTTCTTGAGCCATCTATATACTTTGGTTATTACATCCCATGTCGATACCATCTGTTCTTCATATTTTCTAGCATTCTGCTCCATCCACAGTTCTCATACCAAGAATTTTAATTTTAGATGAGAGCGAGGCTTTGCTTGACCACAGGGAGATTGATTGATGGATAGATTGATTGGGGTCCAGATGCACATCGAAAAGTCGATCGAAATGAGACCATACCTGAGAAGCAAGCATCCTGTGATAGAAGGGGTGATCTTAAGTCTTCCACAGAATGAAAGGTCTGAGGCGACACCAATCCTAGATTCTGAATTCCGTGAGGGGAGGAGTGCCCTGATCGCATGAGATCTTTAAGCAAGGAATTGGTCAGCCTGAGGAGGCACTAGCATCAATAGATTGCCTGGGATACGGCTCACAGCCAGAAAAAGAATGGGACCAAACTCACTCTATTACCAGGAAGCAAGAGAATGGGACGAAACTCAGGCTGAAACTTCTCCCTTAAACATTCTTTTTGTGGGCTTTGCATGGTATCTTTTAGTCATGAAGAATGTTTTTCTTATCAACCATCTGTTGTATGAAAATGTCCCTTAGATTGCTACAATCGAAAAAGCTTAAAATAGCAATTCATCCGGGTGTAATTACGAAGGAGTTGATATATAGGTCATTTCGTAACAAAACGTTGAGTGGGTAAAAAATCCTATCCTCCTAAAGGAAAGCGTTTTATGCGCTGTGAAACATCACAACAAACTATTAATTACATAAAAAAGCCTTTCTTTAATGTTACCATGTCCTCAAATAATTCAAAAATGTTAGTATCACATGAAAACTAATTGCATTCAGTTTTTGCCCTTGGATACTCATGTTATAAATAGTAAAGATACATAAATGCGTGGCACTTGATTTCTTTATTGTCTCTTAACATAAAGGTATGAGCACACCATATATAACTTTGTTAATGTGAAAAAAAAAATGGGCATTCATTCGGATGGACGCCGCAAAATAAAATGAACCTTACCAACTTGATTGCTAGGTTATAAATTATAATCACTACTGAATAAGGAACATGAAATGCATGCTTTTTCTTCTTCTTGTTTTTTAGGGGGCACATATATACGAGATCCAAGATGTCAAGAGAGAGAGAGAGAGAGAGAGAGAGAGAGAGAGAGAGAGAGAGAGAGAGAGAGAGAGAGAGAGAGAGAGAGAGAGAGAGAGAGAGATCCAATATGTCCATTAGATGAGTCCCTCCATGTAAATGACGTTGACCAAAGATCAGGCTCATCCACTGGCCAGTTGAGATATGGTTTATGGAAAAGATGGATGGCTAAAAGAAATGGCTCCCAAAGTCATGGGAGAGAAGGGAGGAGGGTTGTTAAATATATTTAAAAAAAAAATACAACACAACTTTATGCTAATTACCTAAACATCCTCTTAATTTAATTGCTTAATATGCCCTTCTCACACTTTTCATCTTCGATGTATATTTTTATTGAATGATCAATTTCCAGTATGTTTCTACTAGCAGTTTTTTGTTACATACACGTAACAATGATAATGACAACGATAGTGGTTTGCTAAGCCAACATGCTTCTACAAACATCCTATTTAGGCATGCACACATGTGGCGCACATGAGAGATATGCAAACCATCCATCAGGTGGGCCCATTTGCGCAAACGTCTGTGCCAGGAATCAGGTTGGTACAATGATCAAGTGACCTTGGTTTTGAAAGAGTAGACAACAAAGTAATTAGTCAACCAATTTTTTTATTATTTATTTTTCTAAGCAACCATTTCTTTATAACAGTGTACCCTACCTGATGAGTGGATCAGCCACATTTTTGGATCAGACAGTCTACATAGTGGGACCCAACTCATGATGGATAACTTGGATCATGCAACCATATACCATGTGGGCATATGTTTGTAGGCAGATGAGTTGCCTTGCTCACATGTGGGCCTATGAAACATCCACTAATAATAAGATCAACAACAACAATAGTGATGAATTGTCCTATTATATATTACTTACACATCTGTTGTAGATTTCTTGACAAAGCTACCATCAAAGACGAACTCGATGCGTCCTGTGAGAGTAGAAATGCATGGAGGCTATGTTCTACAATTCAAGTAGAAGAAGCCAAACAACTTCTCTGTCTTCTCCCCATCTGGTTCAGTTGCTTAATGTTTGCAGTGGTGACTGCACAGACATCCACCTTCTTCACTAAGCAATGCAGCACATTAGACCAAAAGATTTGGTCCTCCTTCGAGGTGACTCCCGCATCTTTCCAACTGTCCATAGCCCTATCAGCGATCCTGACCGTCCCGATATACGATTGGATTATCGTTCCACTACCACAAACAACCACCAAGACTTCATCTGGGATAACACTGCTACAAAGGATAGGAGTTGGGATATCTCTCTCTGTGACCTGCATGGTGATAGCCGCTCTAGTAAAGGCACGAAGGCTTAGAATTGCTAGAGAATATGGACTTGCTGATATCCCAAATGCGACTATTCCTATGAGTGTGTGGTGGTTGCTTCCACAAGATGTGATTTGTGGAGTCTCAGACGTGCTTACCATTGCTGGTTTGAATCAGTTCTTCTATGACCAGATGCCGGATGGAATGCGAAGTTTGGGGTCTGCAGCTGTTGTTAGCATCTTCGGCGTCGGAAGCTTTTTGAGCAGCTTTATCTTATCATTTTTGGAGATGATCAACTGCAAATGGTTAGCGAACAATCTCAATCATGCACATTTGGATTACTACTATTGGCTTCTAGCTGGGTTGAGCACTCTATGCCTTGCTTTGTATGTGAGTCTAGCCCAATGTTTTGTACACAAGCAAAACCATGAAGCCCATCGCTAGGGCACCGTTTGGATGCACATTCAAATCATGGTTACTATACTAGTTAGAGAAAATTTAACTAGCCCAATTGTGTTTTCTTCGCATTGGTTATAGGTTCGTTTGGGAGCTTGTAAATGTAGGTATGGGGAATGGAATTGGAGGTAAATGAATTGGATTGCATCAGAATTTTATCTGGTATGTTTTGATGGGAGTAAATGAAATGCATTTGAAATTCAAATTTTCTGTCTGGAGGCGAGTAAACAGGAGGAATTGGATTGCATTGGAATTTTTCAATATATTTATAGGAACTTATATAATATCTCAAATCAGCTTTAATATTTCAAATTAGTGTACTTTTGCGTTCTTTAACAATTTGATTGTAATAAGCCCATTGAAATATATACTTAGCCAAAAAGGAGAAAATTTTAAATCATGGGTTGGCTACAAATATAAGGATTACAAATAAGCAACTTGCCAATGTTTTTTAACCGTCCAATTAGATGGCCAACCTTTGAACGGTTTGAATCATTATATTGGTATGATTTTAGTGATTTTTATTTATTTATTTATAAGCAAGCTCATGCCACTAGAATATCATTGATCAGAAAATTTACAGGCATTCGGGTGGGTCCCAATAAAAGGACTGCGGACCTTACCTATCATATCTCCACTAGAAAAAGAAAATACTAAGACAAAAGAGAATCTCCTAGAGAGGCTCAAAACAACTATATACAAACCGGCCATCAGACTAATGAAAGGGCTAGGGGGAGAAGGACCGACATGCCGCCATGGGAAAGAAGGGGCTACTGAAAGATTTGATCCCCTATTACGACCATCTTAATAATCCTAGGCCTGAGTTATCTAAGACTAGCGCTCCGCTGATTAACCTTGGAAGATCATATTTACACCTATAAATTCTGTCTAGGTATTCGTCACTCGCCAATCTACCTAATGCATAGCCACCGTGTTGATTCATGGAATATGTGATTGAAGAAGAGATTAAGATTGCACTTTTTAGACTGAAAATCACCCATCATGTACCAGATGTTCCAGGGGCTTGAAGCTAATGGGTCCTCTGCTGCTTTTGCAATGATTTTGGAATCAGATTCGATTATCACATTGGCTAGGCCCATGTTGGAACAAATGATCAAGCCATCAAACATGGCTTGAGCTTCCACTACCATGTTTGAAACGACCCCATAATATTTGCAGAAGGCAAAAATCAGTCTACCTGTATGGTCTCTGCAGGCACCTCCTCCACCACTTTTCCTTAGATTATTTCTCGAAGAACCATTTATGTTTAATTTCAGCCAGCTTTTGGGAAGTTTTAACCATCTGACAATGAAAGGATTACCTGCGGGTGGGGGGTTTGGGCTTTTGATCTTCAAAATCTGGAGGATGATGTTGTTGGCCATGAAATTCCTATTCTCCACTTGAATAGATGATCTTATTTCTCTTAGCCAGCAGAAAACCTTTGAGATGATAAGGTTGTTTGACATTTGTTGGCCCTCGAATTGGCTGACATTTCTACTTAGCCAAATCTCCCATATAACTAGATAGGGGAGGAGACCTGTGTCAGTGGAAATGCGTGATTTCACACTAGCCTTTAAGGTCCATTGCCGTATGCGCTGAGGGATGGGTTGGTTCAAGATGGAAGGGATATCGAACAACTGATAGAAGTACCACCAGACGTTTCCTACTATTGTTCCATAGAAAAACAGATGGTCTAACATCTCCACTGCGTCGAATGCATGGTTAGAGATGGAGCTTTGTTGCTGGCCACTGTTTTGCTGGTATTGGAGGGGACTGAGCGCAGAGGATGTTGGAGAAGGAATCTCATTCCCCCAGTGAAAAGATGAGGGAGGAATTGATATAGACGGGTGGAGAGTGGGAGCTGATTTGCAACATTCACATTTGGATATAATGTTGACACAAAATCTCTACACCACTGTGTCGACCGGAATAGCCATATAAACCATTTTCCAGGAAAAAAAATGAAATTTTTGAAGGAAGGAGGTTATGCCAAATCCATTTTGTGCACTGGAGCTAGGGCTGATGCTATCTAATTCCATTCCAAACAGATTTTAGAGAAAAACTACCTGACGGAGATAAGTCCCATATTAACTTGTCTACACAGTTAGACAGGGCCACCTTTGATGTTGAAATTGTCTACATTGCTGCTGGGGTACTGAAGTCCTATATGTCTGAAAAATTCCATATGCCTGATAGGGGGTTGAAATCCCTTACCTTGGCAATCAGGAATGGATGAGGGACGGGCCTCACAATTGCTCCTGCAAGCATCCCACCACCTGACCAGTTGTGTATCTAGAAGCTGACGTTGCCTTCTCCAATGAGCCATTTGGAATGTAGGAAGGTGGATGGTAATGCTTTGAGGAGTTCCTTCCAGGATGGAGAGGAGACTGAGCCTACTACTCCTTTATTCGAGATGAATTTCCAGAAGTATTTTCCTGAAATGAATTTGGCCTAAAGGGACTTGCTCTCCAGAAGTTTCCAACTCATTTTGATTCTGAAAGCACACGTGACTTCTTCTATGTTCCTGATTCCCAAACCACCTTCTTGTATTGGAATACATAAGTTTGACCATTTGACCCAATGCCTTTTGTTTCCTTCTTCAGTGCTACCCCAAAAGAAATTGCCAAAAGCTCTATACAGAAATTTACTAACAGACTTTAGAATGTTGATTACAGATAGCAGATAGCAGATGGATGGGGATGCTGTTTAGAATGTGTTTAATGAGGATCAATTTTACTGCCTAATTAAGGAGTTTTACTTTCCAACCTTCAATTTTACTGATGATTTTCTGAACGATCGGTTGCAAAAGTGGACTTTTGATTTTAGCTTTAGAAAGAGGGACTCCCAGGTATGTAGTTGGAAGGAATGCTTCTTTAAATCCTGTAAGCTAGGTCAAACTTTGGGCTTTACCTCTGGAAGTTTTCTTCGGAGCAATGAAGGATGTCTTGGACGCATTAACCTTTTAGCCCGAAGCATTTTCATAATCTCGAACAAATCTGAGAAGATTATGCACATTTGACTGCCTACCATTGAGAAAAAGAATGGCATCATCAAAAAAAAAAAAATAGATGAGTGATAATAGGACAATTCTGGGGAAGGCTGAATGGTTCATAGATTTCAGAATATAAAAGATTGGAGATGCCTCTGCTGAATACTTCTGCTGCAAGAATGAAGATCGACGAAGAAAGAGGGTCACCCTGTCTTAATCCTCTGCTGTCTTTAAAGAAGCCAAAGCTTCTACCATTAATGAGAATGGAGAACTAAACTTCTTTCCAACATCATTCTAATTGAGAAATCCATGGCTGATTAAACCCAAATTTCTATAGAACTTGAGAAATGAAGTTCTATTCCAGACAGTCATAGGCCTTTTTCCATATCTAGTTTGATGATGAAGTTGCCCCCATAAACTTTTCGATCAATCTCATGAGCCATCTCTCTTGAAATGGAGATGTTTTTGGATATCGATCTGTCTTTGACAAAAGCCCCTTGCTCTTGGGAAATAAGAATTGGGAGAGTACAAGCCAGCCTGAATGCCATAATCTTAGAGAATATCTTCATGATGCAGTTACATAAACTGATCGACCTGAAATTTGTGATGTATTCTGGGTTCTTTTTCTTCGGGGATTAGGCAGATTTGGGTGCATTGGAAGGCTCTTGGGACTGGACCACCATTGAGGAATTCTTTGGCCACTTCATATAAGTCTTTACCTATCACTTCCCAGCATGAAGAATATAATGCTCCACCATAACCATTAGGTCCTGGGGCGCTATCAATCGGGATAGACGTAACCGCTTGCTTGACTTCCTCCATCATAAGAGGTCTCAAAAGACTCACATTCATTTGATCATTTACCAACCTTGGGATGCAATTGAGAATCTGATGGTTAGAGTTATAGCCTTTAGAAGAGAATAGCTGTTTGAAGTACTTTTCAGCTTCTTCACCTATATCTTCCATCTTCTCGATTATTCCACCTGAAGCCATCTTCAATTTGGAAATAACTATTCTTCTGTGCTTGATTAAGATAGAGTTGTGAAAAAAATCTTGTGTTTCGGTCTCCTTCCTTCAGCCATTTATTCCTTGATTTTGTTTCCAAAAGATTTCCCCTTGAAGTTGGGCTTTTTTCAGTTTCGCCTGGGTTAGCTTGAGCTTGATCAGATTAGATTCTAACTGTGTGGTAAGGAGGTTAAGCTCAGCCCTATTCACTTCATTTTCAGCCTTTGAATGTTTTGGTTGATATCTCTGATTACTTCCTTGTTCCATGTCTTCAGTCTAGACTTTAGAAGCTTCAACTTGATTTAAAATCTGTATATTGGTGTTGCAGCAACGTCATTGTTCTAGCAATCTGAAAAAACCTTCTTGTAATCATCATGGGCAGTCCACATTCACTGAAATTTGAAAGGGCGGGGAAATTTTGTTGATACATCTTAAAAAGTGAGAAGCAGAGGAGAGTGATTGGAGTGGGATCTTGTAAGGTGATCAACCTTAAATGCTAGGAAAGTTCTCAACCAATCAACATTGATTAACATTCTATCTAGCCTGCCCATCAGCGACTTCTCCCCACTTTGTTGTTGCACCAGGTGAAAGGGGAGCTTGAATATCCCGCATCTATCAGTCCCGTATCATTGAGCACATCAAGGAAGTCGGTCATTGCTTCAGTCATCTGCACTGGGCCTCCAAATCTTTCATCTGGGGAGATTGTGGTGTTAAAGTCTCCACTAACCAGCCAAGGGCCTTGAGAAGATGAATGTATTCCCCTCAGCTCGTCTTATAGGAGCTTTCTCTGGTCCCTAGAGCATCTGGCGTAAACTGTTGTAATGGTGATTGGATGGTGAAGGTTGTCCACTATTAGACTAGCAGTTATACATTGTCTATTTGCCCGAAGAATCTAGATTTGGATGTCTTCCTTGGCCAAAACCCAGATTTTGTTATCCGCTGCTACTTCTGAAATGTGATTGGTGAATCCCAGTTTGGCAGCCACTGATACCTTTTTAAATTCCCTAAGCATTGGTTCCTATAGTAGAAGAATTGCTATATTGTGTTTCCTTGTTAGCTAGCCTTTTCAAAAAATGGGTATTTTAAGTATTACTTACCCCTTTGATGTTCCAAGAGAAGATGCTAGTCATTTATGAACCATCCCCTTTTCTCAGCCCCTTTCTGGTTACTCTTCAATCTCTGGATTTTCTTCTTGATGAAGCTTAGTTTCAGGATATTTTTGCTTTTTGTATTACTGGCAGCTGTACCTGAAGCTTCTTCAGTAGTGTCACTGCTAGAACTTGAATTGAAGGGATCCCCAGAATTGGAATTACCTTGAATGTCCACCCAAAAGTGTCAAAGCTTCCCTAGACTACTTCTTGGCTTGATTATTTAGAGCCTGGGAGACCCGACCATCTTCTACAATTTCTTTTCTTCCATCTAATTCGTCTCCTGAGATAGTTACCTTAAGATGATCTCCTGGGGTATTTGCCATTTCCTTGTCTTGTGACATTGCTGGAGAGAGGTTTTGGATTGCCTCATTGAATTCTTCATGGTTCCGCCTTAGTGCTAGAGATGTGTTTTTGATCTTCCTCATTGAGCTCTCCTTGAAGAGGTCTTTAACTCCTAAGAGCCATTTTTCCCATGCCACCATAACATTAGGTGTGGGGCGGATCCATGGGGTAGGAGTCTATTACTGAATCCCCTGGTCAGAGTTATTAATCAAGGCCTGCTGATTGGCTGATGAGTCCTCGAATATTCTTTGCTAGGATGGACTTCTTACCAGAGAATATGGAGGAAAATGGGCTGCTGAGTAGTCATACTTTGTTGAAGTAATTGGCTCATATCTATTGGGTGAAATTGGTTGGACCAACATATCTAGAGTTTGGTGATCGACAAGGGGAGCATAACAAGGGATGGTAGCTAATTGGTGTTGTTGCTGCAGAAGGTTCCCTGTGGGTAGAACATCGTCTATTATCTGCATTGTCTGAGAGGCATTCTGACAAGCAGGTTGTGGGTGCCTCTGTAGCTTGTCATTATCACTATCTCCATTTGTATTTTGATACTCTCCTTCAGGCGTTTTGTCTTTCTGATGGTCGGCAAAGGACCTGACTACCCATTGTTTTGTACCTCCCCTATCTGTGAAGGGTGGAGCTTCTGAACTCTCTTTATCCGCTACTGGCTGGTTACATATTTCGACTATTACTGAGATTAGATGTGTTTTACCTTCAACCAAGAGTTTGGTCTTCATATATGGTGGGGCATGTTGATGAGGGGTGATTTTGGCCTTAACATACCAGTAATTTGGGCCATCCAGCAAATGTCTATCCAGCTCAATGACCGATCCCATCAGTTCTGTAATTTGGCCTATGGTGTGTTTGCTCCAAGCATGGATGGGGATGCCGTTGATATGAATCCAAGAATCCCTTCCTGAAACCATCTTGGTTGGACCCCATGTTCTTGTATTTTTCAGGGAGATTTTGCTGTGGAGACTATTGTTCCTTAAGAATGCAATAACACTTTCCCTAGAATCAAATTTGAAGATATAACCAGTAGTTGAAATTCTGAATATCTCCACTTGGGTGTTGCTGAATGAGGATGATTGAATTCCTTCGTATAATTCTTTTGTTGCATCATTAGAACCTAGCACTTCTCCAACCAAAGCATAGGATAGATTCACCCTTCCATGATCTAAAATCCATTTAGGAACAATAATGGAATCGGTAGTTATTGGGGGTTTGGGAGGTTTGAGAGCTTTAGCAATCGACTTGATGTGCGAACCTATTAGGGTGACGTTCCTGTCTTCTCGGTTGATCGGCTAGAATGAGTGAGTTTTTCGGCCCTCATGGATTCCAGTTGCCAGTCCTATTCTGGGTTTCGTTCTGGTTGATGAGATGTTGTTAGATATCGGTCTCTGAGTAGCGTCATGGACAATCATCCTTTGTCTACCCAAAAATCGATCATTTAACATTTCTTTTGCCTTAATCGCTTCCTCCTTTGTAAATCAGACAAAACCGTAACCCTTTTTCCTTCCTAATGTTGTGAAAGAGGGGATGTAGACATTAGAGATATCCCTAAATTGGCGAAATCTCTTTCTAATATCTTCTTCAGAGATGGCGAAAGCTAGGTTTCCCACGAATAGGCTCTACCCTCCATCCTTGGATTGTTTGTGTTGGACTAGCTGCCAGTCCCCTTCCTTGAGAGCCCTTTAGGCTTTATTCCTTTTATCTGCATTCATTGTTTCTGGTTCATTATATAAGCCACTGCATTTTGATCAGCATCAATGGTGCCTGCAAGATCTTTCGAAACTCTTTAAGAATCACCTGTGAATCGCCTTCAGAATCGCCTCTATGAATCGCTTCCAAAACTCTTTAAGAATCACTTTTGAATCGCCTTCAAAATCGCACCTGTGAATCGCTTCCAAAACTCTTTAAGAATCACTTGTGAATCGCCTTCAAAATCGCAGCTATGAAACGCCTTCAGAATCACCTATGATCAGCATCAATGATTTTAGTGCTTTAGATGATAAGTTAATTGTTTCGGAGTATCATTAGCATTCCATGTATATGACAGACATGTGGGTGTATAATAGCATGTGTGTGTGGATGTGGTAGGTATTAGTAAGTGAAAGCCATGGAAGAGTAGGAACGGTGATCCAATAAGGATCGGGGCTTCCACCATGACGAGGATCGCCATTGACATCTGGTTTGCCCTAGAAAACCCCCAACCACTTCATTTTCCCTTTGTGGGCAACATAACCTTCGACACCTCGGTTGACAATCTTTTAAGAATCTTTGGCAGATACAGCAAAATTGTGGATGTCTTCGTCCCCTGGAACAAGAGCTGGAATAGATCCCGAGCATTCGCATTCATCATATTTTAATTTGAACAAGAAGCCATGGATGTTGCAAATATCCTAAATGGGAGGAGGCTTGATCGGCGTATCATCTCCGTGGATAGGGCGAACCAACGCAAGGAAGAGCTTAGGTCATCTCCAGGCCATCCGAAGTCAGCCCCAAACCACAATCCAGTTTCTCATCCCCATTCTTGCTAATAGGGCAGGAAAATCGTTCTTAGAGGCAATGAGGGCTACTGTTCCCAACCTCTCAACTCCCTCAATTGCGACCCCCAATATTCATCCCCCATCTCTTGGCATTAACTCAATGGACGTCGACCTCTCGATTTTAGCAAATCCTTTCTAAAGTCCAGAAGAACCAAATTGAACTTAAACTAGCATTGGTGGCCCACGCCCAAAATGTGGAAACTCTGCTCATTCACCTCATTCACAGCGTCAGCCAATCCAGATACGTTTCCTCTGCCATTGACATTTCCCGCAATATCTATGAGGATCGCTTCCTCCCTGTCTTCAAGACAAGGTTGGAAATGATCTCATTCTATTCGGATTTATCTTTGCAATATATGATGGGTTTAGCTTCGTTAGAACCCTAGACCCCTGAATCTGCTGCAAGTAACACTGGGGTGCGATTCGCCGCCTCCTCAACATCCCGCCACATGCCTGGTTCGAATCAATCTTCACAGCTCTCAACTCCACATTTGGCAAGGTGATAAAAATCGACAGATGCACCCTACTCAGCCTAGTCCAAACTTTGGTGTGCATCAAGATAATCCTAAAACAGGATGCTGCCATCTACAGGTTGAGGCAGCTAGTGGTGGCTAGTAAAGCCTTCCCAATATGGCATTTTCTAGAGCTGTCTGATCCCTCACATTCCACACCCCACCAACCTCCAAGCTGGGTATAGGGAATCCACAAGGCAATGGGTGGAAAGAGCATTTCAGCACCCATTAGCCCCCCCACCCCAAACCCCCTCCAGCATAGCCAATTAGTAGCCCCCACCCTATCTCCAATTTTAAACACTTCTCACCTATAACTTTTCTCGAACCCCATATGTCCCCACTCCTACCCTAGGCTGAAGTCAATGCATCTCCTAGATAAAGCAACTACCTAACCCTCAGTCCCCAGTTCCCTCCCAACTCTGGTCTTAAACCCATAACACACTAGGTACAACATCTTAGTCCCAGATCCCCCTCCACATCTCCCTTACGTCTTATGCCTACTTCTAAAGCTCTTAGTGAGGGCCATAGCCCTCTTAAAATCTGCGACACATTCAAGGAGGACTCAGAAGATGACCAGGCGAATGTCTGGAACTCTTATCCCTTCCTGCCAGAGGCTAGAAAAGATAGGCTCAGTGGAGGGCACTTTTTTATTGATCTCTCACCATACTTTCAACCCTCTCTTGTGAGAGAGGAGAAGCAGGTCAACAGTAGTCCAGGGGGTCCTGTTTTGACTGGTCTTGACCCCCTAGCTGGGGATGAAGAGGATCTATGGGCCTCCCTTAGGGAAGTGCCCATGAGAATCTCCCAACAACTACATCACACAGAAGATATCCACATAGTCATGGACTCGCCCCAGCCAATGGCCTTGTCTGATGCCTCCCCAAAGGAACTCCCAGTTCCCCTATGTAACGCTGTGAAAATCGGGAGTCGAGCAGGAGCTCAGCTCTCGAGTTCCAACACATCACTCATGCAACACAAATAATGCTGATTAAATGTTGTTCATATTAGTTCAGTAAACATGAGTGGGATTATACCAAAACAATAATTCATACTCCAGATCAAGTTATATATCGCAAGCGAAAGACTGTAAGATGTATAGAAGTGTACATGAGTTCAAAAGGTCACTGTCGAACTCCAGAGTATGAATACATTTCTGAGCCACCATATACATGTGATAGTTCAAAAATCAAAATAAAAAGGGATAGTTCAACTATAGTGGTAAGCCCTGTAGCCCCATCGATCATATCGACTTAAGCGAAACCGTCTGAGAACTGCATGAATGAGAACTCGTCATGATCTCTATAGTAATCAGGTTCCACCTCCTGAGTCACGTCATCATCTGCAGCTAAGACAGAGTCTGGTGGGTGTTCAGAACACTGTCCCAGAACATGGAGTGAGTGATCAACTCAGTAGAATCATAGAGCAAAGATTAACATGTTATTAATTCAGTCAAGCAGTAATGATAAAGCAGACATATCAAACATTCCTAGATACTCTTATTAATGTAGGGATGTAATACTTTCATGATGCATGCCCTCGCCTACACTCTCTCGTGCGACACCATCTTACGTTCGCGGCATGCTTTCTTCCCTTTGTGCTCTTCAACCTGGGGTACATGCAGTGCGATGTTATGAGAATGATTACCGAGTAATTATTAGTCCTTTTCATACAACAGGATTGGGAAGCTAAGATACCTCCCTTATATCATTTCCCAAACAAGGATCCATTTTAGGGTCGTCAGTCTTAGACAATCTCATACAATGTTATGGTTCTAGGTCGCTGCAAAGGGCTCGTGACCAATTAATGCATGCCTAGTTATACCCTAGTTACTACAATAAGGCTCGTCGCCTCAATGCAGTATCAAGGTATACTCGAGGTCACTACAAAGGACACATCACCAATCAATGTATGCCGACAGTACGAATATAGTGTCCCATACCACCATAATCGACTCACGAGTCTAGGTTTCTCACTGGTCACTACGGGGAGGCTCGTCGCCCCAGCGTAGGCCGACAGCTCGACTACAGTGTCCCATACCACCATGTCCGGCTCATGAGTCTTTACGGATCGAGGTACCAAGGTTGACGGGATTTTACTGGTAAGTTTAGTACCCTAGATTCAAACAGGAGCGTCTATACATGGTGAACAAACATCGGGTCAATCGGGTTACTTGACGAGCTTGACTAGCACGATCGCACCTTGAGTTGATCGACATGAAATGCATAAGCACTCCGTGTGGCCAAACCACTGCCGACAACTTTAATACGGCTCGAGTTCGTCAAACACGTCTTACGTAGCGAATAAATCTCAGCCATGGATTCAAGCCTATTACCGATTGCCTAAACTGTAATATAGTCTCAATCACGTACAATCGCAATAATAGACATTTGATATAAGCTCTACATTCATAGGAATATGTTATGAAATATAACTCAAACATGAATACAGTACATGGAGGAAATCATATACATAGTTAACATGAATGAAATAGGCTAAACATTTCATGGAGGAAATCATACACACAAGTAAGGTGATTGAGATTCATATCTCAATACTCTTAAAAATCATGCTTTACCAACTACTAACCCATTCAGGCATTTACACAAATACTTAGACTACACTATTTAACATACATCACGTATGTTGGCATATTGCGTATTTAGGCAAATCCTTTTACTAAGGAGTTGTCGCATACATAACGAGCATGTTCTAACAACAGTAAATCATGGCAATCATATCATTAGATTTTATATTCATACAAATATTTTAACAAACACATGGAATACTGTATTTACAACATAGACTATACATATTCGTAAAATAGCACAGATAACGCATTTGGCATGTGTAACAGCATCCATGTCAGGAATAAATCATTATCTGACATTGAAAGCTTTGAAAGCCATAATCTATATATCTATAATCCGCACCTTACACCAATAAACGCGTAACGAATTCATTTCATTCACTCACACTTCGTCTATGGCCCAACGGCAACTTATTACATGAAATAGGTTAGCTATTACATCACTTTAACTAATTGAAACCCTAGAACTGATTGGGGTTAGGTTTTCTTACCTAATAGTGTATTTAAAATCATCGAAATAGCTATCCATTAGCAATATATAAGCACGTGGAGTAATGGGAATTGAATCCCAAAAGTAGCTCCCACTTCTCTCTCAATTTCTCTCTCTTTTCTCTTAGGGTTGTAGGAAATTCATATGGTGAGAGAGAGTGAGGGTTTCAAGCCCTTATATAGGCCCAAAACTCACTAAAATAGTCTCATGACCAAAGTATACTTAGGTTATATCCAAATTGTTCTTGTTCCGATCAACGGAGCAGTTCTGGAGGTCCTTTTGCTAAATGCAGTCAGACTTAAGCTCAGAACTATTGGATCTTGAGTACATTAAGTTTTCAGTCCGATCGAATTTCCAGATTGACCATGGCGGACCAGTTTTAGTTCAGTGGTCACCGAAACTCGATCAAGGCCACAAATATTTTGACATGTATGGGCCATCATCCCTGATCCGAGGGTGAATTTGGGCTAAAAACCAACGGTCAGAATGCTTATAAATGGCGCGCAAGCGACATGACTTAGATTACTTAAATTCATATTTAATTTCTTAAAAATCTTCACTCTTTCACACTCTTCACTCTAGACTCAAGGAAACAGTCTTAGGACATCGTTTGGACGTGATTTTTGAGGTGATAGTCAAGTCCAACTAGGCGGTCATAATCGTCTAAGTTTATTGCTATCGGACTTTCGACGTGCGGTCCGAGTCTGATACAAAGTTTCTGAGTGCTGCCGAGAGTAACTGGGTTTAGGGTTGGATCCTAGATTTTAGGGTACCATAGCGTTAATGATTCTACAGGTTTTGAATCTTATAGATCGTATGTAAAGTGATTAGTGCTAATTTCATAGGTAATCTAGGTTAGCACTTAGTTAATTCTCGTCTAGTTTTCTAAAGGATTTAGTCCCGAGGGATTTCTGTCTGAGTTGGTACTCGGGTCATTGTACGAAATTTTTCAGGTCGTTACACCCTATCCAAGGAGTCTAATAAGGTGTTGTTGACAACCCTTACTTAAAGCACAATCTCAGTAATCCTCAGGCGCCTCCTCACTCTACAGGGCGAGAAAACCTGAAGAACCTCAGTTCATTCAGGGTCACTTATCATATAAGGAAACCCACCATCCCAATGCAGTTAGGGCTTCCCCAGGACCCTCCCCATGAATGGGCTTACCCTTGGGACCTTCCAGGAAGCTAGTAGGGAAGAATGAGAAGGTTGAAGTGGAGGACCAAGCCTTTTGACCAAGTTACCTATACATAACATTCTCATCTGGAATGCACGAAGAGTGGGAAATGCCTCCACCATTTTTATGCTCAGAAGCATGATCAATAACCACTACCCTTCAGTCGTTGCTATTATAAAACCAATGATTCATGATGAAAAGAGTGTTCAGATAGGTCTGAAGCTAGGCTTCCATTCCTCCCTATCCAATGCAGCCCAATGAGGGAAAGTACGGATCTTCTACTCCTCATCTCTAGCAGCAGAGGTTGTGGGTGCCTATAACACCCCGTACTTTTCAGTACTCGGGTGGATAGTCACATTCTCTTGAAAATGTACCTAAAGTATCAAATTTGAGTTATATATCACCAGATCCACCATTCATTAGGGTCCAACTTTAGGGCCTATCACCTGATCGTCTCACTTAGACCATTGGACCACCAATTGAACCATGGATCTTCATATAGACGAACCCTAGAACCCTTACATCGTTGGTAAGAATATCCACCCTTAAATCAAGTGATCCAATGGTTGAATTACTTAAAGCATCAGGATGTTAAGGATAGGGAATTAGATGATCAATTGGAGTGGCCCACTTTTACACTTAGTGATCCTAAACTTAAGGTAAGTAATATGAAGTGTAGGTCCCACATATTGAAAATATGGATGAGTAGTAGTAGTATAATAAAAGGTAAATGAATGACAATGTATAGGTAATAATAATGATAATTAAAATAATAATTAAATATTTAATAATATAAAGTGATGAGATGGAAAGTCCTAACCTACAGAGTGGGACCCATGACATGAATAAAAATGCATGCATGTGTGAAGGAGAAAATAATAATAATAATAACAATAATGGTAGTAATAAAGTGAAATAACTAATGATAACAATATATATTTTATAATAAAGTAATAATAATCAAATTAGCATTAATATTAGTATTTGTTTAGTAACCCATTTTGAAAGACATACAAATAGCCATTAGGACCCTTTTAACCATTGATGTTTAAATTCGGGACTGTCCAACCGTTAGATCAGTGAAAATCCATAAATAGGGATGAATCAAGTTGTGGGTCCCAACTAGGCCTTGGATCTGCCCCATCTTTGGTCAAGGGCACTAATTGGACCCCTAGAACCTAATTGACGGAGTGGATTTCATCCAAACACTATCGTGGACTCCACCCTAATTGGGTGCATTGATGCACCAGATCGAACCAAGCCGAGTCGCTGGGTTGAGTTGTGTGAGTCGGGGTTGTTGTCCGTTTGAGTTGGGTATGGGTTTGGTCCAGTCCAGACTTTTGGGAAGTCTAGGGAGAGAAGAGAAGTAAGAAGAAAAGAAGAAGAAGAATAATAGAAGGTGGAGGGAGAGTCGCTGAGTTGACTCAGTTTGAGACCGAGTTAACTCGTTGTTGACTCACTGTGCTTGAACCAGAGCCAGTTATTGCCTGAGTTTTGGGCCTGGTAACCTCGCTGGTCACGCCAAAGCGAGATAGAGAGAGAAAGAGAGAGAGAGAGAGAGAGAGAGAGAGAGAGAGAGAGAGAGAGAGAGAGAGAGAGAGAGAGAGAGAGAGAGAGAGCATAGGGAGATGAGGAAAAAAAAGAGAAAATAGAGAGAAAGAGAGAGGGAACTTGGGTCATGAGTTGTTATCGGGTCATGTAGACTCAACACATTAAGTCTAAGTTAGGTTTAGGTCACTAGCTAGGTAGCTGGATGACTAGAGAAGAGAGAATAAGGGAAATAAAAGTGTGGAGGTGAGTTGTTGTTGAGTTTGGATTGAATCAAGAGGCGAGGTTTGTCTCCGAGCCACATTAAAGCACACCAACTCGAACTGCTGGATCGACTAACGTAAGTCAACTTCTCTCCTCAAAGTAGACTATTTTGGTTTATTATTATCATTTGTATTACCATGAGTATTGTGACTATTAAGCATGATTAACCGTGAGCTGATTTCTCATATCGGACATTAGAATTTTATCTACTAATCTTAAATATTATCATTGACAATAGACTATACTAGTTATCACCATCATAATGATTAAGAATCACCTGTGATCTCTATTCACCACAATTAATGGTGGGTGATCACTCGTATATATGCGAACCCATACTTAGGATGTAACAAAATGGAGTGTAATAAGGAATGGGTCCTCGACTTGGAGGTTATATAGGACATGGAACATTAATGTGAAATTTACCATCCATAGGTCATACGGCTTGAGTAGCTTAGAAATGACCGCTTTAACCACTTTGATTTAACCTTACCTGACCCCTTTGCCGTCTTGATTTAATGTTCCGAGCATCCTTTTACCGCTACGATTTAATATTTGTCTCATGTTTTGATGGTTGACTTGTGTGGCTTTGATGGCTTATAACCATGCGATAGTCATCCCTACTTATTAAATTTGGTTAGCCATTGGTTGATGGGCATCCATTAAACATCCTAAGATGGGAAAACCTCATGAGTCGGGGATGGTGGTCATAGAACACTATGCTCGAGCTGTCGACCTACGCTAGGTAACAAGCCCCCCCATAGTGACCATTGAGTTACTCAAACCAATTGATTATAATTGGAATAATAATAGTTTGGCTAATCATGCCTTCATAGCATATTGACGATGACGGGTGGCTAATTCTAGATGTTGTAACATGTGCCCTTAGGTTTAGTGGGGTATCATTTTGCTAGCTCCCAGACCATCGACTATCGACCTATATACTTGATGACTTGATCACTATGTTGTACGAGATATGCTTCGCTGGTGATCAGTCTTATGCATGGGTGATGAGCCTAAGTCTGACTAGATGAACATCCCTAGGTGATGTGTATTCACACATTTATGCATCTAAACAAGACTGCATCATGTATTGTTTTGAATGTTTTATTATTTTTAATTACAGTGTAAGACCCTGACCCGTGTGTGCACGTCATTCCTTTAGGTCTCGCGGTCCTACTGGTCGAATCTCGGTGGCCTGTGACCTATGGATAGGGTTTGCGGTCATCCTTAAGTTTAGTCATGTCGAACCGAGTCAGATCAACCTAAAACCTATGCCATTGCGTCCACATCGACGCTGCGGTTCCAACACTAGGTCTTGTACGTGAATTCGACCTGTACATAACAAGTTATGGGCCACGCTCGATATGGACCATTGATGTGTGATTGGTGGACCCCACCATGGCCATGCATGTTTTCCTATGGGTGATTTTATTGCCTAGGTGTAGGTTTCTAGAAACCCTATAGCTAGAGCCTAGCCCCTAGCAACATTGGTTGTATCTCCCTAGCCTAATCATTCCATTTCTCTAATCTAGGTAGTCTCTTTTAGAGAGACAATAATTACCTTTTTCTACAACTCCCTAGCTACATCTCTTTCCCTCTTATTTTTCCTCTTTCCTTCTCTTCTCCATTTGCTAGCAACCCCCTCCAACGTCCCACCCCTTCCATCTTCTCCAGCCCCTTCTACCTCAAATCCCCTCAAATCCAACCTTCTCTAACCCATCTCACCCGTAGAAACCTCTTCCCAAGAGCTTGAGGATCATGGTGGTGTAGATTTCAAGCTAGATCATTGAGGTGGGTGTGCATGAAGTTACAAATTCCGATTTCCTTCATTTCTTAGCTGTTCTTTCCCTTTTCCTTCATTTGGAAGCTTGTGGGGCCTATCAAATGATGGTGGTGGCCCCCAAGACTTCATGGATGTGGCTTGTAGCCCATCCTACGTGCATGCATATTCCATGCAAGGGGACGTTCTCCATGAACACCTACATGGCTTTTCTTTCTTTGATCAAGGATCTTTGGGTCATCTAAACCCTTGATCCTTAGTGAAGATTACATATCCACTGTAGATCTCAAGTAGAAAGTCCCTTGATCATATATGTGAGACTCGTATCCTAGCTCGTACCGTTCTGTATGCCTCCGCAGTCCTCCCAGTCGAATTCCACCGACCCGCTATCTGTTATCGGCATTTGCACGTGATCCTGAGTCGTGTCCTATATATCAGAGTCGACTCGACTCGAAACTTATATCCTTGCGACCGCGCCATCACTGCAGTTCCGACGTCGTATATTACGCATCGAGGGGATACCTAGGCCAGGAGATGTGGGCCCGCATTTAGTTCGAGAAAAATGCTGCGCATTGCAAATACCAAGGGAATCTCTACAACACATCACATCAATCCATTAATTAAATGTCAAGTACAACACCTATCTCCAAGTACAACAACCCTCCCCAAAGTCAACTCTCTCTCTCTTACAACCATGTACACCCATCCATCACTCACCATCCCTCTCTCCCATCACCTCTCTCTCTCTCATTCTCTAAGCAACCCACGTCCAAGCAAGCTCCATGAGAGAGGTTTGTGTGGGCCACTTCCTTTCTCTCATGCATCCCCACCCTCTAAAATCAATCTCGACTATTGAATCTCATCCATTGGAGCTCTAGAATGCGTTGATGGAAGGAGAAGTCCATGATCGAAGGTGGGTGTTCATAATATTTGATTTTGATGTAGGGTCCACGTGATTTGGGACCCATCTTAATGTATGCATTGTATAGAGGACCCCATAATGGCAGGGTCCCTCCACCATCCGACATCTCTCTCTCTCTCTCTCTCTCTCTCTCTCTCTCTCTCTCTCTCTCCTCCTCCTCCTCCTCCTCCCCCCTTGTGATGTCGTGTGGCCCACCTGATTCATGTGTTTCATCCAACCCTCCAACTAGGACGGTGGATCCCACCTGATGCATGTACTTTATCTAGTCGTCCGGCTGGGACGGCGGGCCCCACCGTGATTATGCCCTCCATCCACACCATCGGACGGTGCTGTGTGTGGGGCCACTATGATGTATGTGATCTGCAGTATCCATCTAGATGGTTCTGTGTGTGCAAGACACCATGATGTATATATTTCATATGTCCATCTATCTGGCCAGACGCTGGACATACTCCCCTATTTAATATATATATATATATATATATATATATATATATATATATATATATATATATATATGTATGTATGTATATTATATATTATTTAATAATATAATATTATATTTTGTGGGCCCCATGTGGGACCCACCATGATGTATGCCTTCATCCACACCGTCCACTACCTATGACGGTGGGATCCACCTCACCTAAACTGAGGCAGATTCAAATCTCAGATGGGCCACCACGTGGACTCCAGCATGATATATATGTTATATTCATACCATTCATTTGTACTGGTCGTGGGCCCACCTCACACGTGTGGGTAGGTGGGACCCACCTTTATGCATTTATTCTATATCCATTGCGTCCATCTGCCCTGGACAGTGGAATGGATCTCATTGTAATGTATATGCTTATGCACACCGTCCATCCATTTCAGCTTATATGGGGCCCACCCCACACGTGCTGCACGTGTGGGATGGGACCCACCCTAATGATGTGTTATATATCTGCTCCGTCCATGGTAGGTGGGACCCACCTTAATGTATTTAATTCATCCACACTGTCCAGATTGTGTTGGACGGTGATGTCCAATGTTTAGACGGTGCAGATTTACATGTCCAATGTTTGGACGGTGCAGATTTACATGGACAATTTTTGGACAGTGCTGATTTGCATAGGCAATGTTTGGGCAGTGTCGATCATCATTAGAGCAACATATGCCCTATAGAATGATAGTTTATTGTGATACACATGCTACACCTACAACTATTGAAACGATTTTTAGTGTGGTCCAAGCCCACTTGAGGCCCATTGGTGCGACCCATCTATGAGGCCCATCAAGATGTATATTTGAGGCCCATGTGTAGGGTCCACCTATGATGTATATGGGTCCATGTGTAGGGCCCACATATTATGTATTTAAAGCCCATGGGTTGTGGCCCATTGTGATTTATTCGAGGCCCATGGGCAAGGCCCAATGTGATGTGTTTATGGCTCATATGAAGAGGCCCATTGAAATGTATTTCTAGCCCATGTGATGCAGCCCATTGTGATGTGTATTAGGCCCATGTGATGTAGCCCATAGTGATGTGTGTCAGGCCCATGTATTACGGCCCATTTGATGTATATCAGGCCCGTTGGTGCGGCCCATTGATACAGCCCACTTGATGTTTATGAGGCTCGTTGGTGCGGCCCATTGATACGGCCCACTTGATGTACATGAGGCCCATTTGTGCAGCCCATTGATATGGCCCATGGTGATTGTATGAAGCCCTTGTATGAGGCTATGGGCCCATGATACGTTTGACTCTATAAAGGCCACTCCTTGGGAGAAATGTTGGTTAAATGTCCACAATGATGGGCAATGATGGTTTAATGTCCACATTGTGACCTTCCCTTAAGCCTTATTCAACCGATTATTGAGGCTGATTCTGATTATTAAGGCCGATTCTGATTATCGAGGCCAATTTCGATTGTCGAGATCGATTCTGAGTGTCGAGGCCGATTCTAATTATTGAGGCTGATTTTGATTGTCGAGGATGATTTCAATTGTCGATTCCAGTTATGAAGGCTAATTCCGATTGTTGAGGCCAATTGTCAATGCCGATTCTAATTATCGAGGCTAATTTTGATTGTCGAGACCGATTTCGATTGTCGAGGCCGATTCTGATTGTCGAGGCCAATTGACGAGGCCGATTCCAATTGTCCAGGCCGATTGTCGAGGTCTATTATCGATGCCGATTATGAGTATGTGACAACATAACATCATAATATATGTTTATACGCATCATCTGCATGTTTGTTATGAGATATGGTTGACTATTGCATATGTTATTAGGCATGTTGCTATGAGACTCCCTGATAAGCAGAGGTTGTCTTGCATGAGTACACAGTATGCGCATGATTGATGCATGATTAGATTGTATGACTCAGGCATCTTACATTATGTGTTGTGATTACTGTACGCTCTAGTGACATCAGGGCTGTAGCCTCCACAGGTATATTATAGATGGCCAAATGGGACACCGGAAATCTGTTACTAGCATCAGGTTACCATAAATGGCCCTAGGTGAAAATCTCTAAACAGTCTTAATACTAGAGGACGCCCCAACGTCTAGATCGAGTGAATATATATGAGCGCATGAGGGCCGTATACCAGTTGACTGTGTCGTGGTCGGTTGGGAGGGGGAAATATCTAACTTGAGTTTGACTAGCTTGAGGAATGGGTCCTCTATCGACGAGTTAGGCCCGATATTGGCAAGTAAATAGTGAGGTCTCTTCCCCTTACCCAGTTGTGCCCTCTGATATGTGTCGCAAGCTAGCATAAAGTGTAATAGACTCCGGTGATGATCCCAGAGATGCACAGTACTAATTTGTGGACTTATTGAGTAGGCATTGCATACTCATTCATTCACTATCCACTCGGGCTGGTGGTGTGCAACTATTTTTTACATGTGCCTTCACAATGGAGAGGATTTTGGTTAGGGCGCGCAACTGACCTGAGATTAGGAGTTTACCACATTGAGTCTGACTATCCAAATTTAGGTATGGGACTGGTTTAGATAGAAGTCTCTTGTGGTGGACCCCGTAGCCTGCGATATTACATACAATCATCCCGACTTCACACTTCAGCTTGGTCATTTCATTCGCATTGCATATTGCACTACATCCACAGGTATATGGCATTTTCAGTTGTTATGTTTTTACACTCATATGGCCCAAATGGACTTAGCAAGATTTAGATAATGCATTGTACCCTCGGCATCTAATATTTTTCTCTCTTGAACTCCTCATTTACATAGCTGATTTGTATTGTGTACTCTGATATTGTATGATGCATGGACTTGTCAGTATTTTTGCTTACTCTAATATTGTACAGTTCGTGGACTTATCAGTATCTCTATTTACTCTAATATTACATTCTGAGCATGCATATACTGCACACATACTTACACCATTCTTTAAGCTTTCTATAAGCTTATGCACGATAGATGCATGTAGGTGACATGATGATGCAGCCGAGCTGAGGTAGGAGCATGTGATTGAGCTTCTGGAGTTTTCTTTGATATTTCTATATTGTATTTCCCTTTCATCATTATACTCAAATGATTATATTAGTAGATATATGATGATGATGTTGTTCTTGTGATCTGGGTATACTTGTGGTTATGCTTCTTATGAGATAAATTCATGTTGAAAATCCTCCTTATAGGAACCCAGGATCGGGATTTGGCGTATGAGTGCTGGGAGCCGAGAATGGGGTACTACGGAGGCTGTCAGCACCGAATTTGACAATCAAGAATTTTGTGAACATAGTTTCCGAGTTTGGGGCGTGACAATATAGATCTTTATAATCTTGTAATAGTGGATGTGTTGAGCTTGTGTGATGAAGGGAAGGGCCTCAATGTAGCGGAGCCCCTTCCCTTGTGGCCAAATCTTCCTTCTTTTCTTGTTTAACATCTTTGATCATGTGTGTGTGGCCCACCTTGTGGTCCAAAAAAATTTAGACCGTCCCAAGGGAGTGGACGTTCGTGACAGTCCACTCCTTGGACGTTATGGCCCAAAATGCTCCAAATTGGGTACAAGAAAAGGACTTTTAAGGGTGGGGATGGTCTGGATGTTTGTGGGGCTCACTGGGGTGGTCCATACCACAAATTATTTGGGATGATTTCTCCATTTTATGATGTTTATAATTATTTTAATTCAGTTATTTGTTGTTGTCCAGAATTGTCTGGATAGATTTTTGGGTCATCTTGAGCCGAGATTTTTGGACATTTGATGGGGTGTTTGGTTCCATGTAATATATGTTTCTTAAAGTTATGGACGCCACGTATATCCATGTCAAATTTCAACTTCAACTGACCTCATTTGGGCATCCAAAAGAGAGGGCCAAGATGGTTGGACTGCGAGATTTTTTTCCTGCTATGTAGTCTATCAATATAGTCGGATAAAAGCCTTAATTCAAAAATATTTCTACTATAGGTGGGCCAATTTTTTGGACTCTATCTTGTTCTATGCATATTGAGAGACCTTGACCCCCAATTTTCATAATTTTAAAGGCCTTGGACCCACTCCAATGGAGTGCCCAAATTGAGGACAGCAACATGTATGTAGCAGAATTTTCTTCCAAACTATGCTGTCCTCTTTGTTGTGTATAAATTTTTGGGCTGGTGTATGATGAAATTACGGTAATGACCACTTTAGTTGAAGTTAGAATATACTAATGTCCTATAAGGGGTTGAATAGGACTTTTTAATATTTTATGACAATTTAAAATCCTATCACTCTAATCCTAAAAGTAGGCATGCATTAGGATTACTACAGAGTAACTCTACTGGCTTTCAAGCCTGGTAAAAGTCCAATTATAAAAATATTTTAGAGATAAAAAATATATAAATCATTTTATAATGGATGTGACTGTGTGTGTGAGGTGTGATATTAGATAATCAAGCGTGAAAATATTTAAGGAAATCACATAAGTAATGGAAGACAATAGCAATCTCAAACACAATCATTTTTATAGTGGTTCGACTACTTGTCTACTCCACTTCTGACAGATGCACTCAACCCTTAAGTGTACCAAATCTCACTAAGGAGGTTTCACAATAGGTTCACCTCAAATCGAAGGTTTTAAATCAGGTTCACCTCTAACCAGTGTAACTTACCCTGAGGCTAACACAACATATCTACACGACACAGTTTATGCTCCCATAAGCAAGGGTCAACACATAACACCCGACTTTTAGGCCCCACTGACCAAGGATCCATACAAGGAACCTAATAGAGGTTTCACAACAGGTTCACCTCTAGCCGAAGGTTTTATACAGGTTCACCTCTAACTAGTTTATGCTCTCCATAGAGCAAAGGTCAACACAAAGCACCCCCATGTACACTCCCACCGAAGGCCTTCTATGAGGACTTGAAAGGGGTGAGAGACACCTTAGACCCATTCCTAAGAAGGAATGATCACAAGGGTCCTCTAGACTCTAATGACTTACAGATAAGTAGATGAGACCCATTCAGCGCGTTGTCAAAGATCTCCTCCTTTGTTGATAAAGAATCTTCTGCTTCCTTGAACCGCAACTCAGAAGTGTACCAATACATGACAACGGGTTGGGTCAAGGTTATAATGGAATCCTACTCTATTAAATTTTTTTCTATAAGGGAGATAGAGCGATTCCAATTATCTATGCATTTAAGGCATCCCAGCTTAATAATTTTTCATTAAGGTGGTAGCTGAAGGATTCTTGAATGTGGAAGTTCATTCCCAATTCACTCTATTGAATGTCAATGATGAGGGTGGATTGGAGGATGAACTCCCATGAGAGAAAAGGCTTAGGGTATATGGTGTAAGGTTAAACACGCTAAAGTACTCTATATTTTCTCTATTCAACAACCAAGGGGAAGCTCTCATTAAATAGGCAAATACTACAAGAAAAACAGGCAAAGGCTACGGCCAAAAACCGTAGCAAAAGCCCTTTTACTACGGATATGATCCGTAGCACGTCCGTCGCTATTGGTGGGGTAGCTAAAGGTATATCTACAGATTAAATCTGTAGCAATAGATACCAATAGCTACGGATTAAATCCGTAGCAATAGATACCAATAGCTACGAATTATATCTGTAACAATAAATACCAATAGCTACGGATTATATCTGTAGCAATACCTTTAGCTACCCCACCAATAGCGATGCACGTGCTACAGATGATGTCCGTAGCTAAAGAGATTTTATCCATAACAATAGATACCAATAGCACCAATAATATCCGTAGCAATAGATACCAATAGCTATGGACAATATCCATCGTAATAGGTATGAATAGCTATGGACGAAAGTCATAGCTATAGCTACGATTATATTTATAGCTATTTTTTTAAAAAAATTGTAATAATACGACCTGTTTTCATCGCAAGAACCTGTTGTGATTGATAACTCATCTAAGCTTAATGCTCATAGAAATAATACATAAAATGCAACAAAAAAAATCGATACATTTATTACAAATAGCAATCAAATCATACAATGCATCCTACATTCATATTTCTAAATAAACAATACTTCACTTTACTCAACCTATCATAAGAATTACAACTAAAGAGTGCCCTCATGTGCAATAAACAAATACACTCCAATATAGTAAACACCCTCTATGTGCATTCAATAATGCTCACATTTTTACAGAATTTTCTTCCTTCAAACAGTCAATTTCAGCAAGTGCAGAAGATAGAGTTTCTTCTTTCCTTGAAACTACAGATGTAACTTTTGTGGACTTCGACACAAGATCACTCTCAAGTTCTGAAACCCTTTCTTTGAGAAAATGAATTTCATCCTCCACTGACTTCTTTAGCTTATCAGCCTGTATAAAACAGCATTTATACACACAATCAAATAAGCATGCCTTTGTACACATCTCAAAAGGAAGAAAGATAAAAAAAATACTTATATATGAATAAATAAAAAATATACATACAAATCTTCTAAACTATGGCGAAATCCAACATGAGTAATGTGTTCAAACGTAGGATGAACTTTTAAACTTAAAACCTAGGTTTAGGTTTAGGTTAGGTTTAGGTTATAGGTTATAGGTTATAGCTTTAGGGAATTAAAAATAGGTTAAGGTTTACGTTTAGGAAATTAGGTTCGGGTTCAGGATCGAGTTTAGGTTTGGGTTTTCAAGTTTAGATTTATGTTTAGGTTAGGGAGTTGAGATTAGGATTAGTTGTAGGTTTAGGTTTAGGTTAGGGAGTTGAGATTAGGATTAGGTGTAGGTTTAGGTTTAAGGATTTGAGAATACATTTAGGTTTTAGGTTTAGGTTTAGGTTTTAGGTAATAGGTTTGGGTTTAGGTTTTAGGTTTAGGTTAGGGTTAGGTTATAGGTTAAGGTTTAGGTTATAGGTTTTGGTTTAGGTTAAGGTTATAAGTTTAGGTTTAGGAAATCGGGTTCGGGTTTAGTTTGGATTTTCAAGTTTAGGTTTAGGTTAAGGAGTTGAGATTAGGATTAGGTGTAGGTTTAGGTTTAAGTATTTGAGAATACGTTTAGGTTATAGGTTTAGGTTTAGGTTTTAGGTTTAGGTTAAGGTTATAGGTTTAGGCTAGGTTTAGGTGTAGGTTATAGGTTATAGGTTATAGGTTATAGCTTTAGGAAATTGAGAATAGGTTAAGGTTTAGGTTTAGGAAATCAGGTTCGGGTTCGGGATCGAGTTTAGGTTTGGGTTTTCAAGTTTAGGTTTAGGTTTAGGTTAGGGAGTTGAGATTAGGATTAGGTGTAGGTTTAGGTTTAGGGATTTGAGAATACATTTAGGTTTTAGGTTTAGGTTTAGGTTTTAGGTTATGGTTTTAGGTTTAGGTTTAGGTTAGGTTATTGGTTATAAGTTTAGGTTATAAGTTATAGGTTATAGGTTGAGGTTTATTTTATAGGTTTTGGTTTAGGCTAAGGTTATAAGTTTAGGTTTAGGTTAAGGTTTAGGTTTAGATTATAAGTTCAGGTTAACGTTTAGGTTTAGGTTATATGTTATTGGTTATAGGTTATAAGTTATAGCTTTATGGAATTGAGAATAGGTTAAGGTTTAGGAAATCATGTTCGGGTTCGGGATCGAGTTTAGGTTTGGGTTTTCAAGTTTAGGTTTAAGTTAAGTAGTTGAGATTAGTATTAGGTGTAGGTTTAGGTTTAAGAATTTGAGAATACATTTATGTTTTAGGTTTAGGTTAAGGTTATAGGTTTATGTTTAGGTTTTAGGTTTAGGTTAAGGTTATAAGCATAGGTTATAGGTTTAGGTTAAGGTTTAGGTTATATGTTATAAGTATAGGTTTATGTTTAGGTTAAGGTCCATGTTTAATTTATAGGTATAGATTTTGAGATTTGAGAATAGGTTTAGGTTATGGGATTTGAGAATACATTTAGGTTTTAAGTTTAGGTTTTAGGTTTAGGTTTTAGGTTTAGGTTAAGGTTATAGGTTTAGGTTAGGTTTAGGTTATAGGTTATAGGTTATAGCTTTAGGGAATTGAGAATAGGTTAAGGTTTAAGTTTAGGAAATTGGATTCAGGTTCGGGATCGGGTTTAGGTTTGGGTTTTCAAGTTTAGGTTTATGTTAAGTAGTTGAGATTAGGATTAGGTGTAGGTTTAGGTTTAGGAATTTGAAAATACATTTAGGTTTTAGGTTTAGGTTTAGGTTTTAGGTTTAGGTTAAGGTTATAGGTTTTGGTTTAGGTTATAGGTTTAGGTTAAAGTTATAGGTTTAGGTTATAGGTTTAGTTTAGGTTTAAGTTAGGATTAGGTTATAGGTTATAGGTTATAGCTTTAGGGAATTGAGAATATGTTAAGGTTTAGGTTTAGGAAATCGGGTTCGGGTTCGGGATCGGGTTTAGGTTTAGGTTTTCAAGTTTGGGTTTAGGTTAAGTAGTTGAGATTAGGATTAGGTGTAGGTTTAGGTTTAGGAATTTAATAATACATTTAGGTTTTAGGTTTAGGTTTAGGTTTTAGTTTATAGGTTTAGGTTATAGGTTTCAGTTTAGGTTTAGGTTTAGGTTTTAGGTTTATGTTTAGGTTTAGGTTATAGGTTTAGATTAGGTTTAGGTTATAGGTTATAGGATATAGCTTTAGTGAATTGAGAATAGGTTAAGGTTTAAGTTTAGGAAATCGGGTTCGAGTTCGGGATCGGGTTTAGGTTTGGGTTTTCAAGTTTAGGTTTAGATTAAGTAGTTGAGATTAGGATTAGGTGTATGTTTAGGTTTAAAAATTTAAGAATACATTTAGGTTTTAGGTTTAGGTTTAGGTTAAGGTTATATGTTTAGGTTTAGGTTTTAGGTTTAGGTTTTAGGTTATAGGTTTAGGTTTAGGTTTATGTTTAGGTTAAGGTTTAGGTTTAGGTTATAGGTTTTGGGATTTTAGAATAGGTTTAGGTTAAGGTTATAAGTATAGGTTTATGAAATTGGGTTCGGGTTCGGGATCGGGTTTAGGTTTGGGTTTTCAAGTTTAAGTTTAGGTTTAGGTTAGGGAGTTGAGATTAGGATTAGGTGTAGGTTTAGGTTTGGGTTATAGGTTAAGGTTAAGGTTTAGGTTTAGGTTTCGGCTATAAGTATAGGTTTTGGGATTTGAGAATAGGTTTTGGTTAAGGTTTAGGTTAAGGTTATAGGTTTAGGTTTATGAAATCAGTTTTGGGTTCGGGATTGGGTTTACGTTTAGGTTAAGGTCTAGGTTTAAGTTTTAGGTATAGGTTTTGGGATTTGAGAATAAGTTTAGGTTAAGGTTATAAGTTTAGGTTAAGGTTATAAATTTAGGGCGTGTTTGGGCATTGGGATTACAAGGGATTAGGTGGGATGGAATTGCATCTGGTTATGTGCCAATTCCACTTCATGTTTGGGAAGAATGGAAAAGGTGTAGATGGAATTGCATTGGGTCCTGTGCTAATTTCACTCAATGTTAGCAAGTTGTGTAGGTCCCACCATGATGTGTGGGCTATATCCACACTGTCCACCCCATTTTTCAAGATTATTTTAGAGCATGGGAAAAAAATCAGGTAAATCTAAAGCTCAAGTGAACCCCACCATAGAAGCAACGGGGATTAAATACTTACCGTTGAAAACTTCTTTAGGGTCACATAAGTTTTGGATCTGTCTCATTTTTAGGCCCATGCTATAAAATGAGGTTACAAAACAAATGAACAGTTTAGATATAACATGTGTATTATTCTCAGTAATTTTAAATGATGGTGGGTATATTCATTCAATGTACCACCGTATTACTAATAAAGCATTGAGTTAATCTTATCCCATGACAACAGGGGACAATCCCTGCCATGGGGTAATAATTTTATTTTTTGAATACCATCCCACCTAATCCCTTCTAATCCCTCCGCCCAAACACGCCCTTAGGTTATAGGTTTAGGTTCAGGTTTAGGTTATAGGTTATAGGTTATAAGTATAAGTATATGTTTAGGTTAAGGTCTAGGTCTAGGTTTAGGTTATAGGTTTTGGGATTTGAGAATAGGTTTGGGTTAAGGTTATAAGTATAGGTTTATGAAATTGGGTTCGGGTTCGGGATCGGGTTTAGGTTTAGGTTTTCAAGTTTAGGTTTAGGTTTAGGTCAGGGAGTTGAGATTAGGATTAGGTGTAGGTTTAGGTTTGGGTTATAGGTTTAGGTTTTCAAGTTTAGGTTTAGGTTTATGTTAGGGAGTTGAGATTAAGATTAGGTGTAGGTTTAGGTTTGGGTTATAGGTTAAGGTTAAGGTTTAGGTTTCGGCTATAAGTATAGGTTTTGGGATTTAAGAATAGGTTTAAGTTAAGGTTATAAGTTTAGGTTAACGTTATAAGTTTTAGGTTATAGGTTTAGGTTTAGGTTAAGGTCTAGGTTTAATTTATAGGTATAGGTTTTGAGATTTGAGAATAGGTTTAGGTTAAGGTTTAGGTTTATGAAATCGGGTTCGGGTTCGGGTTTAGGTTTGGGTTTTGGTTTTAGGTTATAGATTATAGGTTAAGTTCTAGGTTTAGGTTTTGGGATTTGAGAATAGATTTAGGGAATTGAGAATAGGTTTAGGTTATAGGTTTAGGGTATGGTTTAGGTTAAGGGTGTGGTCCCTATAAATACAGATATATAAACACGGCCTGTCCAAATGGCCAGACCCCTCCAATATTGTCCATGGAAAATGGGCAGCTTCATCATGGTCATAACAGTGGTTCCCACCTTCTAGAGACCCCCGCTCATCCAGATAGCTCTGACGCACATCCGGGTCGGCTTTATTAATTTCGAGAAAATACATAAACACGGCCTATCCAAATGGCCAGGCCCCTCCAATACTATCCATAGGAAATGGACAGCTTCATCATGGTCATAACAGCAGTTCTCACCTTCCAGGAACCCCTGCTCAACATCCAGATAGCTCTGACGTACATCCAGATCTACTTCATCAATTTCAAGATAATATATAAACATGGGCCTGTCTAAATGGCCAGGCCACTTCATCAATGAATCATATAGTATGAAGGAAAGAAGACTCACCAATTTAGATAGCAAGAACAGAAAATGTGAGTGCTTGGAATCTCGCCCTTTCTTTGAATAATGGATGCATATTCCACAATGCAATCTGAGAATGAGTAAGTTTTTTAGTTTCTCCGACAATGCATATGGGCACAGATTTACAAATAAAGATTTTAAAGATTGTAAAATAGAGTAAATGATTATGTTAACTTCCAAGTATCACTTAAGAAGAAAAATGTAAATGATGATGGGAAAGAAATCTCGATATATTAAATTATTGAAGGACAATGAGACATACCAAAACTATAGGTGCCCAGAGCAAGCTGAACAAAAACATGACATATAGTAAAAACGAAAGATGGTATCATAAGCGTGCATACTTTCACTTGAGCCTTAGACATGCCAAGAGATTATTAAAGTATGCACTCTTATGAAACCATCTTTCACCAGCAGTGGTGGCTAGTATTCTCTCTTATCACATTCCAATTATTGGTCATTACCCGTCTAACTTCATAAATGCCCATACCAACACAAGTACCATTCAAAACAATGCAATGCTGATACCAAACAGAAAAAATGGTGGAAAATATTCACAATTTGACTCAACTCACACGGAAATGGAAAAGTTCCTTGGTTATCTTGATGTCTATTGTTTGAATGCTAGCATAGCACAACAATCTTTTGATTTGAGCAGAGGGCCCTCACCAAACCACTCATGGTTCAGAGCAACTTATGCTATTATCCACTGCATTGAAGAGTTTTAAACAAATGCACAAAAAAATAAACAAATAAAGAAGAAGCATTCATCCTCAAGTACATATGCAAATGAACAAGGTCCTTCTCTTAATGAAAGGAAAAAAAAAAAAAAAACTCAATGGAACTACTCTTAATGAAACAAGGTCTCCAGTCCAACCACACTTTTATGACCCCTTTTCAATAGTGAACACTAGGCTGTAGAATATACTAATGATCTGGATGGCCAACCGTGATTTCTTCATACAATGTCATTCAAATGTATACAAATTAGAGATTGTTTCAGTTGCCAAAAAGAAAAATAAAAATAAAAACAATTTCTATAAATTTTCATTTATTAAATTCCTATTGTCACAAAAGATTTCTCCAACTGGATACTACGGATACTTTTTGTTAAATTACTTGGACAACGAACAAAAAGAAAACACGGTGAAATTATGTGCACAACTGTTTCAATGTATTAACTGTTTCAAGTGCACAACTGCGAGAAGCCAAAGAAATTATGTTAAACGAATAAACCTGATGAGCTGAGGAAAGAAATCATACCTAACAAGGGAATCATGTGCCTTTCCACCCTCTGCTTCCCCACTCTTCTGCTTCTTCCATGCAATAGGATCCTTTCTTAGTCTCTCTCTTTCTTCAATGGCCGAAGAAAGCCGTGGTTCCACAAAGAAAAAAGAAAAAGAAAAAGAAAGTTGTGATTCCACAAGGAAAACTAACTAAACAAAAAGGAATGGCAACATTGAATCCTATAATTATAGACTTTTTTCCACAAAAAGGAATGACGACATTGAATCCTTACTGGACATAGGGGTATCATGCATCTGAACACCTAATGGACCATCATCTTAAAGTAAACACCAAAGAAATACTCGCAGATAGCATAGACAAATTAGAAAAAAAATACTATAAAGAATAAGAGTCGGCACAATCATATGAACACTTCCTGAAACTCTAAAAGTTCAGAACCTTCTCAAAATCCGGGCAATAATTTAAAAATGCAATTCTGATAGATTCTTGAATTTCTTGGACATGCAAAAATATATCATCTAACTTTGTGGCTTCACTTCTTAGATTCTAAATAGTCTTAGAAACAGTAACAAACATTTTTTTAATCAACTGAATGTAACAAGAATGAAATAAAGAGTAATGTTTTTGCATTTGGTACGTCTCCAACATCAGATATGCCAAAGTTCATCAGAACCTGAAAAAATAGAATAAAATGGAGATATGCAAGCAGAACAGCTCAAAACTTGGCTAAGGCCCCAACAAATTCATCAAATTCTGATGGGCTAAATAGAGCAAGATCAACAAGCTAGATGTGAATGGTAACTTTTGGTCCAATAAGCTGGATTTGAGCATCTCTCATTAAATAAATCAACCAAAGTTCCTTGGAGTAAATCTACCCATCCTTTCTAATTTTTAGTTATAGACCTACACATTTGTGTATATTTTGGGAGAGAACAGATTAATAAAACAAATGATGCCACATAGTCATACCTTGTTTGCAGCTGAACAGTAAACTGACCATTGACAGGAGGGCCCTTTCGTGCCACAACAGCCTTAGCAATTTCGTGCCACAACAGCCTCAGCAATTTTGTGCCAACATCCAAACGTTCCCCCTATTCAGCAACAGCCAACAAGCATGAAATGGGCCCACTTCATGACATAATATCTAATTCATATGCCAACGGATCAATGGTGGATTCCTTATTTCCTAAAATATCAGGAAAAATAAAATAGATGTTGAGGGCACTAACGGTGGGTAAAGAGAGAGAGAGAGAGGATTGTATGAATGCACTTGAGCATATCTTTACAGCCTTCAGCTGAGCCGAAGTAGGCTCGTGAAGCTTTCATGTGTTTGTACTACCAAAGAATCATCTCTAGTTCACAAACTGCCTGTAAATTTCATATAAGTGTTGCCCTTACAGGAGTATGGTTTGGATTGTTTCTTTCAAAGTATAATATAGTTGGACATAGTTACTTATAGGCAATGAAATCCCCCTAAATAGATGGAGCAGAAAAAAGAAATGAAATAACCATATTTGAAGCTAACTCCATCAACATTGACCCACCTTTCACAGAATTGACAATTCATGAAAATGTGGGTTCTATGATTCTATCCTTTGGCCATGTTTAGAGAGAGATCAAAAGAAGTGATGTCTATTCATTATAGAATCTAGTTCCCCATCGTCTGGTGTAAAAGAAACCACACAAACACACACACGCGAGCACACACACACACACACACACAGCCAACTTCATCATTTGTTAACATCATCGCCTATGAGTTTATGTATGTGGTGAAAGAAACCTTAAAAGACATCCTAGATATAAAATCTCTACTGTTCCACCCACTAATCAGAAAGGATACCTCCTTAATAATATCAAGAGATCTCTCTCCACTACTAAAGGGCCTGGAAGGCAAGTATGTGATGATTGAATCCATTTAGTAGGGTAAGAGCTTCCACCCCATTCAAGTCCATGGTGCCGATACGACCATGTAAGTTGATCTTACCACTCCTAAAACAATATCAGGAAAAATAAAATAGATGTTGAATGTTACCCATCTTGGTGTGTCAACTAGATAGATGGGTCAAGAAAATTATTTAATATTTTTATTATATGATAAAAAAAAAAATTAAGTCCTCGCCTCCTCAATCAACTCAATTGACTCTTTGAGATTAGATTAAGTTGAGTCCTGAGGGACTAGTCTGAAGACTATGGTTTTTAGTAGCAAGTCCTAGGATTTGAAAAACATGCTAGCAACCTCATTAAAGTAGTTGCATAGGCAAAAACCTATCCCACCAATCATTCAAGAACCCTGCCAGATAAGCACCCACAAAAGGCAAGTCTTTTGGAGTTTCAACCTATAATCAGGGCCATCAATTCATCATTTAAGGTCAATCATGTTCAAGGTGAAGATCCACATTAGCACAAGCAGAACTCCACATAATTACGAGCCATGGTCCATCACTTTATCCCATCATATCAAAGTTCAGTATCTCGACCAACCAAAAATTCAATGCATTTACCTTGTAATGCATATGATAGTCTGATATAAAGGAAAACATTATTAATGATACAAAAACCTGATATGACAGGGAAAAAGGAGTGGCATGATCCTCAACACCAATGATATATGTTTAGTGACCTTAGGTCCTAGCACAAAGAAGTACAACCCTAATTTTATTATTTGGACCATCAACTGGAAAAGCCCCACTCTAGATGGACTACATCTCTAAACAGGACAATCTTATCTCAACTAGGGGCCTCATAAAATATGTTTAAGAAAATGCAGTAGCCATTAATTAATGGAATAAAGACCAAAGAACAGATGGATAGGATAAACCAATTTGGAAAACATTTGGAGCATACTCCATTCAGAGTGGACCTATGGGCCTCACATTTATGAAAGCCAGAGGACTGAGGACATTACAAACATCTTCAAGGCAAGAATCATTTAATGACCATTGTGCAACTTTTACACATATTGATGAAATATGTGGCAAACAGTACAGCTAAGGGGACTAGGATCCAGTAGTGACCCCTCTAGTACCAAGGCTGCTATTGGAAAATCTCTGTGGACCCCGCCATGATGTTTATGTTTTATACACAGCATTATCCATTTTTCCTGCTTCCTTTAGTGCACGAGCCTAAAAATGAAACAGGTCCAAAGCTCAAGTGGACCCCACCATCAGGATCTGCCTCAATTTTGGGCTCATGCCCTAAAATTAGCTGGAAAAATAGATGGACAACATGGATAAAACACATACATCATGGTGAGGCCCACAGAGCTTTACCAGCACCAACGTTACTAGAGGGGTCCCTACGAAACTGCATCTCACCTAGGTTTGTCAATGGCCTGAGCTGGCCCATTGGGTTTCAGTCATGAACTGCTTCTGTAAGGGCTTGAACTGAAATATTAGGGCCATGAACTGGGCCTAGCCCAAAATTTGGGCCCTTCTATTAATCGTGCTAGACTTGTACCATGTCTAAGAGCCTTCAGCTCTCCCTGTTTAGTGTTCCAAGGGCCATTTATGTAATAAATCATGCATGGTGGGGCACACTTAATGAACAGCCCAGATCTTGCAATAAAAGAGCACCTGGCTTGGCTTGGGCTAGGCTCCGGGCTAGGTTTTACTTTGTGGGCCTGGCTCGGGCAGACCTCTTCCTAGTCGTAGAGCTAAATTATAATTATGTTGAAGCATACGGGTATGTGTATTCATAGGTATGAAGAGAAATACATAATTCATGGCAATCGGCTAACAGCATATCTTTCAATTCAATCTCATCAGATTACGCGCATTATCTAAAAACTAATAGCATATATCGAAAGAAACGTAACCCTAAATAGCAAAATATATTGAATAGAAGCAGTATAGGGGCGACTTTTAGCAAATTTGGGAATTCGAATAAAGGAAGAAATGAAAAGGAAGGAATCGAATATGGGAGATTTCTATAAAACTTGCCTCGAGTTTCTGCAAGGCCATGGGCTCGGAGGTGCCGGTAATGCTCATGAAGCTCTCGATCACGTCCTGATGTAGCCTCTCCATTGCAAAAAAATCAGTTGATTTTGAAACTCAAATCACTAATAAAGAGAGAGACAGGAAGATGAGAGAATGAGAGAGAGAGAGAGAGAAATGGGGGGAGATTAGGGCGCGGTTCCATTTTGACCGCACGCCCGATTTTGGGCATAGGGCCATGGACAGTCCTCTCGGGGGCTCCATGGGGCCAACCATAATGTATTTACTTAATCCATTCTATCCATTAATTTTAATAAAATACTTTATTTTATAATCTAAAAAATAAATTATATTGAAGGTCTAAGTAGACCACACCATAGGAAGCACATGTGATTTAATATCCATGTTTCCTACCGTGTGGTCCACCTTGGCCTTCGATCTAGCTGATTTTTTATTTCATGCATTCTAATAATATTTCAAAATATATGGACGGCTTAGATTGAATAAATATATATTTTTAGGCCCTATAAATCCCCTTACACCACCGTTAAGTATTAATGGTGAGGCACATTTTTAGCTACAGATTAAATCCGTAGTAAATATAGCTAAGGTTTAAATCCGTACCAAAAAAGTAACGTGGTCTGTATCCTTTCCCCCTTTTTTGGTAGTTAAAAGGTTCCAACGAATATAAAACGACGACATTTTTTACAGAGTTCGATATTATCGAGTAGGGTCGATATCATCGAGCGTATACTCTCGATAACATCAACTGGCCGCTCGATGACACGAACTCAAATATCAAACGCTTTTGAAACCTTTTACCAACTGGTCGAGGAAATCGAACGTGCGTTGATGTCATTGGATTTCGAACTCTGATTCCATCGACACGAGGTTCGATTCCTCAACATTTGAAAATGTGAGAGATTAGCCTTTGAAGATTTTCAGGAAAATGATATGATTGAGCATCACTTGATATCATCGGAATTTGAATATCGATGACACTGTCGATTCAGCGATAATTCTAAGAAATTTTCCTATAAGCTTGCTGGACGGTTTGTGTCCATATTCGATGACATCGACTAAGCCTCGATAAGATCGATATTTGAATATCGATTTTATCGAGTGACCCTCGATCCGAGAAAAATAACCTGAAAAACTTGGTGGATATAAATGTGTCCCAATTCAATATCATCGAAGGGCTTCCAATATCATCGAGATTTGAATTTCGAGGATATCGAGGGGCACTTCGATATATCTGTAAGTGCTATGGTTTTGTAGCTCCTATGATTGTCAAATTTTGGAGTGCCAAAACCTCTCAGTTTGTAGTGCCAAAATCTCTCTTAGAATTTATGTCTAATCTAGCTCATAATGAAGACTATGCGTCTCTCAAGAATAAGGGTCCTATGTTCAAGAACTTCAAAGGCAAGTGTACTAGTTCATTTTTATGTACCACGCCAATAGTGAGTTCAAGCTTTCAAGATTCCAGAGTTCAAAGCTTCATACAAGTCAAGACAACATGCTCAAGTTCAAGCTTCAATGTTAGTCGATTTCAAGCTCCAATGTTAGTCAGTTTCAAGCTTGAAGAGTCTCAAGTCAAGCTTCATCCTATGACAAGATCTCAAGCTTCGCCAACTTCAAAGAACAGCTATCAACTAAAAGAAAAAGAAGCTCAATGTTCATACTTCACTAACATGGTTTGGATGACCTTAGATTGACCTTAGGGTATGTCATTTTGAATACGTAATTTAATTTATTCACTTTATAAGTGAATAGACTGTTTCTCGACTAATCCTGAACTTTGTTCGACTAGTCCTAGCACTGGCTCGACCAGTCCAAGAAATTCTAAGACCAATCCTAAGTTTGTTGAATTTTTTTTATAATTTTTTGTTGAGCCACGACCAGTCCTGAAAACTGCTCGACCGGTCGTGTGAACATTGCATGACTCGTTCACGACCACTCCCGCAATTATGACTTAAAGTCCAATAACTATTTCAGGTTTCCCACGACCAATCGTGGAGGTCCCTCAATCGGTCACGGAGGGCCTACGACCAGTTATGGAATGACTTTATCCTATCACGCTCAAAATTTTAAAAATTTGTTGGTCCTACGACCAGTCATAGTGTCCACAGGACCAGTTGTGAACGTGATTTCTTCACCTATAAATAGATCATAATTTTCAAAGTTTGGTATTTAATTCAAGTAAAATCAAGACAACACTCTGAGAGATAAGTTTGTAAACTTCTTAAGCTATATTATGCATATTTAATATTCTCTTTTATTAGCTTTGTTATATTTGGTTTTGAAATTGAACTTCAACGTTGAACTTCTACTCCGACTTTATTCTTCTGGTATGCAACAAAAGGAGAATATATAGGTATTTTACAGTTTTGTAAATTCCTTTGTTTTGGTTTCTTTAAGATTAAGCTAGAAAATCTCTCAGTTTTGGTTATCTGAGGTGATCCAAAAAACTCAAAGTGTGGGGTTTTTTGAATTGTGTAAGCCCACTTGAAAGACACAATTGTGAAGGTTTTAGGTGAACCTAGAAAAGCCTATTTTTATAGTGAACACTAATATCTATTGTGTGGGGATATTATGAGTGGAGTAGCTATGTATCTGTTGTTTAACAGTTGGTGTACACACAGGTGAACCACTATAATTCTTTGTGTTTTGTGGTTTCCTTTCTTTATTCTTTTTGGTTCAAGATCGTAGGATGTATTTGTGGATGTGAATGTTGTAATCTTTGCATTTCAACATTGTGGGAAATATTGTGATAGCTTAGATTTTCTTTCTTGCTATTTCCTTTTTATTCCTCTTCAGTTTGAGTTTTTGATACACAAACTGTTCTAGTAAAGTTGTCCTGCCATAAACCCTTGGTTTTTATGGTGTAAGGTTATCCTTAGAACAACATTTGTATCAACTTCTCAATACTAGAATTTTGAGGTTGTTGCTTCATTTGATTATTTAGAATTCAATTGGCTATCTTATTGTTTAATTCCACTGTTTTTTTTTTTTTTTTTTTAAATTTGGCATTGTCCAATTCACCCCCTCCCCCCCCCCCCCCCCTTTAGGACATATAGCTCGGCCTTTTCAATATTGAAGATTACATATTTTGCCTTAGCAGAACTTGGACAAAATAGACTTGATGTCGATTTTATCGAGTCTATTCGATGGACTCGAGATTCAAATATCGATGATATTGAACCCTCTATCGATACATCGATAATTCTGTCCAGAGATTTTTATGGTTGCTGGACATCTTATGTCCTTATTTTGATAATATCGAGTGAGCTTCAAGGACATCGACAACAGAGTTCGATTTCATCAAACTACTTGTCAATAAATCAACAAAGGTAGAAAACTTAGAGATTTTTCTGAGTTTGAAAAAAGTTTTCTAATCATAATCCCTTAAGGTGTTCTATCTAATTTTAAGGGTTTTGATTACTTGGTGTTTTGGGACATGGGATGTGAGGTTAAGATTTACTTGTGACGAGTTCGAGCACACACCAGTTGAGGCAGACGCTTGATCAATCTTCCTATGGGGCTCCTCTGTCTAGTTGACTTAACGCTCACGCTAATTGACAAACCAAGGCACTTTCAATAACCTCCTTTGTCAATTACGTGACAAAACACCAAAATATCCTAGAAAAAATTCTAGACAAACACCTTAAATTGTGTGTACATGAGCTTTACACAATTTTACAAAGTTATCTAGTTTGCACACATACACATCAGTAGTTGCTCCCCTAACAGCAATCTCCCCCTGTCGCTTTACAGCTGCTCCCCCTAACACCTGCACCACTATTCACAAATAAATACATACAATTTTCCTCTGGGGTGGGGATTTATTCTCCCCCTTTTTTTCAGTCATTGGGAAAAGGATAACATAACATTTGATATTGACTGAAGTTAGAGAATATGGGAGAAACAAAATTCAGGGAGAATAAGCATGGATGAATAAGCTATGATGACTAATAGTATGAGTATAAAGAGCGAGCATCACAGACCATCTTGGATATCAACCTAATAAAACAGGGAACAAGATTCACAGATGATAGCAGTATCCAAAGTAGACCAGTAGGGATATCAAAAAACCATGGCAGTAAAGATGTGTGAGATATAACTAGTCATAACCGACAATATCCAATATATATATATATATGCCAAAGATTGGCAGTAATATAACATTTATCCCAAACATAAAAAATCAAGCATATCCATGGGCACCCAAAAACATAAGTATTTGCCTCACTCAAAGGATATTCATAAGTCAAGGAAAAAAAAACTATTAGACCTGTCTGTTAGATAGTTGTCACATACACACATAAGAACGCAAGGTAATCAAAAAGATATCCATGCCCATATGTTGAGCTGAGTATCTGGTATATGAGATGGCATGAGGACCATTGATCCTGCGGTGTAGGGGCTGATGAAGATGAAGTTGCATCATCTTGTCAGCGTGTAAGCAGATCGATCAACTTTTGCACCAACTGTTGTATGTTAGACATCATTCTTTCTAATGCCGAGAACCTCGCAACATATCCCCCTAGCTTGTCTTCTATCCGAGCCAATCCCGCTGCGTTGCACCAACCCTATCTTAGTGAAACTTGACACGTTGGGTCTGAGCCGAACCACTCAGATCTGGAACTAGCTGTGTCTCCACAGGATCTCCACCAGTTGGTGTTGTGCCTTCTTCCATTTCTCCACCTTCATGAATAGCCTCCTCAAATTTTTCTACCACATAGTCGTGATATTTAAGGTCCAATTTTTGTATATTGACCTTGTTAAAGTGTTGGAGAGGACGCTCAGGATCATTAGTTTGAGGAATACCAATTATATCACAGATTACATGAATGATGTGGGGAAAGGGTAAATATATTACTCTGGACTGGTGGATGACACTTGCTATTTGGTGAAGGATCAAAGTTTGACTCCGATGGAAACACAGTACATAATCATGACCATGAACCCGGTAAGGTCAGCGTGATTTGGTCCATGAGGATAAGCATTTGAGCAGAATATCCCATGCAAGATACGGTATCGAGGATGCATATATTTTGCTTTTAAAGCATTCCCTTGATACCATGGGATATCTCGATCCTGACACAGAAATTTTGTAATTGTAGACCGGGTGATAGGATTTTCAAGATCAAGGTCAGACACAAAACGTTTTCTACTAAGTCTACTAAGTCATGGGATATCTCGATCCTGACTTAGAAATTTCGTAATTGTAGACCGGGTGATACCATGGGATATCTTGATCCTGACACAAAAAGTTTTCTACTAAGTCAGCCTGACATCTGGGTAAGGATATGGGGCAGGGTCAATGGTGGAACAACTGGATTTGACATCCTAACATTCCCCCTAAAATGTCATTGCTCGATTGGCGACTGTTACAGGGAGCTCTTCCTGTGAACAGTCGGGTACAGAGCAAAGGAGTACACCTTACTTCCAGATGTTCCTGCTGTCAATTTGGCCCCTCCTTCAGCCCTCAGGAGGAATTCATTTCCCATCTGTTTCTGCTGGGTCAGCAAACTACCTCTATCTGGCGCTATTTCTCGGTTCACTACGGAGTCTCTTTCCTCATCCACCTTTCAGTTGAGGACAGGTTGCGCCATTGAAAGGGTGCTGATGCGCCTGGGACAGCTTCTGCGATGGTCAGGCGTGTCATGCCAATTCTAATCTTGTGGGAGCTCTGGTCGAGCCGCAATAGGGCCATATTTAACGACCATGCCATGGAGGTGCATTCTGCGATTGCCCGCATCAGGTGGAGGGCGCTCCATCTTCTTGAAGGTAACGTCGATGCCCAACACAAATTTTAGGGGGACAGTTTGGTGGGGGCCCTTTCCACCAGCCCCTCTCATACCATTCAGGTCATTCGATGGGAGAGACCCATCGTAGGATGGGTGAAATTGAATGTTGATGGCTCGGCCAGTGGAAATCCTAGGCGCTCAGGTGGAGGGGGTGTTTACAGAAAAGAGGATGACAAGTTACTGTTTACTTTTTCTACAGGATGCGGGGTGGGCACAAATAATAGGGCTGAAGTTAGAGCAATTCATGATGGAATTCTACTTTGCTTGGAGCGTCGCCTGAAATATATTATAGTTGAATCAGATTCCTCTGTGGCGATAGGCCTCATTACCTCCACGTCTCCTGTTCCCTGTCAATGGAGACCGTGGATCACCAGAATCAAGAGGCTGGCGTTGAGCAAGTCCATTTCTTTTATGACAATCCCTAGAGAGGGAAATGGGTCGGCAGATGGCATAGCTAAGGAGGGCAGTCAGCAATAGGTTGCTAGTGTTACTGAAGATGCCACCGATCTCTCTCCTCTTGTGCATGGCCTCTTCTTCCTGGACAAACTTGGCATTGGTTCGGTGAGATCTTCCCTTTCTTAATTATCACTATCCTTTGCTGGTGCTCTGGTTTTGTTTTGTTTTTCTGGGAGGTTCTTGTGTATTGTGAGTGTCAGGTTAGGTCTGGGCTCTCTGTTCAGCGTCTGCTAGGTGGCCACTTTTGTAATTAGCATTTCACGATAGGGGTGGCCTGTTCTTTTTGTTTGGCCACGCCCGAAGGACTATTCAAATCTCTTTCAAAGTTTTTTTTTTTAAAAAAAGATCAAGGTCGGACAAACCAACTGGAGACAAAGTTAGACCAAGAATGCTAGCGATGGATTCTACAGTAATCTCAACACTATCATCTCCAATAGTGACAGTAATGGACGGTGGTTCTAGTGTTAGAGAGTGACGGTATGCAAAGAAGTGATAGGTCCACTCTATATGACAAGGACCCCCGAAATCAAGAAGAGGTAGCCAGTCGATTTCCTCTCATAGAGCTTCTATACTGTAGGGTTTTATGCATTCCCTGTCGATCCTATGCTCATACACCAAGCGACACCCTAAGTACTTTTCAAGTGTCTTTGGAGGAGGACCGACAACAGTATGTGGTGGTGCTGGTGCTTCAGCCGAGGCTTCTCTTCGAGACGACTGCCGGGTAGAGGAACTTCATGGGCGTGCCAGGGGCCGTTGAGCCTAAGCCCTTCTTCTTTCTCTTGAAGCCACAAATTTCTTTCATGACTCACCAATGGCAGGAGACTTTCCTTTCTCCATACTCATTAGAACAACTCAAAAGGAAATGTCAAAGAAAAGAAGAATCTGAGGATCTTGAGAACTAACCCGAGATTTCCAATTAGAAAGACCCTAACACAACGAAGTATACTTTGAGGAGTTAAGAGAATGTGTTAGAGATTACCTGATTTAAGACACCTTGGATGGCCTAAGGTAGACAAATGATGAAGGTCATAGAAGAAAATTCCAGAAAAATCGAGCAGGGAAGATAAAAAATGAGTTTTTCCCGCTCGTCAGCCATTTACCGGGCGGTGATCTTCGATATCATCGATACTTGTTTCTTTTCATATTCCAGAGAGGCATCGATGATATCGATCCTTGGTCGATGTAATCGAGTGTCCACATGATTTTTCGACATACTTATTGAAGGTGTATATTTTGCATTCATCAGCATATTGACAATCTTCTATGTATAATAAAGTATCTCTTTATATCAACCAGTATACACAACAAAAATTTGTACAAGCATTGTACAATCCAAAATTATAAACATCAAGATGTTTATATACAAAAAAATTGAGGTGAGAGACCTCAGATATATCATTAAGAGCTCAACGGCATTGCATCTTTTCAGCAACTATCCAGATCTAGATGTATGACCTGGACTTATTTTTCTATGCTCAATATTTCTAGGCATATGGATCAGCCTTTCCTTTACCTTTAATAACATAGCAATGGTTATTTGTGTGAGAACCCTTCATCACTGATTTACCTGAAAGGTCTAGGATCTTGCACTTTTCCTTGTTGAATGTAACCACATGTTCATTGTCACATATTTGAGAGATGCTTAAAAGATTATGCGTTAATCCTTTTATGCAAAAGGCATTCTCATTCTTGAGAAAATTTATTCCTTTAATAATTCCCTTTCCAATTACCTTAGTAGTGCTTCCATCTCCTTAGGTGACTATCCCATCATTAAGATCTGAATAATTTGAAAGGAGGGATTTGTCACCTGTGACATGTATTGAGCAACCGCTATCCAGATACCACTTAGTGTCATTGCCTGTTATATTATTTAAGTGAGTAACAAGGCAATTTTTCTTTTCTTTTACTATCCATTTTGTGATAGAAATTTTAACTGTGGTAGTTTCTTTAATCAAGTTAGGGAGCTGAATCATGTTTCCACATTCATTTGTTTTCTTGTTAAATTCAGCCGCTTAATTTAATAACTTCTTTATTATGTTAGTCATTCTAGGTGGTGATGAATGTGTATTTCTTCTATTCATATTCCTAGGTAGACTCCTGACATTTTGTATTGTTCCTCTAGTCAGTCTATATCTATCGATATGATTTTGACCAGAATTATGTTGAGTCTTTCTAGGTGACATGCATTCAAACTTATAATGACCAGAATCACCACTTAATTGACAAACAGTAGTGGTTCTTGTTTTACTACCTGAAGTAGCAGATTTTTCAATTATTGGTGTTGTATTTTCAATTTTCGTTTTAAATTTATCATATCCTAAGCCACTCTTGTCCTTTCCGGGTTTTCCTATACCTAAGAGTTTTTCTAATTTCTCACCACTCTGGAAAAACTTATAGTTTAGCTTAGCAAGCTTTTTGGATTCTTCTAAATCAAACAGGAGTGTGTGATTTTCATTTTGAAGGAGCATGTTTTTATTTTTTAATATCTCAACCTATTTGTTAAGTTTTTCAGACTCAGATTTAAGGAAGATGTTGATTCTTTCTAGTCTATCATTATCTGAGTGATATTGCTATAAATCAATAATTAGATGTGTATTAATTTCCAAAGTTTTATCCAGATCTTTTTGTAGCAATGATCCTTTTTGTTTTCATATATTCCAAGTCTTTTAAGAATGTTGATGCTATGAATGTAGAGTTGATTGTAAGCATCCTGTAATTTATCTTGTTCTTCTTCTTCCTTCTCAGTTTCCTCATTATCCAATGGAAATGATTCATTGGCTTGCGATTCTTTCACATTCTCGGTTTTAGTGGGAATGGTTGAGGCAGTGGAGACCATAAGAATTTTAGAGATTTCTGGTCTCCATCGCTTTCTGAGTCGTTAGATTCTGAGTTTGACTCTTCTGTATAATCCCATGTGGCAGTCATTGCCTTTCCCTTAGTTTTTCTATTTGGGTATTCAGTAGACAGATGTCCAAAGTTTTAACAGGTACAAAATTGTGGTTCCTTGGACTTTTTACCAGATTTACATGTGAAATGTTTGTTGTTCATATGTCTTCCTTTAAATGGACGACCACGATTTTTCTCAAAGAACTTTCTGAACCATTGTGCCAACAGGGCCACTTTCTCATCTTCATTTTCTCTTTCACTTTCGATGTCTTCAGTTGTTTTATTCTTTGAGGTTTTGAGGACAGAAGTTTTGGATTTAGGGGTTTGTTTGAAGTGTAGTTCAAATGTTTGTAGGGAACCTACTACTTCTTCTACTTTCATTTCATCTATGTTTTTACATTCTTCAATGGTTGCACTACCAAAAAAAGAAAAAATATGGATTTAATATGGATATAAACTGTAGTTATATTACTACAAATTTAATCCGTAGCTAAATACTCCAACCCATCACGCCAGAGGTACAAATTGATGGTCCATTAGAAGTTGTAAGGGGCCCACCACAATTTTTATGTTTAATTTAAGCCGTCCAACCATTTTGACAACTCATTTTAATGCATTAGCTCCAAAAATTAGATAAATTGAAAGCTCAAGTAGACCA